>CAKAOJ020000101.1:3600000-3925000 GCA_916701645.2 Sebastolobus alascanus | reverse complement strand
ATATTGGTACCAAACTATTCACTTTAACTGTTGTCGATCTAAAATGAAGACAGCGACTGCATGACTTATTTCTCACTTCAAATGATTTCAGAAACACAATTCGGGCAAATATTTTCCTAACATAAGAGAAAATTTCCAAACAAGCCGCCATGTTGGCCCAGCTTGAAATCCGGGCACAGATACGGGTACGAGCACGCACCCTCACGAGCCATTCGCGGGTGCGGTACACATTTCCATTGTAACAGCAAGCTCCACCAATCAAAGACGTGCAGGACTGTGCTGCTTACCGGCTGCTAACAGCTAACGTTAGCTAGCTCTCATCCTGTCGATTTCAACACGGGAGGTGCCATTGACATTTACCTTATGATGCGTTCGGGCTTTATTCAGTAAAAATGAGTATTGGGCGACGGTAAATTCTAACGTTATCATGATGCGTTCAAATGTAATCTTGTATCGTTTAGATTTTGGCGAGAAACTTGAACAAATCCAGTTGTTTGAATATGTTTTCATAGCAATATAAAATAGATAATAGAGAGGGAATTATGACCTGATTAACTTCCTAACAAAGACTACTATGCAAACGGTAATAAAGGAGTGGATGATGAAGTACATGGGATTTTTCTGTTTTACTTTTGTTTTTCACCGTGGTATTGAATTGGTATCGAGAATCAAGGAATTTCACTGGTATTGGTATCAACTACTAAATTTCTGGTATCTTGACATCCCTACTGCACCTGTAACTATTATCCTTCCAGCTAGTCGTCCCAATGTCAGTGAATCTAATAATAAATAAAGCCTAGTACTTATAGTCCATGTTTGTCTTGGTGACAAGAATACTGTCAACTTTCTGAAAACCACTGCATCTCTCTAACCCTCTGTTTGTTTGTGTCCCACAGGCACATGAGCGTCCAAGCTGTCTCTCGCTCTCTATTTTATTGTCCTCGCTTTTAACTCATGCTTCTCTGTGCTGGACCATCGGCCATCCTGGGACCTCTCTCTCTCTCTCTCTCTCTCTCTCTCTCTCTCTCTCTTTCTCTCTCCCCTGGCTGTCTCTGCCTCATTCCAGATGTTTGGATCTGGAGATTCAGCCTCTCCTCTGGTCTCTCTCTCTCTCCCTTGTGTGCATGTTGCCCTTGTCTCTCCCTCCCTCTGTTTCTTTTCTCCTATCTGTGTGAATGGTGTGCTTGAGTGTTTGTGTAGTCTGTCCTCTTTCCAGGTCTCCGTGGTGGAGAGAGGGTTGTGTGGATTTGTGATATTGGGCTATATAAATACAATTTACTTGACTGGACTTGACTACTGACTCAATTTAAGCATCCATAGAAGATGTCTGTGCCTATTTGTTAAAAGCTCTGGAGCAAATCTCTCTTATATATATATATATATATATATTTGAATTCTCCAAACCCATTTGAGGCAGGGCGACTGAAGGATGACAGTTTGCTTCTGAAAATACAACCAAATTTATGCCGCAGCATGGATGTACCTTTCCACCAATGCTGAATGTTCATTATGTTCCCTTCTTCGTCGGTTCACTAAGACGGTCCGTCTGAGAACCATATCTATTCTAATCAGGCACCAAACGGCCCTGATTTGTACAATAAAAGTGAAAGATCATGTTGACATCGCAGTGTCTGCACGCAACTCTGGTTGATTTATGTCAATACTTTTTTTAAGTGAAGCTGGGCTGTTTGGGGCTTTTGTGCTGAACATTTCCTGTGTGGATGAAGAAGAAATGTACACCACAAAGAGCGCGTCCGGCTCACTGTTCATTAATCAAAGACTAGGCCTGTATGAGCGCTGTGGATGCACAGACGTAGCTTATTAGTCAGCTGGTATTATGCTGAAACACCAGCGAAAACTTTTTATGCCTTGACAGATATAAAAACTGAGAGCGATCTGAATGCCTCAGGACACCATCACAATCAATCCATTCTATTTATCCTGCATACTGAAAGCCGGAGCTGTTGTGTATCATACAAATGCTAAGTAAGCAGCACTGTGTGCTTTCTTCTGTAAATATACAATAACATGTCATATTCACACTTGTGATATCGACTTAATGAGCTGTCTTGTCCACAGCGTCCTCCTGCCCCTCTCTTCAGTCTCCTCCTCACATCCTTTCCTGTGGTCTAGATCCAAAGCTGTACTTGCCATCCCTCATTTGAGTGTTGAATCATTCTAAATTGGAAGTCAACCAACCGAGAGTTCACAGAATGGCGATGAATGCTCAAGAGAAATGTGATTTAAATCATTTTGGACATGGTCTGTGTGCTTCTGAAGCGTGGAAAATCTCTCTTTTTATTCCTGTCTCTACATATCCCTGTTTCCTCTAAATGTTATACGATATGTTTTATGTTGGGAGACGTACAGCGCAGTGGAAGATGATGGACATGATCTTTACTTTTTTTTATAGGCTATAAAAGAAAATAAGCAACAAAAAAATAAATCATCCCAGCCAGCAGCGGAGTGGGAAGCTGTTTCCTAGGGAACGTGTCAGATTGTAATGACTTCTCTTCCTGCGTATTGTGGGATGGTTGAATGTGTGTCACATATGCAGCTACACTGATGGACAGACTGTGCCTTATTAATTGAAAGAGGCCCTTAATTGCTTTCTCTTTTTTATGTAATGAATGAGCACTAAATTGAAATTCCTCGGGGGACTGCCAGAGAATAATGTACCATCATCTACCCATGGATAATCACTGATGAAGGACGAGGCTGGAAATCATTTTAGATTTGAGATTTGATCATGATGTCATGGAGATGACAACAGGAACTTAAACCTTCACAAGTTACTATATGTTGTAAAACTTTGAAAGTTGTGGTCTCTTACCAACCCCTAAGATAAGGTAAGGGAAAACGTCATGGTTGGACTTAAAATAAGTACATAAACTAAGTAAAACACATACGGAAACAACGTAACCCAACTACAAACATCAATTTAAAACAAAGGTGATAAACGTCATTAACGTAACTTACAAAACAAAACGGTGGTCAACAACGGCCTCGAACACGGGTCTCCTGGTTAAAAGTCCGGTGTTTGTTGGGACCATCCACCTCCCAACCCGCCCACCCGCCCACTGTAAGTGGTCTTTCTCGCTTTTTATACTACGTCACTAACTCTTACCGTAGTATTTATACACGGATGCGTTTACATTGCAGTCAGTACAGGATACATGGCGTACAAATGACACGCGGAAATCATGAAAGGCGTACTTATTGCACGCTAAAGGCCTTGCGCATTATCGTGGCATTTATACGCCTTTTTGTGCGAAAGGGCTGCTCTTACAGTCTTATTTCGTTGTATTGAACTACTGCTTTTGCTCTGCTCAAGGCCTCAGTAGCCGAGTGGTTGTACAACGCATGAACACCTAATTCAAGGTTGAGGCTTTTTAAACCGTAAAAGTCAGGAGGCGGCGGTCTTCGTGTTGAGATGCCATCATAAAAGAAAAGTTTTCTCATTTTTATGCATAGTTGACAGTTCACCTTCATGCTGCGCGTCATTAGCTTTTTCTGGCCCGGCTGAGCATATATAGTGAAAAGAGAGGAGACATCTACCTCAGCGTGATAAGAATTATACACACATCTGATCAAAAAAAAGCACACACACAATCATCAGCACCTTGATACGAATATATCTTAACTGCCATGTCTTTTTGGACTGTATATTAAGCATTTTCTAGTCTAGTCTTTTGGAATACATCCAAGGAGGAAAGGCAGCGGCTTTAAGACAAAGACAACAATGCAAACAAAGGGAGACAACCATGAATTTTAGGAAATAGTCCAACAGCAGCAACAGGCTGTTAAAACAGATAACACAGCCAGGAAATCATGCTTGGTTCTTCAAACAACCTAATCACAAGAGAATAAATACTGATGGCTATGTTCCCAGTAATCCATTGGGAAGATACACATACACACAGGGACACTAATGATAACACTGTTTTTGATGTGACAAGAAAATTTTGTGGAATTTTATCCCTAATTTGTCAAAGCCCCTACAGTACATGTCCATGGTCAAGCTAAGTGTCTTTTAAAGACTGTGGCTGACTGATTGACATCTTCCTGAGTTGGCCTTTGCACACCAAGTCCGTATTTTTCGTCCGAACTGTTCGCATGTTTATAAATAAATACGACCTCACGTCTACACACCGACTCCGAAACTTTCGTCTGCCATTAAAGTTTACGAAACGGGTTGGATTTTCTGCGTCTTTCCGCATCCGTCAAAAGGCAAAGGAGGGTTGTTCGACCACTCAGAGCCACCGTTCGTGCTAACGTCATCATTCAAAATGGCATGTTTAAACATTCACTTCGTCTCCTCTTTATGATAAAGAAATAAAAGAATACAGAGATGCAGAATTTAAAGATAGATTGTGGCAGGTGATTGCAGAACAGTTTGGAATCAAGGATGATCCCCAAAACAAAGGACGTAGGAAAGATTAGACAGTAGTGATTGTGCTATCGGCAGCTAAACGATAACTTCTTGCTAATGTTGTTCATTCATTAGCCCCGTTTGGGACTAGCGCTATCCATCGCACCCACATAATTAATTCAGTTTTGTCTCGTATTGCGAATTTTCACAACGAATAGATGATGGATTAAAAATGTATGTGTCAGTTTAGCTCCATCCTCCTTCAACCTGAACAGAAGTCTAATCAGCCAGAATAAGTGAACACCTGTGGGGGTGTGCGGGACCTTTGAGCAACATGGTGGGTCTTTGCATTTTTGGGAATGCTGTAACATTTGAAGATTGAACTACAAATACATGTTAAATATACAGTATATTATGCTTATTTTCAGGTTCATACTTGTATTTTAGGTTTCTACTAGAACATGTTTGCATGTTTTAATGTTCAAAAAACACTTTTTTCTCATACTGGCTGAGCTGCAGCACCTCTTTTCACTCTCTGAAACGTTTCAGGTCCTCTTAAACTAATATGATGACTCAATGGGGTGGAAGTGAATGATTGTACTGCATCATCAGTTTGAAGCATCCAATTAATAGGCCTTTTTTTACAGAGCAAAGTTTGACATGTCACAGTAGGAAAAACACAGGTGTAAATAATAAAATGAATGATGGCTGAATTCCATTTAGCTGCTTTAAGTTCAGGGTCCTGGTATTGTGCAAAGCTGGCTCCCTGTCACACTGTCATAGCTTACTGGGGTGATTTTATTTTGTGGTTTTCCTATTCAAAATGTGTGCTATGCAAAAAGCCTCGTGAAAAACACTCCCCAGGCCTTTGTGTGCCGAGGGACAGAGAGACACAGACGGAGACAGAGAGGGAGAACTCTGAGGAGAGCTCTGTCAGAGTCCGATACGACATGCATGTATAATCCTTCTGTCTGTCGTACAGTCCTCAGAGCAGCCAGTCAGTTACATTAAATTCTTGGAACTCAGCCTTGCAGTCCTCAAAACACTGGTTTGAATCCAGTCCAAAGACATGCAAGTCAGGGACATTTAACTCTGTGAAATGCCAAAAGGTAAGTGTGCCTACCTGAGCAGCCACTCCAGGATGTTTCCCCTTCTTTCATCCAGCTCATACTGTTGTAAACTTCAGCCCGTCATGACCCGGAGAAGGGATTTGTGCTGAGAAAAGAAAATGACGGGAACTCAATGTAATTATCATGGTATTTTGTTTGTGTGTCTAATCTAGTTACAAACACTTTCTCTAACAGCAGCAGATGCTAGCCTCACAGGCAAACTAGCCAGATGCAGAACATGCGGGTGTGCCAGCCGACCACACACACACACAAACACAGACAACAGCTCCTGCCAGCCCTTCGGTGAGCCAGCAATAGCAGGTCGTGCGGCGCAGGCCGGGGAACAGAAAGTTGTACCACTCAGTGTGAGGTCGAGCAGGGGGGGCACAGATGGGCAGAGGAGGGCCAAGACTGGTTTTAATAGCATATTGATTCCACAGACCTCATCAAGCTGCTCCCCACCTGTGCTGGTTTTCACTCTAATTTGTTTGGAAAAGAGGATTCAGAGAGTGACTCATCCGGACAGGCATCCTTCAGCGTCTGGGAGAAGAGAGCTGCCATCCCTTCAGCATCATTTCTAGGACTGAGACGATTCACCATTCATCTCCCGATTCGATACTATCACGATACTTGGGTGCAAATTCGATAAGTCCGTCGCTAGCTCTGCCATCAGCTCCGTTCTCTTTATACATCCATGGTCAGCTCCATCGGGGCCGTTCGAATGCATTTAATATAAATGTCAGTATATGGGTGCTCTACAGTTGTAGCGTCAGCCCATTTGACCACGGAGATGAGAGCGACGGCCGGCTTGACCGCACGTTACCGCAATACGATAACGTTTCCTGTCTATGACAGAGTTAGCATGCAGCTTTAGCCGTGATGTCTAGCTCTGCTTTTCCTGCAATGTGTGAAACCCAAAGTGTTTCCATACTTTACTGGATGTGTAGTGTTCACCTACAGTGTGAACACTACACACTGTAGTGTGTACCACTTTGGATTTAACATGTGAGGGTGCAGGTCGTATCCACCATTTTCTGCTTTCTTGTTTCGGCTCACTGTGGTTTGTTTCGGTTGACGGATACTGAACGGATATGACGTCACGTTACTCGGACTACAACAATAAAAACGGTAACTTCCTTCTACCTCCACATAGACTCATATGAAGCAAATATATCCATTCTGGCATTAAAAAATCTATTTAAAAAATTGTAAAAAAAAAACGAAAAAAAACCTGAATCATTTCCCATTGATTTCCACCCTCCATCCTTTCCCTAAAGGCTGGAACTCTGCGTGCTGTTCATGTTGTCAAGATCAATATACAGAGCTCCAGAATTACTGTATTTTCCATTCATCCTTTCAACCACACTCCAATGTGTGATTTGACTTACTCCGAGTCATACATGAAGTAAATGAGGATTTTCAGACAGAGCTGTCCATCTATGATTCATCTCTGTTCATCTGCCTATTCATCTCACTATTATGTCGCCACGAAATAGCAACCCTCTTTAAGAAAATAGCTCAATAATTAGGCCCATGTCCTTTGTGCCTGAAAGTTGTCCTTTCACGCTCGTCTTCCCGTTATCTGCTTTTCTAACCCTCAGGGAAAGAGGTTTCTCTACCTGACAATATTAAATCTTCTCAATTATATGGTTGGACTGCTGCCGGCTGCTAGTCTTGGAGAGAGCCTATTGTTTTGATGAAAAATGTAATCAAGATACTGTCTCTCACTCTCACTCTCAGCGGTTGCCTCTTAGCACATCCCTCTGGAGAAACTGTGAGATTAACTGCCTTTCTGCTCCCACTGACTCAAAACACACGCAAACACACATATGCATTATTTATTGTATACAGGCCGCATTATCTAATGTATATAACCCCAGAGGCAGGCATAAACTATATTGTACACATTGTGAACGTGCTGTGGTTGAGTCACTTGTAAAGAAAACAGCCTTCCTTTTGTGTTTTAAACAATTTCAGATCTGTCTCAGGTTTATCATTTTTATTCTAGGTTAAAGGGAAAGTAGTCCTCTCTCAGCTAATTGTTTTTTCAAATCTATTTTGGAACAATCCACCCAGCAACAGCTCTCGCTTAGGCGACAAAAGTGAGATCTTGCATAGATGATTTTTTTTCTCAGCCTCCCTGAAAAATGCATGGTTGCCAAAACTTGCAAGTTTCCAGCTATATCTAAATTAAGAATTTTTTTTTAACAATAATGTTGCTAATGTTGCTTGTTAATGCTTTATTCCCAAAGGGCTGATTTAGGAGTTTCTAAGCAGCACCTTCCTTTACTTCTCTCCACCTACTGTTCCTCCCCTCAGACAAATGGCTTTCGATGGTTAATCATGCATCACTTCAGTGACTTAGCCGTTTCTTTGGCAGCTTGGTTTTTCCATCTGCGATGAACAAAAGGATTAAAATAAATAGATGTTTTCATGTTTACTGCCTTTTAAATGTTTTTTGATTACCTACATTATCTGTTTATCTGTTTAAATCCTCTTCTCACTCCACTCATTTGGCACACAATACGGCAGGAGTTTTAGTAATGTCAGTCTTCAGGCATTGCCGAGGACAGACATTTTTTATAACCACATTATATGATCGTTAATACTGATGAATCGATGCGTGAGCAGCATTTAACTGTTGTAGCTGCTCGAGGTGGGATCCAGTCCCCACCTTAGTTTCGCAAGATAAATCTGAGGGGTCGTCAGATGATTAATGGGGTATAGGAAAGACAAAAAAACTATGTTCTGTTACACGAATTTGTATAATGTTTTAGACTTTTCTCTAATATTTGCTGCTGTTTTGCCACTTTCAACCTCGGACAGTTATTTGAATTAAACCATCTGACAAGTTTAGAAAGGAGGGCTGTCCTCAACCAAAGAAATTCTTCGACTAACACTCATACGATTCTGTCGACTAATCGATTAGTTGATTTAATCGACAGATCTCTTAAACAGAGTTTCTCCACAAAAGCACCACTTTAAATCTTGTTTACCAGAGATGTGCTCATAAGTTTCTTGGATATAAGTCATTCAGCATGAAAAAAAGTATAACAAAATTACTAATCAACTAAAGACATCTTTGTCAACTAAAACCAAAACGGCCGATTAGTCAAGTAAGAGGGGGAAGCCCTAGAAACCACTCTGTGATGGAACTGTTAACAACTCATAAATATCTGAAACATGACAAGGGACCCCAAGTAGACATTGCTTGTTCTGTACAAGTATCTGTGAATCCTAATAATGATCAAAATCATTAGTTACCCTTTTTGTGCCCCCTCAAGTAAAGTGGTACTTTCCAACACTACAGAACTTCATTATTAGTTCCAATAATAAACATGTGAACTTATTTTTAGTTCAGATAAGAATATCAGTACAACAGTTGGGGACTTAATCCGACTCTGAGAGCAGTGGAAAGATCTCAGCGGAGGAGATTTCCCCAGTGTGGCTTATCGAGATTTTGTTGCGAAGGTGTTGGGACAACAAGTGGCTGATCCTGCGACTTCCTGTGTGATTCATCTGTAAGCTGTGAATGGCTGAGCAGGCAGACAGCTGAAACCACCAATCAATCCCCTGAAGCCTTTTCTGTAGATATCAGAGCAGCCCATTACAGTCAGCGAGCAGACATCCATCCAGCTGCAGACAGCGTGTCGATAGCCGTGGCAGAGCGGTGACAGACTGTGCCATTTTTAGGTCGATAATGCTTTAGATCTGCATGGACTCCCAGTGATCAACTGCTCCACATTTCTCCCTTAATGAGCCTCCGTCTATGTATAAGGTGGGCGGAGGGTGTCTCTCTGTTTCTGTCTGTGTGAGAGGGTCTGTGATGTCTGACTCTGTTTGTGTGGCTGGATTGTGTGATCCCAATATGTGTGTCTTACAGCCCTGTTAATATAAATCCTTGTCCACATTCTGCAGCCTTCAGAGACAAGTTAATCACCTTCTCTGACCCATGACCCCATTACCAAATCAAAACATTCTCATGGCCCCAGTAATTAATGCGTTGCCAAGTTGTCATGTATATTTTAATATGGCATACTTTTGTATCCTATTTTCAAAGGCAAAGCTCCAATGACTCTCCAACCGTGGTATCAAATTGGTATCGAGAATCATGGAATTTCACTGGTATTGGTATCAACTCCTAAATTTCTGGTATCGTGACGTCCCTACTAGGTGGCTATATTATCATCCACGCCATGCTTTGGTGGTCTGACTCCTTTGCCCCTGGTTGACCTGGATCTATTCTTAGCTCTTTCCTAACCTCCATCCAAAGAGCATGTGGAGTAGTAATTGTCTGTATTGATCATAGAGTGTGGATATGTTTCAGTCTTGCATGATAGGAATCCAATTATTCCCATTGCCCTTCAGCGGAAAATTAGCATTGGCAGTGTGACTCAGTGTGACTCACTGTGACCCCTGTTAATTATCTAGAGGGACTGTTCAGGCTGTTTATTTATTCATCTAGTTATTCGGCCCGACTGACTTGACAGATAAATGCTTTTTTGTCTTCAACAACTCTTAGGCTGTAGCTTTTAAAGCTAGAGTGACGATACTGATACTCATACTATCATATGAAACTATAAAACCTAAGGAATCCATTGGTACCAACCATGTCATACTAGCTTGTCGCGAAGGAGGGTAAATAACGCTCCAAACTTACCCTAAATTTTGGAGAGGAGAAACTGGCATGGCAATTTTCAAAGGGGTCCCTTGACCTCTGACCTCAAGATATGTGAATGAAAATGGGTTCTATGGGTACCCACGAGACTCCCCTTTAAAAATGTGCCATTAATTTACGATTAATCCCGATTAACTATGGACAATCATGCGATTAAATATTTTAATCGATTGGCAGCCCTAGTAAACGCTGATATCCATAGAGAGCATTTTTCCTAATCTGTGTTATAGGACTCTGGGCAAATTCTTCACAAAGCACCTCTTTTTGAGCATCCACATTGGATTTGTGTCTAATTATCACGAGTCAACCACACAGTTAATTTCCTGTTTAATCATTGATTGTTGACAAGTAGTCCCACAGTGAGAATCACTACGCTCCAAATGAGTCCCTGCCGCATTGTTAGTTTTTTTTAATTCTACCTAATGTTAAATTGTGTAATTACTGTTGGGGCATTTAAGGACGCGTCAACATGTGCAGAAAAAAATTTGAGTTGATGTGACCACATTATGAAACACTAAGCTAATAGTAAGCTAACAAGGCGTTTGCCAAGAACCTTGCAAAGCTTTTATGACACAAAGATATGTTGCTCTGCAGCACAACATTTGAATTGTGCACTCCCTAGAGTGGTAGTAAGCAGCATATTTTTGGCATCATTGGGCAAAAATTCCATAATAACCTTTCAGCATATTGTAATTCAAATGCTCTGAGAGATAACTAGACTTCTGCTCCTCCTCATGGCTCTGTTTTCAGGCTTTAAAAAATCTAGCCCGTGACGGGAGACTTTCACCAATCAAAGACATTTCATGGAGAGAGTGTTCCTATTGGCTGTGCTCCGGTCATGTGACCAGAACTTGGCGTTCCTTCAACAGATTTTACAATGGCGGCCGCGTCACAAACTTTCTCATTTTACAGCTAAACAGTACACTACAAGGTGACTCTGAAAACATTTGAGGAGAGAAATAGGCATTACAGTAACAGAATATTGATTCATATTTGATCAGCGCGGCCTAGTTTGACCGTTTGGTCGGAGTTGGCGAGTGATCGACAGCCAGCTCTCATAGACGGCAGCTGGACAGCAGACCTCAGACCGTTTTATAAAAATAACTTTTTTTAATCATATTTGCTCCAATCTTGCCTACTTCAGCTTTAATCAGTACAATCAGAGTTAAAGCTTTTAGAGTTTAAGGTTTAGGAGGTAGGAGGACAATAAATAAATGTGCTGTCAGAATAATCACCTCCAGCACAATTAGCCTCTTCTCTAAAGCCTTGAAGCAACATCGTCTTTGTGACAGGAAGCCAGAGGATTTTAAGGGAAACGTGATCTTATAGTAATTCAGAGAAACACAAGCACTAACAATACCACCGATGTGAGAGAGAGAATATCTTTAGCCATCATCTCATTTGTTGTGTAATTATCTACAGCAAAAGTATCACAGGTAATTTGACAGTGATATAGTGATGCTTATGAATGCTGCTCGCAACCTTTAAAGAACCTCTACAGTTTAATTAGAACTCCATTTCTGAGAAGAAATTATGAGTTGTAACTCTATTACTCTAATTATACAGAGCTAAATTAGTTTTGCTTGTACAGTTCTTTGTTTTGTCGTCCAAATTTCTGTCACCACTGAGAGGTGATTGTTATTAACCTGACAGATTTTTAATTTTGGTTGCTGCGGTAGCAGTGTGCAGAAACTATTCTTGTTTTTCCACTGATTAGAGCGCAACACCAAACTGATGAACACATTAGTAATTACAAGTAAAACACTACATTTTAAACTCTGACATCAAGCTTTCATAAGCTGTTTAATGGCTTTGTAATGAATAATGGCATGAGAATCACACTCAAAGTTGCAAATCAAAAGCAAATATGGACAGCCTTGAAATGTAAACAGTGTCTTCAAGCATGGGAAATGAGAGAAATGGATTAGTAATACATTAGTACTTACTTTTTATGGGGAATAACATTTTATACAGCCTTATAACCTTTAGGAGTTATTCCTATAATAGTGGCATGAGACATATAAAGTATGGTTAGCTAAATATAGGCAACCACCACCCCAACCCTACCTTCACTCTACCTTCACTGTCCATTAAACCATATGAAGGTTATATATCATTACTTCCTGAATATTCTGGCATCATATTCATCCAAAACATAGACTGGCCAAAGCAGGGTAGCTGCTTATTCGCAGGAGATTGTTGAAACATCTGAAACCAAGAATATGTTTACCAAGATGGCACTCCAACCAAGAGACATTAGGGTACAGAACTAACCAATGCAATCCTTTTAAATCATAATCGTTTTGAATAATACATGTATTCAGGATGCGATTTGAGGGTGATTTCTGCCCCTCTGGTCTATATATCCCTGCCTTTGCTGAATTATTTCTATCCTCGGTGGGGACAAAACGTATCCGCCCTCATAGGGATTAATGCTACTTCACCAATAGACCATATATAACACCTAAATTGCATATGCATATGCATTATGTTTTGGCACGACTGGCCGAGTGCGCTATCCATGGTACTGAAAGGGAGATTTAAATTCGGGCATGTTAAATTAGAATTTAGGTTTTTGTTTTGTTGTGTATGATCACATCCCCTATGTGTCCGCATTAGGAAAAGACAAGGTAAGAAATTGAAAAATTAAGTTCAAGTTCTGAAAGTGTGTCATTAAAGTTCACAATTGTTCTATAAATGTTACTTTAACAGCTGCAAGAAGTAGTCCAACAGGCCCACTGTGGATCGTGATTTATTCACATGAATAACATTTTTTTTCTCAGAAATCGTACCCTGCCTGCATGTATTGTATCTTTCAGAACATTAAGACTGCAATCATTTCAGTTGCAATCTCATTGTGTTGTCAAAAGCAGCATATTCTGCCAGAAATGTGTGTGAAGAGATCACTGCATTCGGCCTGAAGTTGTTTTGCCTCTTTACTGCCACAAGGAGAACATAAGTGGAAACAAATGACATTAGACTCCATGAAATGGATAATTAGTTGCATGGTGTCGTCATGTCTGAAAAACAATGCACTACAGTGCTGTTCAACACGATGTGAACGGTTTTTAATACATTGTTGTAGACTTCCTGAGTGTACGAAATACCTGCAGAAGAACAGACAATAGCAGCTTCTGACTTTGGCAAATACAACGGTGAGTTATGGATAGGGCTGTCGCGGTAAAGGAATTTCCCCGGCGGTGACAATGATTGGTTCAACAGCGCAATATGCGGTATTATTGCCATTTTTCTGCAAATTACTTCATTTTAATAAAGCAACAGTACTGAGGTCTTTTCCTTTATCTCCCAGAGCCAATAAAATATAATGAAAGCTTTAGCATTCATGCACATTTTGTATATTTTTTCCTGTTATATTGTTGTGAGGAAGAAAAGCTTTTGTGATGGAGGATAGAAAAGAAAAAAGGACCATAATGATAACAAAGAAGAGAAAGGTAGAGAGGAAAAAAGTTTACGTATTGAGAACAGTGTTTGAAAATCGAGGAATCTACCTTATATTCTTCCTTCCCTATATATCAGATCTGAAGGGGGAGATGAGTCCTTTGTCTACACCATATCAGCAGTGACAGAAATTCATTAACTCCACACCCACTCTGACGCCATTTTCTTTGTTGTGTTTAGGGCCCAGTGGCACCACAGACAGACAGATAGATTCATGCCTCTGGAGAAAAAAAAATGTGATTCATGGCTGACTGATGGAGTCGAGCCTTTTCCTGGCATCCACAACAGAGTGTGCTTTCTGAGGAAATATCAACCATCCATCACCATCTCCACAACTGTGAGAAGCTTAATTAATGGTGACCTTATGAGTGAATGTGTGAGAGCCCTCTCTTGCACTGAGAAAAGGTGTATGTGTGTGTGTTTCAAGTGCTAAGAAGCTTCCATGAAAGAGTAATGAGCTCCTCAAAATGATGCATCAGTCTCCAGTAGCTCTAATAGATATATGGGAATCCAATCTTACACGCAAGGAGTATTGGTGTGACATTTCTCCAGAAAGCAATCACCAAGATCTGCTTCACAGGCGTCCCAAGGGCGCAGGCGAGAGCATAGGTGGGTCGCTTTAAGGGCCGCAAAGGTCCTGCTGTTGTGTCTTCCCTCCACTGCTCTCTCCATAAGCCTCAGCACAGCCTGGGGTATGGATGCCTATTCAGTGCTGATTCGGTGCATCACTGCACACACAGATGTGACTGGAATCCAGATAGGTCCGTTGGGGAGACACCCCATCGAAAAGCACAACACGCGTATTCAGATGTGTGCACACGGACGCACCAGCCGAGCAGCGGCAGTCTCCACGGGACACGATGGAGTCTTGCTTAGGTGTGTTCGCTCAATTGGAGTTGACATGCAGCCCAGACTAATAGATTAGAAGTGTCTGGGGGTGAGCAAATCTCTCTGCCTCGTTCCCTCCATTGCTCCCTTCTCTTCCTCACCAGTGATTCTATTTGATGTGACAGAGCTTGGGAAGTTGGCATTTTAAACTTAGATGTGACCGTGTCTTCACCGCCGTGGATACAATTTTTCAGTTAAATAATAGAACTGTGGCTCCTTTGGTTCGACTCGCAGTGACACACCCGTCAATTGTGATTTGTTGCATATAGGCTTATCTGGCTATTAAACAGACATAATGTTGATGAACGACCACATAAAGTCACTTTAACAACTTTTAAACTGCTACAGCCCACACAAACAATATAATAAGCACAATAAAAATACACAGCACTGTTCTGCACTCACATTAGCAAATATTTGGCCCACAGGAAGCTATAATGATCCATAATGGGAAGCCATCCATCTGTATTCTTCAGTTGTTTTCTCAGATTCACACCCCTGTTGCCTCCAGTGGGATAATGATGAACAAGAGGGAGCATCTCCCAGCTGGTCCCTCTCTCATCTCGGGTGGTGCTGAATCACCCAGTACATCTTCAAATATGCTCCCAGTGAGTGAATCCTATCACTTGAATTGAGAATGTTTTTTCACCTTTAATCGCCATCAACATAATCCCTCTCTTACTCTTTCTATATGCCTGGCTTTTGTTTTCCTGTCCATCCTCCAGTTCTTTTACTTAAGCGCGCTTTGCTCTTTCTTAGTTATCTCTCTTCCTTTCAAATAAAAGCCACATCCCTCTGCGTGAACGGCACTTGAGTATCCTGAACCGCCACAAAACAGTTACACAGAACCATCTGAGAAGCCGTCATTGGAAACTGTTTGCAAAAGGGCAGGCACTTTCAAAAAATACTTGGCAGGTGATTGGATGAACCATCTGTCAATCAAACTCTTGCCGAAGCCAGTCAGGAGAAGGGCGGCAACATCTTTTCCATCAAGAAAAGCCTTCAGTGCCGTTCTTTGCTCTTCTTTTCGATGATGAACCACTCTCCAGTTCTGATATAACTGATGCTATTGCAGCAGCTACGCTAACCCCTTCAGGAGCCGCCACTGTTGTTTAGAACGAAGAGTCGCCTCTCCGTGTCGTCTCACACACCTAAGCTACGTCTGTAGCTGCTAGTAGCTCCTCACAGGACGCTGATTGGTCCAAGCTAAACATCTGTCAGTGTTTCAGTGTTCTGACTTGACTATGACTTGCCCCAAACTGCATGTGATTATCATAAAGTGGGCTAGTCTGTAAAGGGGAGACTCGTGGGTACCCATAGAACCCATTTTCATTCACATATCTGGAGGTCAGAGGTCAAGAGACCCCTTTGAAAATGACCATGCCAGTTTTGCCTCGCCAAAATTTAGCGTAAGTTTGGAGCGTTATTTAGCCTCCTTCGCGACAAGCTAGCATGACATTCGTTGGTACCAATGGATTCATTAGGTTTTCTAGTTTCATACGATACCAGTATCTTCACTCTAACTTCAAACTGAGCCCGCTACAAATTAAAAATCACAGGTTGCGTTAATGCGTTAAAGAAATTAGTGGCTTTAAAACGAATTTGCGTTAACGCACATTTTACAATGCAATTTACTGGTTATATGTTACTGAGCAATCACCAGTAAACACCAGTCACTGGTGTCACTTACTCTGTAATTACTGGTCATTCCAATACTATAGCACTTACTTACATAATTTACTTTCAGTCAGTTAGTTTCAGCCATCCCTGTGTAGTTATTGGCATGCAATTTAGGGAACGCAAAGGACTCGAGTCATCTTATTAATGTTCATATTTACTCAGATCAGTCACATTCACTGCCTCAGGAAAAGGGCAAGATGTGTTATTTATTTGTTTAATCAAATAGTGAAATCATGGACTCTTTTGTCAGGATTAGCAAACTGTACAATGTTGTAGTTTTTTGCCTTAAACTGGCTAGTGCTGTTTAACAAGAGGGCTGTCAGTCATTCACACCAGCAGAGAAACACCCAGAACATTTATCAGTCAGAAGGAATACCAGGCACCGCCACCTTTACCTTAGGACACAAACCGCCTCCACCACAAACTAACCTGAGATTAGCTCAAATGAAAAAACGTAGGGCCACTCCACAGCGCCAGGCTGAAGCTCAGTTGGTTTCCATAATCAGTTTCATTTAGACAGCGTGGTCCCCCTAGAGCGGCTGCAGCACTTTGAACAGTATAATTCTAACACCAGGTGGATTTCAAAGGCAATTAACCACACCAGGCAGACAAGGTACAGCACTGCAATTATAACAAATTAGGCAATTATCACCATTCCCCAATACTATAGGGGGATGAATGGAGCCCTTAGTATTTAGCGAGTTGATGATCCAGGAAGATCGATGGAGGAAAAAAGGGGAGAGAGAAAAAAAGGGAGTAGGGCTGCAGTTCTAAGAAACAGAAATAGACTCATAATGCTATTATATTCACACCATGCCTCACAATATGTTAGCACAGCCCCCGAAAGCAGTTTCTCACGTGTTGTGTGACGCATACCACCAGCAACTGAATTTTCCTTTTGATCCAGATCTGTATTATTGTCTCTTCTTCTGCTTAGTCTCCACTTATATGGAATCAAACCAGATATTTCTTGGTGCCTGTGACCCTGACTGACGTAAATCATTTCACCGTTTTTTGTCTTTACTTAAAGTACAAGAATATTGCCTCTGTGCATCTTGCAGAATTTTTTCATCACGCTCGGCAGTGTTATGAGCTTTCACCTTCACCCATATTTCTTGTATTATTACTGCAGAACCTTCCACATAATTGTTTTTTTTTCTCTAAAAGTACACACCTTGAGATATCAGGGTTTTTCAATGTACTACTGACGTCATCCCATTGGGCTCAGGTGGACTGCCACCGAGGCTCTCAGACACATCCTGTTCAAGCCTTTCAAATCAAACTGTCTGTCCTTGGCACATCCTAGAGGAAATTGATTCCAGAGGGAAGTAATGACACACACACACAAACTGCATATACATGCAAATGCATAGCCACACAAACCCGTTACACAGACACAGACTGACAGATCAGTGATCTGTATGCGTCTCCCGACCATTTCTCCTCTCACTTTGCAGTTTGGAAAAGACTGATTTGTGTCTGTGCTCTTGCCTCGACCCCCTACTACCACCCATCCACGCGTAATAATGGATTCAATCTGAGTCTGTCTGACTCTCTGTATCACCTGTGGGAGCAGCACTGTCTGAGAAATGCCCACAGTTCAATGCACTCTGAGCTGTGGTGGTGTGTATTGGCATGCATGTTCCTTCACAACCACATTCTGGACTTTAGGAGACTTTTCTTTTAATTGGCATGGGGGTTCCTGACCTTGTGCTCGCCCAATATCTTCCCTCTCCTCTGAGCAACAACCGTTTGTAGACAAAGTTCAAAGTTTAGAGGATTACTTCTCAGCTGCATATGTCTCCTATGAAAAAGAATAACCCTAGCCTGACCCTAACCCTGATGATGTCATCAGGGCTATCTCAGCATGGGTAACAGTGTTTTGTTATTTTTGTAAGACTATTTTATGGCATTTCTGCTTTGTTTTGATAGTGAGACAGGAAAGGCAGGGAAGAGAGAGGGGATGACATTCAGCAAAGGGCCCTGGGTCAAATTGAATAACAATATGCTGAAAGGTTATTATGGAGTTTTTTGCCCAATGATGCCAAAAACATTCTGCCTACTGCAGGTTTAAGAATGAATCTGTTCGTGGTTCTTGCATGACGCCCATTGTCTCTATGTGTGTGTGTATATCTCTCACTCCCAGACCATTTCTCAGACCTGGATGATTTCACGACATAATAACAAAGCTGATCTTGGTGTTTGTGCGCAGCGGTTCCTGAAGGGCTGGTTTTGAGCTCACTTTTAATTTCTGATCATGTACGCTGTGGGTCACTTGCCCTATATGCAGTCCAAAGAAGTTGATGAGTCAGAGAAGTGTGACATGGAATGTTTAAGAATCCCCGGTCTGACGGCTGGGGGCTGGATGGTCATGTAAATCCTCTAAGCAGCTGAGAATATTCAGGCTTTTGCCAGACTTGTCAAACTACCCTTGAGTAATGCACTAAAACCTGATCAATGTTGCAGAAACTCCAGCAAACACTGCAAGACAATGTTTTTTTTCTGGTCTAGCTCGCACAGTTAAAGTACCAAGCTCAATAAGTAAAGTAAGGGTTAACAAAGCCTTCCTAGATGTAAAGTTTAGTGAAATCACTGAGGTGTCTGACTTGCACGTATAGCTTCAGCTCAGCTCCTCTGCTTGCACTTAGAAAGCCCTGAAATATACAGGCTCCTATAATTAAAGTCTTTCGCGCTTACTGCCGCCTCTGTGCCATCCAAACCAAACTGCCAAAGTACACCATTACCCTTCTTGGCTGTCGAGAACAAAAATGCATTTCCAGCCTTTCAGGCTGTTTAAACAGGACTAGATGTGGAGTTTCAATATAAATCTGGGAGTTGATTTTCATAAAAGCCATTGGTAAAAGGTAGGATAGCGGTCCCTAAGTGTTGGATCAGGCCATTTCGTGCTATCCATTAAAATTCTGTGGGAACACTATTGTGATTTAGATCCAAAAACATCTGCCTCTCTGGGTGAGTCACTTAATGGTAGCAGACAGAGTGCTGCATTAAAAAGAAGGAGCGTTAATGGTCCCATTTTTCTAGAGTTATTGTCCCTCAGAAGTTCTTTGATGATCAAGTGCCTGTGGAGGTTTTCTGGTGAAGGGCCAACATGGAGCTGGGCGATAAATCGATTTTATCAATTAATTTGAATTCAAGGTTTAAACAGAGGCACGCCGCTGAGTGGGAGAATTGTGAGGCACCTTGAGTTGCACATGATGGCCTAAAACACCTGCTAAAAAGCAGCTAACAGCAGCAGAATCATTTTCTCACAGTATCTCATATGAGAAGAATGCAAGCGCAAATGAAAACGCTGGAGCTGGAAGACCCGCCTTCAGCTACAACAGCAACGGAGAGAGAGTTGTGTATAAGACGAGGGCGTTGTGTCGGCATTGCAACCGCCGTTGTAGGGTATGTGAATGGAAACACATCTAGCATGCTAATGCATATTCGCTGTAATCTGGCCAAGAAATACCTCTCTATCGCAAGTACCCTGTCAGAGAGGTATGGAGTTACTTTAGTGTCTTTATTATCCAATCTAACAGAATCGATTTGAGAGCAAAAGTTTCCACACAGTAATCAAACAATAGATTAAAGAGTAAAACTAATAACACTACAATCAAAGCGTTTTATAGCAAGTCATTCAGCGTAGGTCCCACCCACAAGATTCAGCTCAACAGCAAGCAAAACTTTTGGATTCGCAAACAAAACTTGTGGAATTGCAATTTTATAACATGCCACAGGGCATGCACAATAACATATGTTTAATTTAATTTACAAAAGACTTTTTTCCTCAGGGATACAATATTTTTTTTTGGAATGAAGTTTGGTTAAAGTTAATAAAATAGAAAAAATGATCAAAATGGTAAATCAGGTATGATGTGAAAAAAACTAATATTTGTATTTTCAGGCCTTGTTGCCCAGCCCTAGGCCAACATCAGCTCTACCTGCTGGAGGTTTTGTGCAGGGTGACAGGTTTTATTCTGTGGTTTCAGTCTGAACTGTTTGAAGACTTGAGACGTTGTAATTTTAGTATATTTGAAATAAGACTGGCTTAAGAAATAAGTAGTGCTCACTTTGTGGCACAAAATGAGTCCTGCTTTGTAGCCACGCTAGCCACGTAACTATAGGGATGGCAATGTCAGTCTGTTGGTTTGTCCACCACTCCACCAGAGGACGAAGGTTAATAACTTGAATCTGCAAAGTAACTAAAGTTATTAAATTTATTAAATTTATTGAACTTAGTTGTTCAAAAGCGGGAAAAAAAACGGTATCGGATTGGTATCGATATTGGCAGATACTCAAGGTTGCGGTATCGGACATTAAAAAGTGGTATCCATCTCTAGGCCTAAATAAAAGTTAAAAAGTAGGTCAGTTAAAAATGTACTCTGAATAAACATTACATTTAAAAGGGGGGGGGGGGGGGGGGGGGGTGACGACAATATATGACAGCCTACTACTGTTAAATTAAAGAACATATTTAGGCGTCAGAATAGATTGCATAAAATGTCAACATATACACAGTGGAACAACATCAGCAACAAGACCCCTTATTTTATAATATAATAATATAATATATAATTTTATGTTCAAACCAACAGACAGGCACTCTGCAATCTGTGCATACAACTGATTATCTATTATAAATATACAACCGCCTTCCTCAGTGGAGCCTCACAAGAACTAACCAGAAAACAGACAGAGCTCAGACAATTAAACAACGATGATAGACAACAGATAATGGACAGAACAGAGCCTGAAATAAAACATCACCAAAGCAGACAACATGGCCATGTAAACAATATAAGAGTCCAGTGGCTGCAGCCAGTAACAGACATACTACAGCAAAGGAGAGACTGTACAGTTTTTACTATCATCTTCATCAGTTAACAGCGTGCTGTTGTACTCACCTGTCTGAACGGCACCCTGGTCCTCCACAGTCTGCTCCAGGATCAACTCCTCCATTCATTCACTCGCAGTCCCAGTATAACCAGTCCACTCGGCCTCTCTGGTCCCGGCGTAACCAGTCCACTCGGCCTCTCTGGCCCCGGCGTAACCAGTCCACTCGGCCTCTCTGTCCCCGGTGTAACCAGTCCACTCGGCCTCTCTGGTCCCGGTGTAACCAGTCCACTCGGCCTCTCTGGTCCCGGCGTAACCAGTCCACTCGGCCTCTCTGGTCCCGGCGTAACCAGTCCACTCGGCCTCTCTGGTCCCGGCATAACCAGTCCACTCGGCCTCTCTGGTCCCGGCATAACCAGTCCACTCGGCCTCTCTGGCCCCGGTATAACCAGTCCACTCGGCCTCTCTGGTCCCATTATAACCAGTCCACTCGGCCTCTCTGGTCCCATTATAACCAGTCCACTCGGCCTCTCTGGTCCCAGTTTAACCAGTCCACTCGGCCTCTCTGGCCCCGGTGTAACCAGTCCACTCGGCCTCTCTGGTCCCAGTATAACCAGTCCACTCGGCCTCTCTGGTCCCAGTATAACCAGTCCACATAACCAGTCCCGTCGGCCTCTCTGGTCCCAGTTTAACCAGTCCACTCGGCCTCTCTGGTCCCACCGCGCTCCTCAAATTCTCCTCAGTGAACGCGGAAGTCACAAGCTGATCCACCACGAGCATGTTAGCATTTAGCATAGCATGTTAGCATTTAGCATAGCATGTTAGCCAGACCCAGCTGCTGTTGCTACAGGTGACGAACATCCCGGATGTGTCACTCGACGTGCGCGTAATTAATTAAGATAAACGCAACTTTTTTTCTAAACTAAGCCAAGGTACAGTAATGCTTATTATAACCCCATAAGTCTTCCTTACTTTGGTTGTGTTTGAAGTGCTATAGCCCCGGCCCGTGAACTCGGCCCGTGAACTCGCCGGTAAGTGAACGCAAACATTAATCATTTCCGGAGTGTGCAGCGTCACCACTTCGTCGGCATACATATCCCACAATGCAATGCTGTTGGGACGTCAACGTTCATAGCGGCCGTTGGCGGACAGGTCTGTAACATCAATAACGCTTCAGTTTAACTGTAAGTATAAGATTTTTCACTTTACTAGGTGTGATATTTAAATTAATTCAGACTTTTTTGTTTTGGTCACATGGGGTCGGCACGGGTTACCATGGTTACGCGTCTCCAACCGGCACGGAAGTGACGGCGTAAATTACAGTTCAGTGTGTCCGAAAAACAGACATACTGCTGTTTATTTACACAAAAGTATGTTGAACGATAGTACACATATTATATATATATATATATATATATATATATATATATATATATATATATATATATATATATATATATATATATATATATATATATATATATATATATTTCGGACGAGTGTTCCGGACGAGTTTCTTTTGCAGTGAGTGAGCCGTTGCCTTGGTGATGCATTTATGTTGTTTGGTTTTGATTTAACGGTTATTTTCGTCCACCTCGTGCAGTTGAGGGCAGTAAGCGCTCTGGCGGATAACTTGTGAGCTTCTCTTGTACTGTAGCTTGTTATCTAACGCCAACCAGCCTGTTCATCATGCCTGAGTGAGGTGTTTTAACCGTGAAAGTCATATTTTTGTACTAATAAAGATCTATGTTTTGAATATAACGCTGTTTCCTGAGTGTATATTAACGGTGTCCGAACCTGTTGCCTGTGGTTTTGGGGTTGACCTGTTGACCTGTTTTCTTCTTTCCATTCTCACACAGTTAATCGTGATCTATTCATGTGACTTTTGCTTTTACTCTGTAACGGATGTGACTTGAAATGTAGTGAAGTACTAGGCTATAGCCTACTTTTGATAAATAGTAGTCTACTTATGTAAAAAATAAAATTACGGATTTTAAAAAAATACTCAAAAAAGTACAAGTACACAAAAAACAACTTTGTTACAGCAATGAGAGTAAATGTAATTCGTTAATTCCACCTCTGCCCATTAGAACTAAAGTATTAACTCCAAATAAAAATTTCAGGCTACTGAAAAACCCTAGTGAAAAAAAAGTAGTCTAAAGTATACTAAATGTTAGTATACTACAGCACACTCAAGTGTACTAGCATACAAACTAATATTTAGTATACTTAAAGAGTGTTAAAATGGAACAACTATTATACTTTAGTTGTACAAAAGCTCAACTTTACATGTGTTTAGTGTACTTTACTGTACTAAAATGGGACTATTTTAAGCATACTTTGGTACACTGCACTAAACATTCTACTGCATATGCATTTCATACATGCTGTTCATGTACTTGCAGTAAAAAATAATTGCCCAATCAAGTATGCCCTGATTGTCTTCCACAAACCAGCAGAATCCAACAAGGCTTTGATTTAGATTTTCTAACGGTGGCATGAAGCAATATGATCAGCCGTCCATGTTCGGCATTACCTTCATTCTGCATTTGCATCAGATCTGTAGGTGATAATTAGCTATGCCATGATCCATGTAATGAGAGATTATTTTTGGAGATCTTCACAGATCAGAGGTGGTGGTGGAAAGAGGCAGAAAGGGGGGGGAGGAGAGAGAAAAGATTCAATCTTCCCACACTGTTGAAAGCAAAGGGATAGTAGCAGATGGTAATGTGCAACAACACGGAACGCCTGCTTAGTAACAGATATCACCAATACAGAGCAGACTGGAGATGACGCTGGTGCTGCCAGCTTCAATAAGTTCCCCATATTTGTGTACAGTACATTCGCAGGCACACGCACATACAAAAGCACGTACACTATTTTCAGCCTCTTTTCATGATCTTCCTCTCTTGTCTTTGTTCACAGCAAATGTAAAAGGAAACAAGCTTTTTACGTCAGAAATCATTTGATCATCTTTTGACTTGATCATTCAAATAAAACATTTAGCCAACCCTGATTATAAAATACACTTCTAAAAGCTTTGACGATTACATGTGAGACCAATTTCTTTTTTAAAACTCCCCAGTGTGCCCTTTTCTTTCCGCATGACGAGTCACAAATGTGGGTCTTCTAATGATCAAAAGGAACGGTTGGACTGGATTTAAGCTTTGCTGGCGACTGGTGTAAAGGAGGACAGCAGACTTCTTGCCATGGCCTTCCTCTAATGACCTGAGCTGCCATCTGTACTCCGCTGTGTGCCAGGCAGGCCCTGAGCCCTCCTTACATCTATCACCACAGTCAGAGGGTAATGATACAGGCGAGCCAGAGGAGGCAGTGGAGGGGCCAGACATCTCCATCTTCCTCTTCAGAAGTCACAGTGACTCACACACACACACACACACGCACACAAAACCCTGACTTTTGGACTTGGACAACATTGACCAAATCTACTAATCCTGTTACTGATTTTTTTATATGCCTACACTCCTGAAGTAGATTTCAACCTTCTCCTAAATTCTATAATTACTTTCCTCTTCCTAAGATGGAAAAGATTGACTGTTTTGGTATGCTAAATGTCACCCGCTGTCACTGTGAACTCATTTACTGATTTTTCCGTGCTAGTGTGGTGCTGGCGTAGTGTTTCCGATTTGCTCCTGGGGGAAAATCCTTTAAAGGTTTAGGAAGTAAACAAAAGGAGACCGATATAATTGGCCTCGGAGGGTAAATATTATTTCAAATGAGCTACCCAGAAATACTTTGAAAAACAACCTGCGATATGTGAATTTCTCATTAGTATTTTCCAAGTGAGCATGACCTTGTTGCTGAAGTGCATTAAAATTGACCCCTGTGCCACTATGTTATTCTCCAATCATCCCATGAATGAATCAGTGTTCTAATACTGTGGTGATTTTTATAGGTACACCCAAGAGCTCTTTTGTGTGATTTTTTTTAAGCCTCTCTAATAATACATTTTTTGGTACAAAAGGTTGTAAAATAAAAAAAAGATGACATGAAACTAATGTTGTTTTTGTCTCTGGGAGTCCTTTGGGAGCTTCTCTACCGCAGGTGACGTCCACCAGGCTGCAGTCTGTGGGTTTGTGTGCTCACACTAATTAGTTGTGAGTGCCAATATGTAACGATACTTCTGCCTGTCTACACATATTAATCTGGAGACAATGAATTTCAAATTATCCCTGGACCACTGGAGCAGATTAGTTTGATTGCTGAAGTCAGTGAAATGTGCATAAATGCATGAATCATCTGTAACCTGAGAAAGAAACAAAACACTGACAGTGATAAAGGCGCTGCGGTGCTGTTTGTCCTCCAATCACAACTATCTTGGTGAAGAGATTCAGCTCAAAATAACCCCCTGATTCGACTGTTATCAGGCCATTCAATAGGCGTTATCAGTCGCTATAAGCACCATAGATGTGGGTCATTAGGGGCCTACTACACCTCCTAAGTTGTAAAAGTGAAAGTGAAACTTAAAAGCAACATGTTCTAAAGTAAAACTGAATGAAACGTTACGTATTGAACACAAACAAAAAGGCTTCTTTAGGTTTAGGCAACAAAAACAGTTAGATTTAAGCAACAAAACTACAACTTCTTTAGGTTTAGGCAATACAACTACAAAATGTTTAGGTTTAGGCAAAAAAAAACCAGTTAGATTTAAGCAATAAAACTACAACTTCTTTAGGTTTAGGCAATAAGACTACAACTTCTTTAGGTTTAGGCAATAAAACTACAACATATTTAGGTTTAGGCAACACAACTACAACATATTTAGGTTTAGGCAAAAAACAACAGTTAGTTTTAGGCAATAAAACTACAACTTCTTTAAGTTTAGGCAAAAAAAACAGATTTAGGCAATAAAACTACAACAACGTTAGGTTTAGGCAATAAAACTAGAAGTTTACAGTCATCTCTTATATAGAAAAAATCATTTCACAAGACCTGCCTTCAAAAAAAATGCCTCCTTAAATTAAAAACAGAAATCGATGCAGCAAACTGTACAGAAATATTACATGACAGAATAATTGACTTTTTAGAGCTGGTGTATCAAATGACTCTTTATCTTTTAAAGTGAAATCGATGCCACTAAATGAGTGCTCTCTGTTGTATTTCCTGGAACTGCATCGAGTGAGAGAGATGTTTATTGTGATGCTAACCAGAAACAGGGAGAAGGGAGTAAAGCTCCACTCTGTCTCAGTGGAATTGTTTTATCCAGGCACCTTGAGACTTGATAGAAAAAGGAGATTTATGCAGGTTGTCTCCGCCATTCGTCTTCTACTTTTACAGGCTGGAGACAAGGAGACAAATTACCTGTAGAATGTGACGATGAGAAAAGAAAAGCTGTCTACTGTTTCTCAATAGGCAGTGGTAGCCACACCTTACATCTTGTTTAAAGTAGGGCTGTCAAAGTTAACACAATAATAAGGCGTTAATGCAAACACCATTCATTTCTTTAACGCATTAACGCAACTTGTGATTTTTTAGGTTGTAGCGGGCTCAGTTTTAAAGCGTGTGAAGAGTGAAGATACTGGCATCATATGAAACTAGAAAACCTAAAGAATCCATTGGTACCAACCATGTCATACTAGCTTGTCGCAACTTGTGTTAAATTTTGGCGAGGAAAAACTGGCGTGGCCATTTTCAAAGAGGTCCCTTGACCTCTGACCTCAATATATGTGAATGAAAATGGGTTCTATGGGTACCCACGAGCCACCCCTTTACAGACATGCCCACTTTATGATAATCACATGCAGTTCGGGACAAGTCATAGTCAAGTCAGCACACTGACACACTGACAGCCGTTGTTGCCTGTTGGGCTGCAGTTTGCCATGTTATGATTTGAGCATATTTTTTATGCTAAATGCAGTACCTGTGAGGGTTTCTGGACAATATTTGTCATTGTTTTGTGTTGTTAATTGATTTCCAATAATAAATATATACATACATTTGCATAAAGCAGCATATTTGTCCACTTCCATGTTGATAAGAGTGTTAAATACTTGACAAATCTCCCTTTAAGGTATTTTGAAAAGATAAAAAAAAGTGCGATTAACATGTAAGTAATCGCGATTAAATATTTTAGCCCTTATTTAAAGCCATGTTTGTGGCTGTCAGTGAATTGTGAAATATCAGATCCTCCGAACAGATTTATTCAACATGTCAGCTCTGAACGGTTGTTGCTGTGCCTGTCAAACTGTTTTAGATATTGTGTCAGTCACTGCTATAAATCCCTCTTCCCCCCTTCAGGCTTACTTGTGTTATCTCAATCAGCAAGGGACAAACTTAGGGAGACACTAAAAGACCCTCGCTCTGCACATGAAAAAACATGAGGAAGTGTGTTGTGTATTTTTGTTTAATACAGTTTGCTTTTTAACCACACATCTGAAGTAATCTTGTTGCAACATGACAGTTAGTACACAACAACAACAACTCTTTCAACAGAGAGATACAGCTGGAGTTACTTTCAGACATATTTGATCACAACAAGTACAGCTGGAGAGGATGGACTACAGTGTGACACCTACTGCAAACATCTACAGCATTCTCTGTCTTTTTCATCTCCTGTGGTCACATTCTGGCCTATTTTTAGTGAAGGGCCGAACTAATGCACAGTGAAATATCATATTCAGGCTGTCCTGTACATTTGCTTGCTTTCTCATAGTGACTGACACATAGATTAACACGTTATTGCACTGAGCTACAGAGAGGCAAACGGTCGGACATCAGTGGAAGGAGGTTTCAGCACTCTGGACAGCTCCTCTTGAGGCCACATTGAATGAGACGTGTCACCCAACCTGACCTTGATGAAACCTTTTCAGTGTATTGACTCGTTCAGACTGTGTTCACTGGGTGAACTCCGGCTCATGTTTGACAAGCTCGCCATGAGGGATTTGACTTTGTGTGCGTAATAGTTCCTCAGGTTGACCGAGGGCACCTCTTTTATCCCCCCGTCGAAATCGCAGCTCCTCATCGCGACCTCCAGCTGTTTTTGTCTCTTGTAGAAGAGAGAGAATTTATTGAAAATGAGCGTAATCGGAAGCACAACTACTAAGATCCCGGCCAGGATGCACGCCGAGGCGGTCAGCTTGCCCGCTATGGACACCGGCACCACGTCTCCGTAGCCGACGGTGGTCATGCTGACGGTGGCCCACCACCAGCACGCCGGGATGGTGGAGAAATCCTCGCTGTCCTCTTTCTCCACCGTGTAGGCCATGACGGAGAAAAACGACACCCCGACGGCTAGGTAGAGGAGCAGCAGGCCCACCTCTTTGTAGCTGTTCCTGAGGGTGGCCCCCAGGGAGCGCAGACCCGTGGAGTGGCGGGCCAGCTTCAGGATGCGGAAAATCCTCATCAGCCTCAGCACTTGCGCAACGCGTCCCAGGTTGGCCAGCGCCGGGCTGCTCTCCACCACCAGGTTTATGAGGAGTGTCAGGTAAAACGGAAGTATGGACACCAGGTCGATGATATTCAACGGGTGCTCGAAGAAATGTAGAAGGTCCGGCGCCACCATGAACCTGGCGACCAGCTCCAGGGTGAACCAGCCGATGCCAAAGTGCTCCACGGTCTCGAAACGGGGGTCCTCTGTGGGTTGCCCCTCGCTGTCCAACAGGCTGAACTCGCTCATGCTGTTCATGCACATGGTGGCGATGGAGCCGAGCACCACGAGGATGGAGACGATGCTGATGATGCGGCTGGCCACGGAGTAGCCGGGGTTATCCAGCATTAACCAGACGCGCCTCCGTGCGCTCCCCAGCAGCTGCTTGTCAAACTTGGTGGCGTCGCTGTAAAACTCCAGCAGCTCGTCAAAAGACGAAGTGGTGCTCCCTTCGTCGCTCCTGTCGTCCCAGTCCTCCCGGTCCTGGTCCATTTTCCTACAGTGGTATGCGCTGCTGCAGCAGGAGTCGATGAAGAACTCGTTGATGCCCCAGTACTCGATCTCCTGGCTGAAGGAGAAGATGCACAGCTCGGCCATGACGTGCAGCCTCCCCGTGTTGTAGAAATTCAACACGTAGGGGAAGAGCGCCGGGTTCCTGTCGAAGTAAAACTCTTTCTCCGTGTCGTCGTAGTCGTCGCACAGCTCCAGTATGGACTCCTTGGACTGGCAGTGGAGGAGACGCGCAAGCCTCGTCTCGGGGAACCGGGAGAGAGTGTCGGACTGGAGGCGCTTCTTGAAGCCGCCCACGTTGATGCGGATGGCGGCGCTGTCCTCCATGTTAGTCCCGCCGCCTGGTTTCCCCAGGGCCTGACCCGTCATGTCTGGAGAGAGGGACGCGCACAGACGCACGGCGCACAGACACAAAGAGAAAGAGAGACACGCGCATACAGAGAGAGAAAGAAAAGGAGAAAGGGAGTTATTTTGATTGTCTTATTCTTTTATTTAATGCCACACTTGTTTTTTAAAGTACAAGACAAAATGCCCAACCAAATGACAGAAAATTACACGAACAACCTTTGGCTTTTTTAAAGCAGACGTGAGGGAAAGGAACTTACTTTAAAGTGCAGCCAGTTCACTGAATCCCTCCACGAGAACACTCTGCGTTTCAACCCCGCTCCGGTGATGGCATATTGCAGTTTGTGGCCAAGTTGTGTCCCTATAATAACCGCAGAGACCCCTGTCTGTCCCCTGGAGTCCACACAGGCGCGTCTCTGTCAGGTGGATTCTCTCAGTTTGGGCAGGAGAGGAGAGGAGGAAGTCTCGGCGCGATGTCAAATATGATGTTGCCTCCAGACAGAAATAAATGTACGGTCCCTCTTCAAATATAGCCGAAGGCTTGTTGTAGCTGGTAGTCCTCACATCCTGCATCCAGCCTAAACCTCAGTTGCAGGTACCGGCTACATTTCTAACAGTGAATTCTGGGAGCCATAAGAGCTGATACACGCCCTGGCAGCAGCTTTTTGTTGTGCGAGGGAATTCCTCTCTCTCTCCCTCCCTCTCCCTCCCTCTCTCCCTCTCTTTTCTTTCTATCTGTTGCTGCGCAGCAACACGTAGCTCTCCTCTCGCTCTGCGCCGCCCTGCGCCGCCCTCCTCTCAGCATCACGGTGCTGAGGGGCGAGGCGCAGCTCCGGAGAGGGAGGAGAGGGAGGAGAGGAACTCACCAACTAAAGAACACACCAAAGCTTCTCACGACCGACATCAAGTTAAAATAAACTATGATGCATTTCCGGTGTAACTGTAAAAATAACGGCTTTATGCATTTAGTTCCATAAGCTTAAAGCTATAGGGTTGGTAATCTTCTTCCAAAACATTTTTTGTTATATTTGTTAAAATTCTCATTACATCTTGACAGCAATCAATAAATCAAATGCTCTGACAATAATAATAATAATACAAAAATTCTGGTATCTGTGACTGTTGCAGGACTGTAATAAGCCCGTCCAATCATTTCATTCGGGCCTGCCTGCCCGCCTGCGTGTACTCTGTCTGTGCACTCATTGCGCTTCTTCTGGAGTCTTCCACAAGCTGCTAGCTTGTAGATAGCCATAGCCATGTTCGTTGTTTACATTCATAATGATCATTTTGGGGGAGTGGCTTTGGAGGTAGTCGTTTCTCAACATTACCAACCCTAGCTTTAAATTTCTGGTATGGGACAGATTCTGGATCCATCCATCCATCATCTGTAACCGCTTATTCTATTCAAGGTCCTGGGGGGGCTGGAGCGAGCATTGGGCGAAGGCGGCGTACACCCTGGACAGGTCGCCACACTACCACAGGACAGACAACCATTGCAAACTCCGGACCAAAGCCGGGTTCGAACCTACAACCCTCTTGCTGTGAGGGGACAGTACAGACTATTGCACCACTGTGCAGCCCCCAAATTCTGGATCCTACAATTCTTATTACGTCTTTCATTAGACCTTCCCTGCCTGGTAAATGCCTCGACTTCCCCAGTTTGTAATGCAGGATTTTTGTTAAACTGTGTAACCCAGTGCGCCCCCGGTAGTTCACCCGGTAGAGCGTGTACCATTAAGGCTGTGTCCTTAACCCTGCAGCCCCGAGATTGAGTTTGACCCAGTGCCCTTTGCTGAATGTCATCCCCTCTCTCTTCCCTACCTTTCCTGTCTCTCTCTCTATCAAAACAAAGTCTAAAAATAGTCTTACAAAAAAACAACCTGTAACCCATGCTGAGATAGCCCTGATGACATCATCAGGGTTAGGGTTAGACTAGGTTTATTCTTTTTCACAGGAGACATATGCAACCGTTTCCTCAAGCTGAGAAGTAATCCTCTAAACTTTGAACTTAATGTCTAAAATCACTTTTACAATAAAGCCAATAGGTACAATAGAAACCATAGAAGTGTCCTGTGAGAATGCCCCATAAGTTTTATAGTGATGTCTTTGATGCACTAGTTTTTGTTTGGGGTTTTTGTTTTGTAAAAAAAATAGTTAATTTTACATGTGAGGACCAATGCTTTCATGTAAAGGTTACAATTGATTTTTCAGTCTGTTGTCATTGATCACACACATTCACTTTAAATAGAATTATAACATTCAACCCATGCCAATGTCTCCTCACTTGAAATACTGGTTACTAATTCTCACTACAGAACCATGATGCTGCTTTCAACGCTGACCACCACCAGCTCCACCATTACCTGGATCTCCTTTTATCAATTCAGTGGCGACATCATTAACAGCCCTGCTGTCTGTCTGTCTGTCTGTCTGTCTGTCTGTCTGTCTGTCTGTCTGTCTGTCTGTCTGTCTGTCTGTCTGTCTGTCTGTCTGTCTGTCTGTCTGTCTGTCTGTCTGTCTGTCTGTCTGTCTGTCTGTCTGTCTGTCAGCGTTAAAACTGCATGTGGCCTCGCAGAGCAGCCTTGCTTTTATTGATTAAGCGCTGAAGGTTTTGTTTTACATGTCCCGGTGTGTCTAATGAAGGTGGTAGCTGCTGCACAAAAAAGCTGCCTTTGTCAGCAGGCGTTTTGCACATAACAAAAGGTGTGATGCTGGAAAAATTGCTGATTACATCCAGAACGAGTTCATGGCAAGTCTGAGCTGTTGAGTAGATACACTGGTTTGTGCTGTTTGAGCATTTGAAATATACACTTGGCCCATTTTTGGTCCCAACACACACGTTTAAGTAGCCATGATAAAGGTGTTGAATGAGAAGGCCTAAAGTGAAGGCTTTAATAGCGGCTATTGCTCCCTCGGGCTGTGCCACTGTGATCATCTCTTCTTTCCAATGTCATTTACTGGCCACCCTGTTTAAGACACCGCGGCTTCAGCTGTATTTGAAAACACATTTAGGACCATTGGAAGCAATTTCCTACTTGCTGTATTGCAGCACTTATTTGGAAGTATAACCATATAGGCTGCAGACAGCCCTGGAGAACTGTTTACTCCTAAATAGGATCTTTCACTCCCAGATTGTTACTCCCAGGCAGCCAGCACATTAATATTTCATCACATTTTTTTTTCTTCCAACAATTGGAGCTTAACATGAGCATGTAAGCCCATGAGATTGCCTGTAGAGATTGGGTCTTTACAGTCCTATTCACACACGCACACACCATCTCCTCATTCTGGATGCTTTTAGGGGATTAATGAAAACTAAAACCTATGCTCTTCAGGTGCTCCCAATATGGTATTATACTGTAGATTATGTCACAGGCCTCTACAGATCCTCTACACCCCCACACAGAAGATTTGTAGGATTTGTGAAGCTTAACAAGAGCCTTGAAAGCACACACAACCACTCTCTGCTGATTACAATGTTGTGACTTTTTCCTTATTAACGCCCCTCACTTGTGGGATCCATCGTGTGGGAATGTTATGCAAAGATTATAATCCTATTTAGCCTATCATTATCCCCATCCAGCAGGGTATTGTTGAGTGCCTGGTCCTCTGTTCACTGAGATTCCCTGATGTTTGTGATCTGTATTATTACTGAAATGCCTTATAATCCCATGTATAGGCAACAACAGGCCTTATGCGGCACATTTGGATGGCGTTCAGATGTGACATCTCTAAGGATTACATTAGGTGACAGCCGGTGTTTATCCTTTACCTGCTGGGAAATGTTCATTTTCTATTCAGGATATCTGATTTCAGCGTCTTCTCGCTCTGCAAGCTCCATCAGTCTTGAATGGTATCTCTTACGACACACACACACACCTCGTCAGATTTCATTAGCGTGGGCGAAGAAGCTTGATGTTTCTGTCATCAGGACTTTGTTCAGGATTACTGAGGCTGTTCCTTCTGAATTATTTGGGCTATAACCAGACGATCATCTGCAGATTATTCACTGTCTGCTTTCCAATGAAGCGGGCTGCTTTTGATTCATTCAGCTCCCACATGGTTGAGTTTAATGTGCTGCTTTGTGGAGGAGGAACTATTCCTCATATCTTATTCCTGAACGAGTCACTTTAGATCTGCGGTCTTATTGATAGCAGGCCCAGCTTTTCAAAGACATCCTTCTGTCTCACTTTATCGTGGCGAGTTTGTTATATTCAACTATTACAAACAACCAGTGGTGGAAGAAGTACTCAAATCCTTTATTTAAGCAAAAGTACTAATACATTGATGTCAAAATACTCCATGACAAGCAAAAGGGTCATTCTATAATTGGAGGTACATTTCACATGAACAGAAAAAGTACAAAGGTAATGTGCAAACTACAACCAAAATGCAGGACCATGACATTGAGTAACATAAAATATACATATTCAAGTAAAGTACAAATACCTCAAAATGTGCTTAAGAGTACTTGAATAAATGTACGTGGTTATTTTCCGTCATTGCAAACAACAATGTAACGCTCAAAACAATAATGAGTCTCAGTTATTTTAACTTTTTCTCTTCAAGTGCAATTCAATCAACTACTTTTTTTGTGATCAAATTGTTTACTGTTCATTTGCTTCAGATACAAACCAACAAAACATAATAAAAACAACAACACAACACAAAAACAAAACAAAAAGCAAAACCTAGTGGCGACCCCGGCCCCCTCCCCCATTCCTTGATTGTATCGGCCATCACTTTCTCTGCTGGAATCAAACATGTTCATTTTAATGAGTAGCACAGTGGGAGAGCATGGCACAGCTATACAGCTATATCCAGTACACCCAGATGGAGTAGCACAAACCTCGCCCCGTAAACGCCTACATACTTGCATTCCCAATGTAAGTGTCTGTAAGTCCTTCTGAGCACTAGACGCAGTTTGGAGATGATGAGATGACCCTTCGTCGGAGAGAGGTAAGTCCTCTGGATGTAGCTGAAATTAATCTTTTAGAAGCAATGATTATCCAAGACCACCTCTTCTCCCAGTCAAGTGGATCCTCTCCAATGCAGTGCTTCAGCTCCTTAGACCATACATATAATGGAGAGAGCTTTGTAGGAAGTAATCCGGAAGACTGAATGTAGTCGAGAAACCAAACCAAACCTTGGCCCTTTGTTGGAGTGCGAGAGATGGGTGGTGGTGAGTGGAGAGTTCCACGGCTCTCTATGTGCTTTCATGGACGATCACAGTTGGAGATTTAGAAAAAAAGGATGAGCTTGATAAATTGTCAGACAGTCTCAAATCATTAAAGTTGCAAACGCCCGTTCTCATTATAAATGTTGGCAAAAGTATGGACACCTTTCCAGGCTGCAAGGGCACGAGAATCAGGCCCCCGCCGTGGAAAGAGAATAGTTTTTAAAGCCTGGGCTATTAAGATGCCATTTACATGTACAGTACTATTAGATTCCTTCTCAGCGAGACGCCTCACTTACAAAAGGAAATCAGATCTTCATAGCTGTGTGGGTGTGCTGAATTACTCTCTATAGGTTTCCAGCAAGTAGCAGAGTCACGATTAAGACAATCTGATAATGGACTCAAGACACACGACCAAAAATAAATGTCCACTCTCTGATTTGTGACGTTGGAGAGATGTCAGTGTAAGAGCTATTTATGTTTATTGTTGGCATATCATTTGACTCGATATTATTGCAGTATAATTTTGGTCACTTGGTGGCGGTCATTAGATGCATAGGGTTGTATTTACAGGGGCATAGGTGACAGGAAGAGGGAGGCACAGGATTAGGTCATGTCTAGAAGAGAACCAGCAAATTGGGGAAGCTCTTGCGAGATAGTTAGGGTTAGGATAGGCCGAGGTTTTGCAGCTCTCAGATCAGATTTCGCAATTTGCGGGTTACCTTCTAGACAAGACTCAGGATGAGGGAGAGCACACAGTTCTCACCAGACAGACCTGTTCTAATCCTCTTTGTTCGAACCACTTCAATAAACAACCAACTAAACAGCAAATAATGACTGCTCTGTTGTATTGGGTCTGCGTAAGATCATTCCTATACCCTACCTGTGTTTAATAGCAACTGGAAAAAGGAACAATGGAAAGATGAAAAATTGCCATTACAGTCAGCTTTATGAAATCAGTTGGGGGTGGTAAAGGTGATTCAATCAACTACTAACCTAAAGAATGGGGCATGATTTTGCACTCCTCGCTGCAAAAACTCTGACAAATATTCGGAACCTCACAGTAAAATACCTCATGCATTTTAAATCACCATCATTCAGATTGTGCACACTCTTGGCAGGCTTTCATTCACATCTCATATCTTTTGATGGAGACCTTCTCAGAACCCTCGGTATAAATGTAGTCATGAAATACCAGCCAGCTTTATTGTTGCGTCTCAGCCCCGCCAGCCGAGCAGCAGATAAAGGAAATAAAACGTACCTCAGTATTTAAATGATCTACGGCACAAAATTCAAGCTCTGACCTTAAATCACTAGAAACAAACTATTGTGTTTGCCCTCGGTGTATAATTAATTTGGAACAAAACCATGTCGATTTTTAAATTGAACGGTGCATTAGTTGGGTCAAAAACAGTTAAAACTGAAGCTCTCAGTTCTGAGTGGTCCAATCAATTACAGAGTTTTTTAATCATTCTAACAGTTTCAAGGCTTCGTTTTTAAATCTCATATTCTATAATCAGACCCACACGGTCAAGAGGAGGCAATCAATCAGCCAATCTATCCCCTTCACAAAGTCAAGATGATATTTTGTTCAGACTTTCAGATAGAGATAAAAAAGGGTGGCTGGAGAGGACGGAAAGAGAAAGAAGAAGAGAGAAAGTAGGAAGAGGATGTGGTTATCTCTCTCTCTCTCCTTCAAAGCCTGAGGTGCAAGTGAGAGTGTGTAGGAGTTTTTTGTGTCGACTAAATCTGCTGCTCCCTATCTTCTGCTCGACTGCCTTTATCTCGCTCTCCTTCCTTTGCTTTCTTTCCCACTCCCTCGCTGTCTTTATGCGTCTCCCTTAACATTTTCTCCTGTGTGTTTTATTCCTCACTCATATTTCCTCGCTCACACACATTTGAGGTCAAGGTTCAACAATATGTCGACCTCATCCTTGACTGGAAACAGCAGGATGTCGTCTGAAGCATATTGCCAGGGGACTCCATAACCGCCGGGGGAAATATCCATGACAAAAGCTGTCAGTCAGTCAGAGCTCACTCTGAACCCCTGCCAGCGCTGACGGATGAACCAGTACTCTCCAGAGAGATTTATAGAAATAGTAAAAAAAAAAAAAGGGGGGAATCTGTTTAGTCATGTTTTCCCGACACGTGGTATAAAATGTGCTTTCATTCGTCTCCCCTCGTCCCCTTCACGCCACAGTAATCACATCAAATTGGCCTTGATAATTATGGCAGAGAAAGCTGGCTGACTCAGGACAGGATGAAGTATGAATATAGATGGAGAAGCGGATTCTCCAGCTTCCAGCTCTGACAGAGTGTCAGCACAGTAATAAAACATATATAACTTATTAACAAATTATCACGCCCATGTCCATCTGACTGGAGTCTATGTGCTCGACATGATGAGCACTAATCGACTCTGATGTCCAGCAATAACAGCAGTGACAGGGTGACCTAAATACAGAGGCAGCTCCCTGATAATAATTGGAACAATTATAGTGCTGAAGGTGGGGGTCTGCTCACGCTGCATTGTACGGCTACTTGCAATTTATTCCTGTGCTTCAGCTTCATCTGGTTCTGTCAGTGGTGTCCTTCACATTCACTGGTTTGAACAAACTCTCCCTTACCCTCTGAGGATGAATGGACTTCAAGCATTGAGACATAGCAGACATCTCTTTTCATCTTCTTTTTTTTTTTTTTTTTAAATCTGAATGCACGTAAGCATCTTTTACACGGACAGTCCAAATGCTTGTGAAATTCTCACTCATTTCCGAGAGGGTTGTCATGTATTAAGGATGGCACGATATACCGGTACTGATGATAATATTGACGATAATTATACACATATGATAATATAGTGTAAATAACCCAGCTCAGTGTAATTAATTTGCCTAAAAAGAGACAAAACACACAATAAACAAAGTTAAAGATGATCTCTTTTTTTAATTTTTCTATAGCAATAATATCGTTATTGTCAGTGGCGGATTAAGGTGGTCAGGGGTCCCTAGGCTACTCTTTGTGTGGGGCCCCCATTCTCATCATGCCATCATGCCTCGGAGAGCATACACACACACATTGAGACAGTTACTGTTACTCTAAGCCTTGAAATATCGAACAATTTAGGGATTTTCTTTAGTAGATCTTGGTCACGGTGTTCTTTCAGCCGTTGTGCTTTTTGTGCTCCGCTATCATATTTCCTTTCTGACATATTGCCGCTATTCTGTCCAGTAGCAGTGATGAATCAGCTGCTTCATTTTTATTAAATGTTTCTTATGGGCCAATAGGGGACAAGGTTGTTGTTTTTTTTCTCTTTTCCTTACGATTGGTGGACAGACCCGCTCTACCTCTGAGCCACAGCCACCCCGTGAATCTACAGTATACCTGAGTATTGAGTCCCTATCAGTGAAGATGTGTCGATCAATATATGTAACCAACCTGAGATGTTTAAAGGTACTATATGTAACTTTTAGAAAGTCCTTATTATTAATGTCACCGGTGGCCATTAAGTGAACTGCAGTCAGCATCCTGTTGATCGCACTCGTGCCTCGGCCAAAACAGTCACAATCAAATATCACCATTACTATCTGTAATGCCCAATCTCCATGATACTATCCAGCTTGCTATTTGCGAATTACTTCATCAGCTAACATTACGAAGCAGGACCGTCCCGAGTCCTTGGCATAGAAATCAGTCCACAGGCTGTTATAGGCAACCGAGAAAATCTGGGAAGGTCTCAGTTTTTAAATTACATTACCATCTGTTCACACAATGGCAATACAAAGAGATTAATACATGTAAATTGTTACATATAGTAACTTTAAAGTCTGAGGATCATTTGAAATGCAGTTTAAATGTAGATCCAAGCATTCATCACTCATCTATTGACAGAAATGAAGCCAGATCAGTGAGATCCCATAAAAAGACACAACAATGTGTCTCAGCTCATGATCCCTTTGACCAGGCGAACCCCCACACAGCTGGACCCGTACTGAATGGAGATCAGATGCTGTCCTCCTGATGTAGCCGGCCTTGTTGTGATGATCCATTTTCTCTCTCCCTTTCACATGCTGATGAGGAGTGGATGGTAATAAATTAGCAGATTCATACACAATGAGACACCTGTTGTCTGTAGTTGAGAGGATCATCATCAGCCATCATGTGGCTCTTTTAAAATCAGATGTGTGTGGAGATTGTCAGGCAGATTTCTCTGTCATCCTGGATGTGGCCAGCAGGTGGCATCATATATAAAAACCCACTAGAGTACTGGTACCCAAAGTCAAGTCTGGGAAGCGTTTGGGGGGGGGGCTTCTTTCTTACTTCAGGCAAATAAATGTCAGTTCAGTATGTGTTTATTTTTTTTATTTTATTTTGTTTAATAACAAAATATAAGTACAGTGCCAGTGTGTGTTTATCTGCGCTGGAGAGCTCTTTACGTGACGCGCAACAGGAGCTGCACCTGTTCGCATATGCTGCCTTCAAGTGCACCTCGTAATGTCGTAGATCAGAGGAGTCGCCAATGAATGTAAACGAAGTGGGTCTAGAAACTAAGTTATGTGTTGATGCAGTTCATTCTTTCTTTCAAAAGGTCTTTTTATTGATTACCACTAATGAATTAAACAGTAACTGTGCAGTGAAAAGATTTTTGTTTTGCCCAACAACATCACAACACTAACAAAAAGCAAAACACGCAAGCAACTACAGCCGACCACAAATAAATATATTCTAAACTATGGATGAATAAAATTAAAATTATTGACAATACAGAGACAATATCTATAATACACCTTAAAATTAACAGAAATAGTAAGTCGAGAAAAAAGGAAATAGAAAATTGATAAATAGGATAAGAAAATAAAAATAAATAAATAAAATACTTACTACTAAAATATTGACATCATATGAAACTAGAAAACCTAAGAAATCCATTGGTACCAACCATGTCATACTAGCTTGTCTTGAAGGAGGCTACATAACGCTCCACAGTTACGCTAAATTTTGGCGAGGATAACTGGTATGGCCATTTTCAAAGGGGTCCCTTGACCTCTGACCTCAAGATATGTTGCATAAATTGGGTATGACTGTAAAGGTGAGACTCTTGTGGAGTCCAATTGTAATAATGTAATTTTAGTCCATATAGTAGCCATTTCACAGGACAGATTTTATACATATGGTGTGTCTTATTAATTAAAATTTTATATATCGCTTTGCTTACAGTATCGCAATATATATATATATATATATATATATATATATATATATATATATATATATATATATCGCTTTGCTTACAGTATCGCAATATATATATATATATATATATATATATATATATATATATATATATATACACACTGTACTATACCTATGGTTTTTATCTTTAAATGATATGTTATGATAATTGTTTATTTATTTTATTATTTTATTATATATACTGTATATACAGTATATATAATAAAATAAATTAATAAAAAGCTACTCAGAGGGGGCCACACCTTGTAAAATGTACTCTCTGTTCTCCGAGTAGTATAACAGATTTTGATGCAGTTCATTCTTAATTGCAATCCACCCTCCAAAAATAATCCGACCCCACATGTATTTACGACGACTTAATTGAAAAGTTCCATTTTTCCGACCGCACTTGAAGTCAGCACAAACTCCTGATCCGCCAACAATGAGGAACTTTTCCTTCTGAGTTTCCTCTGGAGCGACACGGGGACGCAGGATGATACACGGGGATGGGATGAGGTGGAAAACAGCGATGTCAGAGATGTGAAGAGAGTCTATAATAAACTTTATGTCCTTATTGAACGATAAGGAAAAACATGGCGAATTCAAGTTCTCAACATACGGATCTTCAGATGACCTCTCCTCAGGCTCACAGCGGGGAGATCATGGAGAATCCACTCCGGGTGAGTTTGTTTGAGTTTCCAGCTGTTCAGTCAGGTATATAGTCTAAAGGAGGAACATGTTTATAGCATAACAGTGTGGATCACATATTGTGTGATGTGTCATCTTGGTCTGATAGATTGTGGAATAGGTTAATACATTATTATTGATCAAACCATGAATGTATTGTGAGATAAACCAACTTCAATTCTTTAATCAGACAGTTAATTTGAAGAGACTTTTTCCACTCACTTATTGTAGGTGTCACCTTATATAAGAGGTGGTATGTATATTGCATTTTAGCCATTTGAAGACAATTTAAAAACATAATTTGAAGAACATAGTCTGTCAGTTGATTAAAACCTTTAATCACACATTTTTTATCTGTTCAAAATGTATCTTAAAGGGAGATTTGTCAAGTATTTAATACTCTTATCAACATGGGAGTGGGCAAATATGCTGCTTTATGCAAATGTATGTATATATTTATTATTGGAAATCAATTAACAACACAACATAATGACAGATATTGTCTAGAAACCCTCTCAGGTACTGCATTTAGCATAAAACAATATGCTCAAATCATAACATGGCAAACTGCAGCCCAACAGGCAACAACAGCTGTCAGTGTGTCAGTGTGCTGACTTGACTATGACTTGCCCCAAAACTGCATGTGATTATCATAAAGTTGGCATGTCTGTAAAGGGGAGACTCGTGGGTACCCATAGAACCCATTTTCATTCACAAATCTTGAGGTCAGAGGTCAAGGGACCCCTTTGAAAATGTCTGTGCCAGTTTTTCCTCGCCAAAATTTAGCATGACTTTGGAGGGTTATTTCGCTGAATAATACCAGATGCCAGTATATCTTCACTCTAGGTTTAAAACTGAGCCCACTACGATTGTAAAATTGCAAGATACGTTAATGCGTTAAAGAAATTAGTGGTGTTAATACAAATTTGCGTTAACACGTTATGACAGCCCTAAACATAATACTTCCTAAAAATCTATAGGCTACATAGTTTCACCCTTCTTTATTTCCCAAAATGTCATTGGAGGCCAGTGTTTTTGCCCATTTCTACTGTACGTGAGATATTTCCTTTGTATGTGTGATATAAATCATGCTGAACCTGTTTCAGCTGTTCAGCTTCACTGCAACACTCAGAGCTGAAGAGATAAGAGGAAAGTGTTGATGTTTCTCCTTTACGAACTTTCAGGAACTCCCCTCCCTAAACTCAATTTGTAGCAGGACGTTACACACTAATATCCAAAAGGAGATTAAGGTAGTCTTAAAAAAAAAAAAAAAAAAAAAAAATTTTGGAAGTCAAAACATAACCTCGGCCTCCAAAGCTCTTTGGGTAATGAGCACTCAGTGTTGATGAGGAGGTCCGACAGCGCGGTGAAATATCGCTGTTGGCACCTGTCACAACTATTTTCTAAAGTGATCGTGACTAAGTCGTTGTGTTGAAAGGCCTTTTCTCTTTCTTTTGAACTTTTAACTCTGTAAGTGGACTCTCAAGTTGAGTATGTACACATCTGTTTGTGCATGGTAATATAGACATATCATGAAAAACTCACTTTTTCAGTGCTTGTGCACATACATTTAGGTATCTGGAGTGCCTACCAGACCACAAACTGTGAAATAAGACAACCCAGTCAGTTCTTTGTGGGCTGTGGATCAGAAAATATGTGATTCAACAAGCCAATCAGATTTGGCTCCCCTTTCTATGTCATGTGCAGGCTCATTAATATATATCGCCCACGTCTTGAGAACTACCTTTGCAAAGGTGTGCCATATTTTTCTTGCGAGCCAATCAGAGCAGACTGGCTTTTTTTCAGGAGGGGCTCTTAAAGAGACAGGTGCTAAAACAGAGTGTTTCAGACAGAGGGTGAATACAGGTATATTCAGACAGACAGTATCAGTCAAATTATGTGTTTTTTGAACATTAAAGCATGTAAACATGTTTTAGTAGAAACCCCCAAATTCAGGGCCGGCTTATAGGTGATCGCCTTCTAGAAGGCGCTGGTCGCCTTCTAAAAATATAAACAAAACCTTCCTCATTTTCTGCATTGAGATAAAAAATGAACAAATAATTAAATAAAGAAAGAAATACACTTTCACCCCTGTAACTCTCTATCTCACACTTTTTCATCTGCCCGGCCGCACTTATTTATTAATAAAAGTGTAAATAATAGTGAAACTAACTAAACCCTTTTAAGCCAACAATATCAGGGATCAATTGTTTATTTATATTATAATAAATACATTTATTTATTTACTTAATTTTTGTCTTAAAACCATTGTGATGTCTGATATGTGTTGCGGTTTACAGTTTAGGGTTAGGGCCAGCCCTGCCCAAATACAAGTATGAACCTGGAAATGAGCATGATATGTCCCCTTTAAAGTCTCTTTCTTCCAGTGTGTGTGTTGGCTAATGTCCTGTTATGTGTGTGTCAGTCCTCTGTCCTACTCTTATGCAGACACACATTCTCGCCATGCTCATCTTCCCCTGTCAGCGTGTTTCCTCTGTGTGACATTACCAATGGGGGGCAGAGAGAGAGAGAGAGAGAGAGAGAGAGAGAGAGAGAGAGAGAGAGAGAGAGAGAGAGAGAGAGAGAGAGAGAGAGAAACAGAGGAGGAGTGAGAGGCGTGAGTAATGAGTAATGGCCCATGGGTGGGTTGTGAGAGAATAGATCTACTGTAAGAGTCCTGAGCAGCTGGTTAATGGTCCCAGCTACCCACCATCCCAGAGAACATCCCGACATCAGGGGGACAATATCTGACTGTCTCATACTTTGACCGCCTCCCACAGTTGGAAATGTTTGCACTGGTGGACTGAACATGTTGATGTTGCGGGAGCACACCAAGGTTCTTGTCCCATTGGTTGGTTCACCTGTTGAGGCCCAGACACACCAAACCGACGTCAAAGAACTGGCAGCGACGAAGGCCGACCGTTGAGTCGCCTCACGTTGCCTTCGTCTTTTGGCCAAAAAGTTGCACTCGAACACACCGCAAAGACTACAGTCGACGGTCAGTTAGCCCGTACGTTCTGCACCTGCAAGAGATGAAATAACTCTCCATACCAGCAGGTGGCGGTAGTCTTTATTCGTCATTTAAAAAGGGAAACCGGATGACCGAGGACGGCGGATACACAGGCCGTCACGCTCTTAAATAGGCTACTCTAACAAAAAGTTAGCCAAATATATGCATTTGCATAAAGCAAGCATATTTGCCCTTTAAGGTACAGTTTGAACAGATAAAAAATGTGTGATTAATTTGCGATTAATCACAATCACCTATGGACAATCATGCGATTAAATATTTCAATCGATTGACAGCCCTAATGTCAACATAAATAGTCTATCTCCATCCTTCTCTCTTCGTCGTTCTCATCCTCGCTCATCTACGTCTCCGAGCTGAGACTCTGCTTCTTCTGTACCCATCACCTCTGAGCAGAAACTAACAGGCTTCATCCAGAGATCAGCCCATCCCAGGGAGGGACAGATGCCCATTGTCAGTGGACACAAAGGGCCATGCTGTCTGTCTGTCTGTCTGTCTTCGGGTCAGTGTCCTATAGCGAAGAGGAGGAGGAGGAGGAGGAGGAGGAGGAGGAGGATCAGTGTCCTCAGTTCCTATTCGGCTTCTGTTGCTTCAGCTTTATTTTAGATTCAGAACAGCAGCGATACATGCTTTGCAGATGGGTTCGGAGTTTTGTGTTGCGTTCTGATCCCGTGATTTCAATCTGCTTTGTTCAAGTACACGCTCGTGAAAAATTGCTTGCCACTAGAGTTGCGTGTGTGTGGTATTACACGAGGATGATAAATGTCCTCACGAGGTTAGATGTGGGGTGCAGGATTAAGGTTACAGTAAGAATATAAATTAGGTTGAAGCCCACGAATACAGAAGTAACGTGTGCATGCATGTTTGTTCTGTATTCAGGGTCTGATGCTCAGTCCAGTCCTATAATGCACCAAACATGTTTTTCAGTTTTGCATGACTGAGTTATGAGTTTTGTACCTTGAGGGTGAAAAACTACCAGGGAGAAATTACTAGAAACTCAAATGAACTTTATCTCTGACATTTATGTAATGGAATTTACACAATACACTGACTGCAATTTGATTTAAAAGATACAGAAGTACAGTTATTCCACTACTTGATGGTAAACAGAAAACTTGACATGTGTCCTTGATTGTGCCTTGATGATGAATGTGCTGATGCAGTTCCCAGAGTTTTTGCTGACTTTTGCGGTTCTTGATATTCAAACTTGCTCGACTGCTGCAGCTGGACTCCTGTTTGAGTTTCTGTCATCATGATTTTTAATTGCTGACTAAAACAACACTCTGACTGGTCCAGTATCAATGTCAGGTTAAAGAATCCAATTCTCTGATTCTCACAGTCACATTAGTCACAGCCGTTCGGAGTCGGTGTCATTGTGCGCTGCGTCGTTTGCCAGTTAAGTTGTCAGTTCTTTAGTGTCAATTGTTCTCTGGTGACATTTTGTGCAACTGAATCCCACTTTGTAACAAATTAATTACGTTTTGACAAAGCTAAAAGAAGAAAGCTTTTTTATAATTAGCTTTCTCATGTGGCTGGCCTGGAACAACCCTACAATTACAGAAGACTTCATCAAACGCAAACACTGGAGTGGTAAAGGGAAAGTTCACCCCTAAACAACTGGTTAAACTCTCCAAATATCGACACTTAAAGGAATAGTGTGTAATATTTAGGGGGATCTAAAGGCAGAAATGGAATATAATATTAATAAGTATGTTTTCTTTAGTGTATAATCACCTGAAAATAAGAATCGTTGTGGTTTTGTTAGCTTAGAATGAGCCGTTTATATCTACATACGGAGCGGGTCCTCTTCACGGAGGTTAGGGATGCACCAATACCAGATCGGATATCGAGCCGATATTGACTCATATAGCTGGAGTGGCTATCGGTGACAATGGAGCTGATCTATTCCATTCAATTCTATGTTTATATGCTATATACATTATAGACTGGAATTTTAATTCCTGTTTAAGTTTTGACCGATGTGTTCCTGCATTAAATGGTTTACAATTGTAAGTCCTGTTAATTTTGAAGATTTCTTACCAAGTTGTTGGTGTACAATTTATTATTATTTATTTGTCACATTTTGCTTTACAAAGTTAGGAAAGCAACTATCGCCATGGGGACACAAAAAGTTGGATCTGTTCATCCCTAATTATAGTTCTATTATAGATAGTAAGTTAACTAACAGTAACATGAACTACTGGAGTGGAAGTGAAGTATAAAGTAGCATAAAATGGAAATGCTCACCTAAAGTATAAAGTAAATACATCAGAATATTTTTTTAAGTAAATTCACTCAGTTACCTCCCACCATTGCACAGCTGAAGTGGCCTTATCGTGAACTCTTTCCCATGCAGCTACTGTACAGTGAAGTTTAACAGCAGAAAAATGCTCATCTCTGTAAAACATCAACACAGGGAGCTTTGTGGTGTGAAGTCTCTTTTAGCTTTCCTTAGGTAAAGTGTGTAATGTTTGCTAAGTAAGCCACAAGCCAAAGGCACTCCCAGTGTACCGGCCTCGCCTGTGTCGACTGCTTTGTTTGCTCTTCCTGTAACAGGAAAACTCTCTCTCTCTCTGTTTATCTTCCTCTCTCTCACTCGCTCGTGTGGATTTGTCTCCCTCGGTGGGTAGAGACTCTCTCTCCCAGCCGATTAGACTGTAGTCAGACTATTAAATAGGCGTTATCAGTCGCTAGAAACCCCACAGATGTGGGTCGATAGGTGCCTACTACTGTTCACCCACTTGTAGGTTTCATCATCTATTCACATGGTAGATCACCAAAAGAAGGTTTTAACGAACATGACAGCGACCTCTAGCGACCGTAGTAATTATTACAGGAGCAGAAGTGTAAGTCAGGCGCTGTAGTATAGACAGAAACAATGTGTAGTTGTGTTTGTGTTCGTACTTATTTTAACCCAAAACGCAATGTTTTTCCCTAAAGTTAACCAAGTGTATTTTGTTGCCTAAACCTAAAGAAGTTGTAGCTTTGATGCCTAAACCTAAAGAAGTTGTAGCTTTGATGCCTAAACCTAACTGTTTTTTTTTTGCCTAAACCTAAAGAAGTTGTGGTTTATTGCCTAAACCTAGCTGTTTTTTTGCCTAAACTTAACTGTTTTTTGCCTAAACCTAAAGAAGTTGTAGTTTTGTTGCCTAAACTTAACTGTTTTTTTGCCTAAACCTAAAGAAGTTGTCGTTTTATTGCCTAAACCTAAAGAAGTTGAAGTTTTGTTGCCTAAACCTAAAGAAGTTGTAGTTTTGTTACCTAAACCTAAAGAAGTTGTAGTTTTATTGCCTAAAACTAAAGAAGTTGTAGTTTTGTTGCCTAGACCTAAAGAAGTTGCCGTTTTATTGCCTAAATCTAATGAAGTTGTAGTTTTGTTGCCTAAACCTAAAGATGTTGTCATTTTATTGCCTAAACCTAAAGAAGTTGTAGTTTTATTGTCTCGACCGAACATTTTTTTTGCCTAAACCTAAAGAAGTTGTAGTTTTGTGGCCTAAACCTAAAGAACTTGTAGTTTTATTGCCTAAACCTAAAGAAGCCTTTTTGTTTGTGTTCAAAACGTGACTTTTCATTAAGTTTTACAACATGTCAGAACGTGTTGCTTTTAAGTTTCACTTTCAGTTTTACAACAAAGTAGGCGTAGTAGGCCCCTAATGACCCACATCTATGGTGCTTATAGCGACTGATAACGGCTATTTAATGGCCTGATGACAGTCGAGTCGGGTGCTCTCTCCTATCAACACTGACACAGCAAACAAAAAAAGAATAATTTTACCGTAATTAGATTGATTTCATTTGCTTAGTCGGAATGAATCCAATGAAAAGGTGAGGTGACTCACTCTTCACACTTCAAATTGCTACATCTCCTGTGTGAAGTCTGTTGAATGAACTATCCTCAGGCTGTACATCCACCGCTTTGTTCTCTTAACACACTGTTTCTCCCTCACACACACACACACCTCAGTCTGCCCCCTGGCCCCTCTCAGCATTAACCAGCAGCCTCCTCGTGGGCGCAGTATCAGCAAAGCAGCGGGCCACTTACACTCTGTCCTGTAAAGCTTGACAAGGTTATTGATCTTGGTTTAGTGAACAGAGCACAGCTGGCCTGATGGATGACGCCACCTGTCTGATCATGAATTACCACAGAGCACAGTAGTCATCTCTTATACAGTACAGTCAGCCCACCACTTTCTCTCTCTCTCTGTCTGTCTGCTTCAACAGTTGAGGATGGAGTCTATCATTACACACACACACTTTTTTTTTTATCTTGATGTGATATCAGACCCCATCATTGAGCTGCCCATCTGCTTCCCACCTCCTCCTCTTAAATCCTGTTTACCTCCGATGAGCTGCAAACACCATCATCACACATTCACACATGTATAGACCCACACACACACACACACACACACACACACACACACTGGAGTCGAAATCCTGTTTACCCCTGTTACAGGTCAGTGGACTCATCAGACTTGGTGAGCAGAAGGTGAGGAGAAGATAGAGGCAGACTGTGAAATAGAGGAGTGTATGGTGGTGGTTTTGAATTTAAAAACCACCCAGAAATCCACTGGGCTTAAAATCTGTATCAGACTGGTGAGGAGAAGATGAGCTGTGATATATAATAAAGAGGGTACAACACAAGTGGTTTTACATTAAAGTGGGCTAATTGAAAATGGGCTGAAGGTTAGTCTTTTCTCATTTCTTCACTTCTACTGTGTACTTTTCTTTTCTTCAGACTACATATCCCGTGGCAGTAGACCTGGGTGTGTTACAACAACAACTGTTATCAGCCATAGTGTATTCCTGTCATGTTTGGAAATGTAAACAGAAGACTGCAAATTAGACTGTAATTAAACTCCTAACAGGGAACCAAATGTCCATGTGTCCAATGAGCCAATGACATAGTATTTTTCTGGGCAATATCGGGTAACCCTAGCCACCCACATTGGGTTTTATTTAATGTTGGATCAAACGCTTAATTTTATGTTTTTGTTTTATTTTGTTTGCCGTCAATCGATTAAAATATTTATGCGATTAATCACATGATGGTCCATCATTAATCGCGATTTAGCACAACTTAATTACACATTTTTTTATCTGTTCAAAATGTATCTTAAAGGGAGATTTGTCAAGTATTTAATACTCTTATCATCATGGGAGTGGACAAATATGCTGCTTAATGCAAATGTATGTATATATTTATTATTGGAAATCAATTAACAACACACAACAATGACAAATATTGTCCAGAAACCCTCACAGTCACTGCTTTTAGCATAAAAAATATGCTCAAATCATAACATGGAAAACTCAAGCTGACTTGACTATGACTTGCCCCGAACTGCATGTGATTATCAAATCATATGTTATGATATTCCCATCAGCCTCAGCTGTACTTTGTGTCCCGTGCTAATTAGGAAATATCAGCATAATTACAAGCTAAACTAAGATGAACATGGTAAACATCACCTGTGAATCATCAGCACGTTAACATTGTCATGTGAGCATGTTAGCGTGCTGACATTAGCAATTAGCTCAAAGCACCGCTGTGCCAAAGTTCAGTCTCGAGTGTAAATGTTGACTTTAGTTGCTGCCAACAAGTAGAAATGTGGTTGATCTTGATGTGTCTGCAGTGAACATAAAATATTGTTTTTACACGCAAAGCATGCAAGCTTAACTCAACTAAAATGTGTAAGTCTAAAGTAATCGTTTGTTTTCATGAACGGCAGAATGGTGCGTTGCTTTAAAAGTTGCGGTCGCAAGGAATTGTGGGACGGCATTATCTCCTTTCCTTTGGTAAAGGATGGTCCGGTGTATCCTGTGCTAAATGAGATAAGAAAGGAAGCATTGAAGAACCTTTCCTTAGCATTTAGAGAATTCAAACAGCTCTTATTATGACTGCCACTTAGATACTTCCGAGTCATTTTACTCCGTTAGGAACCTTCCTAATCAAAAAAGACTTTTTGACCACAGCCCCTGTTGTACTGCTGGTCTCATTAAAAGAAAGGTTACAAAACTGTGTTCATCATTTTGTCTGGCGTTCCCCTTGCATGCTTCACTGTACGCTGACAGAGAGAGCAGAGGGCTATTCTCCTTGTTCAGAGAATGGGCTTTGGTCTTAATGACTTTAAGAGTAATCTATAATGTCGTCTCCTTCCCCTCAGTGGTGTGAAGATTCATGTTTCCCACTGAAGGTGTCTAAAATGTGCTCTGACAGAGCGCTAGACGACCTCTGGATTGCGTGATATTGATCAGCTGTTGTGTTTGGAGACCAGATGAATTAATTTACGCTCTATTCATTCTAGTATCCTTTGACCACAGTGCTGTTATCTCATTGTCAATAATATCAGATGGATATTATTGACAATAACCCTCTGCCTGTCTTATCTCGCAGAATGGACCGCTGAACCTGAGCATTGCCTCTCTGTTGCTCTCCTCTTTCTCATCTTTTTCTTTTAGCATCTCCTCCGCCTCCTATTCCTTTGTTTTAATTCCCATCCCCGTATATCCCCTCTCTCTTCTCTCTCCCTCTACCCTCCCTCTCTCTCATAATGCTCCTTCAAGGGATAAATACTTGGATGTGCTCGGCTGCTGTTACTTCTTCTACAGTGATTGACTTTCTTTCTTTAGGTTTTCATCATTCACATTCCACCCCCACTGCGCGCTTTCATTTCTTTGTAAACTTTGTCCGCCCACAACCACCGGTATGTTTATGACCTAAAATTAAATTTCCTCTTGGCAATAATTTTCCAAGCATATGGGGGGGGAAATGTAGCCCGGCGTATTCTTGAAACACTTAAAGCGAACGGATCCTGTTTCTCCTTCCATCACTGAAACACCAATCATGCATTCCTGCTGAGAGTTGGCTACAAAAAGATGGCCAAGGATCTCATGATGCAAGCCATTTTTGGGGGGGGCATCATTTCTCAAGAGCTTTACATGCTTTATAGCCATGCTACGTGGCTCTAGGATGGCAGTGTCGGTCTACTACACTTTGGTCTTAAAAATCTTAAGAGCTATTAGCTGGATTGCCATGAAACTTAATACAGACATTCCAGCCCGTTCTCATTCCCAGGGCCTCAAATATTGGCGCTTTGGCTGTCGGCGTTCGATACCGCCGCACAAGGCACTCTTCAGCGGCGGTAGGAGATGCACCGGGCGTTCCATTAACTACAATGTAAACCCATCCGTGGCAACAGTAAACACAATGGGAAAGCGCTGTGGTTTACAAATTATAAAGAGCAAAGGAGACACACCGGGCGAGCGGGAGGGCTTTCATACAGGAGGCCGCTATTCGTGTCCCATGCGTTACTTTTCGCTTTCACTTTACAATCAGCTGATCGTCACAACAGTCACATTTTCACTGTAAAAACGTAGTAATTTTAAGCTCAACGATGTTGTTTTTTCCTAAACCTAACTAAGTGGTTTTGTGCCTAATCCTAAGCAAGTGTTTTTTGTTTAATTCATAACGTTAAGCACGTGTTTACCGCGACCGAAAAGTGACGCCAACTGGTCTGGTATGTGACGAGTAGGGATGAGGACGATGTTGGACATTCACGGTCTCCAGAGGATGAAGCTCTACTGAATTTTGCGATCCATTAACTTTCCATATAGCGCAAGCAATCAGGTCAAAATTGTAATTTGCCAAGTACTTTGGTTTCTAACCAAATACCTGCAAAACTAATTGGGAAATGTTAGCATAATAACATGCTATACTAAGATGGTGGACATGGTAAATACCTGCCAACAATCAGCATCTTTGCATTGTCATTGTGAGCATGTTAGCATGCTGACGTTTTATCACTGAGCTGTGCCAAAGTACAGCCTCCCAAAGCCACTAGCATGGCTGTAGACACATAGTCGTGTTGATTTGCTGCTGTGTGACACTTCGATCTTGCCCAATGCACGCTACATTGCCGGAGTTCTATTCCCAAAACCTTGCGTATGTGTCATGACAAAGGTGTTTATGTGTCTAAAGGTGTGTACCAACCTGCATCCATGGATCTATGTGAGGTGTCGTATATCGTGGGAGAGTTAAGAGGGTGAGGGAGTGTTTGTGTCTGTTGCTTTTTACTGCATGTGAGTGTGTGAGAATTGAAAGTTTGATATGATGAAACCATAGAAGCCTCTGTTTCACAGGAACACACACTAGTGCCTTTGAACAGAGCACCAATGGAACGACGGTCTCTGTGGTTGTCATGGAAATAACAGATGTGACAGCTGCAGGGAGTATTATGGGGTGTTAGGAGTTGTTGTGTGACAAGTAGAGCGTCACCTAATCTTGTGCCTGTTCACTGTTTGTTCCCACAGACCTATCTCCTGGGAATCATCATCTCCATATGTGGGAACGTCCTCATCAGCATTTCACTCAACATACAGGTAGGAAGCGCTGGAATCCAGCTGTACAGCAGACACACAGCGGGCACATGATTCCTGAAAAGACTCGTTTTTCTACTCTCTAAGCGCTGCTAGACGGCCTCTCTCTGTGTGTTCATCAGGAGCTGAGTGAACGTAGGCACCGACTGTGTGATCTGCTGACTTGTTCACCGCAGGCATTGTGCAGTAGACAGCAGACATGACTTTGTATGAAAACCTGTTTGAATTAGAACAGAAGTGAATGTTCAAACATCTATTTCATTTTAAATTTGTGGTAAGCAATAAAAGTGTCCAGTCAAGTAATCAAACAGCAAATTGTTTGCACTTTATGTCTGGATCTGGATTATAATACTTAATAATTATGCTCCCTGATGCCTTGTCGGCTCTATTTCAAGTGAAGTGCAATTGTTTTTGAGTTGCATACTGTTAAATAACCAACCCAAGAGAGTAGATGTAATTATACTAGATACAAGCATACACTAGGGCTGCACAATTGATCGAATATTGATCAGGATTTTGGCTTCCCACAGTTAAATGAACATGAACGACTGCGATATTGACATTTATAATGCATGCTCCACTCAGAAAACTTGCTTCCTAAAGTAACAGCTAGAGATGTACCGTCAATAAGGAGCCGATCGAAGCCGCCCGGTATTCAGCAGTCTCATATATCAGATCTTTTGCCATTCACACACACATGTGCAGCCGCCACGTTATGTTTTTACGTCGGCACACAGCGGCACAGTCAGTAACGTCAACATATCGTCGGTGTGAGTGCAGAAAACATAAAGCTGCAATTTGTCACAACTGTAAGTCCAAAATAAGCCGTAGAGGAACAACCTTAAAAATATGTGGAACAACTAACTGTATTGCTCAGAGTAATCACAGTCACCTGCTCGTCTGCCGACAGCACGGAGCACCGTCAACGGAGGATCCATTGAGTTACATTCTGCTGCGTTCAGACTCTACTCAGTAAAAATGAGTACTGGGCGATGGTAAATTATAACGCTAATGTGATGCGTTCAAATGTAATCTTGTAAAATGTAGTTTTTGGTGAGAAAATTGGACAAATCCAGTTGTTTGAAGGAGTATATGATCTGTTTATTTTCCTAACACTCTAAGCAACTTATAATATATAATTAGAACTACTAATGACAAGATGTTTTTTAATCAAGGCAGATATTTTCATTTATATGACAACATTTAGAGTTTTTGATGGTTGGAATGAAGCACGACATGGAAGTGAAAGCAGCGCCCTGTTTATTTAAATGTGAAATTGCAATTAAAATATTTTGTCCCTAAAATCTTTGAAATAATGGTGATCTCAATATTGATCAGAATAATTTACAATTTGGCCATAATCGTGCAGCCCTAGCATACACCCTCTTTACCAGACTGAGAGGCTTTAGAGGATGAGCTATAAAAATGTTACCTGTCTAAAATCCTCCACACCTGTTGCTCAATTGCACTCTGTTTAGCACATACAAAAACTCTTTTGATGCAGGTGCAGAAACTGGGGTGTTTGTGTCAGGGTGTGTTTGACCGATTGAGAGGGCGTATCAGCTTCAGTTACACGTGAAAAAGTGCCGGTGTAAGCTTACAAAGATAGAGTTATTAATGATCATGAAGTATACATTTGCGTTTGCCTTGTACAGCTTCCCACCTCATTGATTTGCTTAATTGGTGTCATGCCTCGTCTGAGATGAAATGCTAATCAGCAGACGGTGTTATGGTGTGTTGTGTGACTGTAATGCTGTATATAAGGCTTATCTGTATCTGTGTATGTTTGAGTTTGTATTCCTGTTCCCTCTCCTCCTGACAGAAATATGCCCACGTCCGTCAGTCTCAGCGTGGCTCCAAGCCCTACTACACCTCTGTGATGTGGTGGAGCGGTGTGCTTCTCATGGGTGTCGGGGAGCTGGGGAATTTTGCTGCCTACGGCTTCGCCCCAGCGTCGCTCATCGCCCCGCTGGGCTGCGTGTCTGTCATAGGTAAGTGCAACCTTTTTTTCCCCCTCATACATTATCCATGCATGAAGGCAGGAGGAAAGGTTGCTTCCTCTGGGAACAACTGTGCTGAAAGTCTGTTTTATCTGAAAAATAAAAACCTCACTCAAATGCATCATGAATGCGGAATGAGAGCTCTGGTACACTACAGATACTTCACGTTTCCAAAAGTTCCATATGAAATCAAGTTTTTCATAGATATGGTCAGAAAAGAGGCATTTGCTGCAGATTCAGGCTTTCAGTTTTACTTTAAAACCATTATCAGTAACAGATGGACACAATTTTGTCATGATCTTTTCTATAATGTCTTTTGGGAATCAAGTCCCTTCCAGTACCATACCAACATGGATCCATTTACTGGAAAACATTGGAGAACAGATCCTAAAAAGATCTCTGTCAAAAATTAGGAATAATCTAATGGAAAAGGTTATGATAACATGGTACTGCAAGAAGACTTATTTAATATCCACTAAAGATATATACTGTATATTAGGGCTGTCAAAGTTAACGCAATAATAACGTGTTAACGCAAGTTTGTTTTAACGCCAATAATTTCTGTAACGAAAACAATCTTTCGGAGGTTGTAGCAGGCTCAGTTTTACTGCTATCATATGAAACTAGAGAACCTAAGGAATCCACTGGTACCAACCATGTCATACTAGCTTGTCGTGAAGGAGGTTAAATAACGCTACAAACTTGCGCTAAGTTTAGGCGAGGAAAAACTGTCATGGCCATTTTCAAAGGGGTCCCTTGACCTCTGACCTGAAGATATGTGAATGCAAATGGTTTCTATGGGTACCCATGAGTCTCCCCTTTACAGACATGCCCACTTTATGATAATCACATGCAGTTTGGGGCAAGTCATAGTCAAGTCAGCACACTGACACACTGAAGGCTGTTGTTACCTGTTGGGCTGCAGTTTGCCATGTTATCATTTGAGCATATTTATATGCTAAATGCAGTACCTGTGAGGGTTTCTGGACAATATCTGTCACTATTTTGTGTTGTTAATTGATTTCCAATAATAAATATATACATATATTTGCATAAAGAAGCATATTGGTCCACTCCCATGTTGAGTATTTACAAGAGAGAGAGCTATTTCTATCTTGTGTATCACGACTACATATCTCCCTTCGCTGGCGAGGCTGATAGGCTGATTCACCTCATTCAGTGGAGTCTCTGACGCACACAAACTTTCAAAAAGAAACTTCCAATTGTTGCTCTAGCCTTACACAGCAGGTCAGCTGTGTAGATGCATGTTAATTCTTTCCAAATTCCTAGTTTATATTAAGCACTGGACCCAGAAGATGAATATATACATTTCCACCCTTCAAATTTTATGGGTGATTCAGGAAGTCCAACTACTTCTGACATTATAAATCCAACCAAACCCACTCCAGGAATGATCATTTTTACGGCCCACAGTGTGAACCACTAAAGCTGTCATGAACTAAGCCGGGTTCATTAGCCAATCAAAACAAAGCCTGACCGGTTGCTGCAGCTAGCAGCGGCTCAATGCAAACACTCCAAACACAGGTTAAATATTGAGCTGGTTCACTTCTTGCCTCCCGCCACCCATCACTCACCGCGCTGGAGGTGGTGGTGAGTCATGGATATAAATGACAGCTATTACCCCGACGCTTCAAACAATTTCCCTGTAGTCACGTCTCACAAGTGGATGAATGGTTTAAATAAAGCACTGAACCAAACCACAAATCTCGTTAAGAAGGCTGCACCTCTTGTTCAGTGTAGTTTTGCATGGCAGTCGCTCCAGAGAGCAGTAACCTCCCAATGCTGCGTCGGTGTGTGTAAAGCAGACACGATGACGGTCTTTAAAGTATTAACAATTACTGTGCTCATCATTATTATCCCTATAAAAAAACACTAATTGCTAGACACTAGTGTAGCATTGGTGTGTGCATGAATAATATGCAGCTCTTGAAGAATTAATGAAGGGAGAGGCGAAGAGGTGAGAGGAGAGGAAGGAGAGCAAGATGTGACACAGTCCTCTAACAAGTGGAGCTGAGGGGGGGAAATGTGCAGGTTGCTGTCTGCCATCGTGACTCCATTTCCCACCTCCCGCTGAGTCACATATTGTACGCAAATGAGCACACACACAACAGCGTGCGTAACTGGTGTGTAAAAACACCCAGGTCTGGCGGATTTTTTCGACCAGAGATGCTTCACTCACTCACACTCACACACACACACACACACACACACACACACACACACACACACACACACACACACACACACACACACACACACACACACACACACACACACACACACACACACACACACACACACACACACACACACACACACACACACACACACACACACACACACACACACACACACACACACACACACACACACACACACACACACCTCCTGTGGCGCTGTTGTGCCTGTTTTCCAAGAGCTGTGTGAAGGCTCAGGGGGGGGGGGGGAGACAGCGGGAGGGCCTCGGGTGAGTAAACAAGAGGGAGGCAAGTGGTAGGATGGGGAGAAGAGAGGAGAAAGGAGGTTGGATGCTGAGGGGAGAAGATGGCGAGGTGATAGGAAGGAAAGGGAGAGAGGAGAGAGGAATGAAATAAGACAACAGGCAGAGATGTACACCGAGTGGAAAGCAGAGGCAGAGGAGGAACGGGACTGATGACGCCGCTGTCATCCGCCTGTCCCTGCATTTCACGCTGGCACGCTGACACTCCATGGAGAGCAATTACTACTGTCTCCATCCACAGAGCCCACCGGTCTCTATTAGGAATGACAGCATCACCCCAAATGCTGTTGTATGGAGCAGAGCATCGGCTCCCTCCGTCAGATACCATGTCATCACACGCAAGAGAGGAGGGAGGCTGGAATGGTGGAAATAAACAGAAACCACTCTGCATCAGCATTGTTCGCAGATGTTAGACCTGCAGCACTCTATCATTGACTAAGATGTGTTGTTGTCCAGCCCGGTCGCACAGCAGTTAGTGTGAAATAGTCACGAAATTTAATGTATTGATTTGCGTAAATTTTTTTCGTGATGGTCAGCACGAAAATCCATTCGTATGTGATCCACATAATTGTGAACCGGAAAGTATAGAGAGTAGCTGCGTAGGGAGGAGGTCGAGGTGGATGGCTGGGTCAAAAAAACACAGGACTTTAGCCCAGGAGACCGGTGTTCATGTCCTGTGTGAAACCACAAGTTAACGTTGATTTATTTGTCACGTAACTTCCGTTCTTAATTTACAGCACTTCCAGAGTTATTTTAACCCAAACCGCGATCGTTTCCTAAACCTAACTAAGTAGTTTTGTTGCCTAAACCTAACCAAGTCGATCTTTCCTAGTAGTAGTAGTAGTTTTATTTTGAAAAGACTGGAGCGGAAATTAACACGTGCGTCACGTGTTTCTGGACATTCGTAGGAAAATGCACAAAAAATAATTTGTTGGAAGTCGTGCTGAGCGTCACGAAAAAAAAGGGAAATTCATGTCTATGTACACGAATCAAATAGATTAAATTTCATGACTATTTCACGAAATAGATTTTGGATTTAAAATGTGAGGGTGCAGGTCGTATCCACGTGGACCCTTCGCCGTTTTCTACTTTTTTGTTTCGGCTCGCTGCGTCCGACTGCGGTTTGTTTTGGTTGACGGATACGGAACAGATATGACGTCACGTTACTCAGACTACAACAATAAAAGCGGTAACTACCTTCTACCTCCGCATAGACTCAAATGAAGCAAATATATCGATTCTGGCATTAAAAAAATAAATTTCAAAATCGTAAAATTTTTCCCACCCCTAGGCGTTTCAGGCCGTTCAGTGTTTCTGTGGGGGAGAGTAACTCCCTTAGGTGTGGACTTTGGGCTTTGTAACTCTACAGACCTTTTACATGCACAAAAAAACTATATAACACTAAAGGAAAGGGAAAAAGCACAGAAGCATAATAGGTCCCCTATAGGGGCTGCATTTTTATTTATTTAAATAGATATGCATTAATTGATAAATGTAAATTGGAAACCTATGAAAAATCACATTTTTCACAAAGTTCTGATGTTATAATATCCAATATTACATTTCAAAACTCCTGTACTCTATATCACAACATTCGTCTGTTGCTGAAGAATTTCTGAAAGCCGGTCTTAATACTTGTGTTTTCACAGAACGGGAGAGCTTTCAAAAGTCACCATTTTTGTGACTTTGTGTACACACAGTATTTGTGTTCTTATATTTGAGCTTGTCTGGGAGATGACAGCTCAACTTTCGCTGCTTTCATCCGCTCGTGTCAGATCCGGGTGGTGAAAGAATGTTTGACATGGTGTGTTTTCCCAGAGGGAGGTTCCCATTACTACACATCACACACACACACATCCATAAACACACAGGAGCAGTGACAGAACTGTGCACCCCAGAGGTTACTTCAGTCCTCATTTTATCAAGCCCTGTGAATCTCACTTTGTACGGAGTTGCTATGGTTACTTGTTAGATCCAGCTGGTCCCAGAGGCAAAGCAGGAGTCCTAAATGTATACGCGAACACGCTTGCAGTATGAAATATTTAACTACTGACTGTTTCATCAGAATACCAACGAGAGTCTTTATAAACTTCCAATTTGACAGTAATGTCCCCGCGGCATTACGCACCACCGTGCCTTGTTTCACACGTCTCCTCTGAAAGACACTACCAGGATGATTTTGTCTGCAGACACTGAGCATACTTGAGGCGAAATTTAATTCAACTTGAATTTTTCTTATTTTTTTGTTTATAGTAAAGCTTTTCATGGCTTGGGTTTATTAGTGTTGCCTAAAATCAGCCCTCGGGGGAAAGCATTTTGCTAATAAAACTGCAATTGTGCTCTACAGTCACTGTTTAAAGAGGACCTATAGTATGTTGTAATGTTCAAAAGACGCTTTACTTTTCTCAACATAACTCAACCGTACAATTAATTATGCAATAATTCAACTGTGCAATACTCTGTCGTTAATATACTGTACTGACTAGCTTTGTTTGAGTGCGTGCCAAACTAGCCGCTAGGCAGTTATTATGCAAATGTGTAACTGGTTGACATCACTACGTTACAGAAGAAAAGGCGGGACTTCAATCAAGGCATTTCAGGCCGTTCAGTGTTTCTGTTGGGGAGAGTAACTCCCTTTGGCGTGGACTTTGGGCTTTGTAACTCTGCAGACATTTTACATGCACAAAAAAACTATATAAGGCACTAAAGGAAAGAGAAAAAAGCATAATAGGTCCTCTTTAACATCCGTATTGAGAACCTGTGTGTCATGCCACAACACCGCAGTAATCCTATTCGTGACACACTGTGTGTGTCTAACATATTGAGCTGTTTATACTCCGTAGCTAATCTCCTTATGATGGTGGCAAAGCCTGTACACAAACTCAAACTGCGTGTCTGTCTGTATTTCAATATTTTCCAGCATTTTCTTTCCGTTCAATTTATCTGTCTCTGTCTGTGTGCCATCACCTGCACGCCCTTCTGGCTGGCTCACTGAGGTTGTGTCCAAAATCTCCAGCAAACACAGCTGGCTGTGCTGAAATATTGGTGGAATATATAACAATACAACAACAGAAAAGGATGTAAAATGAGGCACTCAGTAGGACCCCCAACATGGCAGCCACAGTGTGTTCTGTAAACTGACCTCCTCACTGAGCTGCTGCTGTCACTTGCATATCTATTTGCCTCCCCGTCAGTCTGTCCACCGCCTGTTTGTCTCCTAGTTTGTTTTTCTGTCTCAGGCAGTTAGTCTGTCTCTTTGGCCACCCATCTGTGTATCCGCCTGTTAATCGGCATGTCTGTGTGTCCGCATGCATATCTGCCTGTCTCGCTCTCCTTCTCAGCGACAACCCAAATGCTGCATGTTTATCCGCCTCCCTCGGTTCGGTGCACGTCCCGTGGATACCTTAAGAAGACTAATCTGAGCCTCAGCTCATGTGAAACTGATTGCTTTTCAGCCTCGCCGTTTCTGACAATGATATTGATGAATGGGTTCATGAAAAACGTGTCATGGGGTAGCATCTTAGCGTAATTCGATGCTGCTGTTATGAAGTCCTAATGAGCTCCATTTATCTAAGCAAGCTGACAGATTTGATCGGGTCTGATCAACATAAACATGTCAAGCATTGTGTGTTTTTCTCTGTTATGTAGACATGCATTTACTCGCATGCATGACTGAGTGCTTTGTGTGTACGTGCAACTGCATATGATGTGTACATACTGTAACGTAGGTTTAACCCCCAGATATCCAAAATAAGACAGAAGAATAATCAAAATTCTACCCTGTCATTTTAAAACAGTTACTGGAAACCACTTGGAGAGTTAGCCCGGATAGCCTGCTATCCTCCCTACAAAATGCACAAAATAAACAAAACCATCAATTCGTTTTTATCAGCAGTAATCAAATCCAAAGGGTATGGTTCATTCTCAAAACTATTTTACACACAATATATCCATTAATGAGAAGCAAAACTCAAATCCTGATCAGTCCAAATAAGAAAACCAAATGTCCTTTAAATCAGGGGTGTCAAACATACGGCCCGAGGGCTAGAACCGGCCCACCAAAGGGTCCAACCTGGCCCACTGGATGACTTTGCAAAGTGTGCAGAGAAGTCATTAATTCCAATATTTCAATAAAATGCATTGCTATTCCTATTTATACACTGGGGTTGTTGCCGTCCTAATAAGACTAGTGGGCCATACTGGATACGCTGTTACAGATCCAACATAAAGGCTACGTGACACAGCACTGTCAAGCGTAGGCTGCTGTTCATGCAGGAGCTACCGGTGGAAAATGTCTTTGTCAAAAAAGGAGAAAAGTGGACACAGAGTGTCGGGTTTTCCTAGAAAAACGGACCACTCCTATTTCTTCACAGAGGTAAATGGGAAGCCAGTGTGCTTGGTATGTTCACAGCACCTTTCAGTGCTCAAGGAATAGAATATTCGGCGCCACTGTCAGACTCATCGTGGTGACAAATACAAAAATGTGCGAGGAGAACTGAGAGAAGAGAATATAAATAAACAGTTGGTAGGTTTGAGGAAATAGAAGTCTGTTTTTAGTCTTATTTGACTGTTCATCTCTTTTGTAAATGGATTTTGTTCAGTAATGGTGAACATTTCAGGATTGTACTTGTACGTCTTTGTTGTTGTGATTTATTAAAGCAATGGTTTTACTGGTACCAGTCCACTTGAGATCAACTGTATGTGGCCCATGAACTAAAATGAGTTTGACACCCCGGCTTTAAATCATTTCATTAAAGGAGGACTCCAGATAAATGTCAGTCTTTTAGTAACAGAGATGTGGGTTGAGGGTGAATGTGTGTTCCAAACTGTGTGTTCAGTTCAGTGTGTGAGGGTTTAGGTGTTTAGGGGGGTTTGGAGAGTAAAAGAGACTTATCTTGATGGCACAGCTGCTTCCAAACAGGCCCAAGACTCCAGTCCTCCACCTGCTCCAGGGATCAGCACACCTCCAGCAGAGCCTTGTTGTCCAAGAAAGCTTATTGAATCCAGTCAGTTCTCAGCTCACTTGCTGCTCAGTTTACTTATATATATATATATATATATATATATATATATATATATATATGTCACTGTTTTCTTTTAAGAGCAAAGATGTCCAGGAACTGAATTTAACTTCAGATTATCTCCTCCTTTAGCCACTCTCACTCCTCTCTCTACTCCCCTCCATGCTGCTTTAGTTAGTTGATCTCCCCTCCCTCAGCTCACAGGTGTGTCTCATTTATCTCCTTCCCCACCTTCATTTCCTGTCTGGATAGAAAAGGGCTATTCTGTACTTTTTCACTCTTTCCCCCCTTTCTGTTACACAATATACAATATCAATCAAACTTTATTTATATAGCACCTTTCGAACAAATCAAATGCACTTCAAAATGCTTTATAAGTGATTGACAAACGTCATAATGATGAACACTTACTCAAAGTAGAAAAATGTTGATAAAAAAAATGAGTAAAATAGAGTGTAAAATAGTTCCAGGTAGTCTGGTACACAGCCATGCAGTGCCTTATAAACAAAAGGATTTTAAAATCAATACAAAAACTAAACAGGTAACCAGTGTAAAGACTTTAAAATAGGCGTAATATATATGAGAAATTACAGTGATATTCTCACATTGCACGCTGCACTGTAAAATCGAATTACTCCTAATCTAATAACAGCATACATGTATAAGGCCGGTCTGTTTGCAACACTAGTGATGTAACTGATATAAAGTCAATATTCAGTCAAGTATCTGACCTCGCTTGTGATTAAACTGATATAAAAAAATAAATCAATCCAGAATATGAGGCTACAAAAAATGCCTGAAAATCAATAACGTTTTCATTGTCAGCGGACAGGTATTGATTGTAATGTTATTGTGATAAAAAAAACAACAGAGATCTACAATTCAAATTATTTGATGTCCAGACTGTGTTATAAATGTATCTGATTGCCTTTTAAAACACATAGAGTGTGAGATAAAACTGTGTCCGAGCTCAGATTATATTCTAGTAGACTGAATTGTAACTGTGGCGTGTTTTACTGGCGGTTCAACTAACAGGAATGTATTTTCTCTTCTCAGCCAGCGCTGTCATATCTGTGGTTTTCCTCAAGGAGACGGTGCGCGCCTCTGACATTGTTGGTAAGAAAACACTGGATCATTCTGGATCACTGAGGACATAACGTGTCCTCTCAGATTGCTGCTGTGACATTTTGAGAAGTAACATCTTAGAGTTAAAAAAAAAAAACTTGTTCAGTTTGCCTGCGATAAAAACATTTTATCCACTAGTTGTGTTTCTGCCAGTGGGCCCCATCTGTTCAACAGACAGACCCATCCTATTATATTGTTTTATGAAAAGCTATTGTTTGTCATAACAATTTGTAGAGTGCTGCTAAATGCCACGGCCGTGATGGCCGTCACAATGACGGTCATCACAACTGCTAGATTGGAAATTTATATCAGCCCTGCACACTGTTGCTGTCCTGGATTAATCATCAGCACTTTTTGCCCGTTTCGCTTTCGTCTTATAATTGCTAAGTGACCTTATCAGCCACATATTGGAAACTTTCAATTTAATGAATGTTTTATTTATAAAAGGGTTCTCCAGTTCTAGTTCTGCATTCACATATGAGTTAAAGACAAAACCATTTTACCACAGTCTCACCGCTCTCCGCCCTCTCTTTCTTCCACAGGTGGCACCCTGGCAATAACAGGAACGTATGTCCTGGTGACCTTTGCCCCCCACACCACCACCCACATCACGGCCCATCTGGTCCAGTACTACGCCATCAGCTGGCACTTCCTGCTTTACCTCGTATGTAACCCTTTAAAACCCTCCAGCCTGACTCCAGTAATATATTGTGTACATAAGCATGCTCTTGTTTCCTTGGAGCTACTGTTTGTATGTCCACATGAGATGCTGTATATGGTACGCTTAACAGCACACCACTGAAATATCCTGTACTGTAGCCTATATATATATATATATATATATATACCAGCTCCTGTCCTGCTGTCAACCTTTAACCTCCCTGTGGAGAGGAGCAAGAGGAGGGCTACTTTTAAGGGTTAATTAAAGTATTTAATTTGTGTTAATCCTCTGTAAAAGAGGAGTTGAAGTACAGTTGATGAATAACCTGGCCTCAGAGAATGATGTAATAATTAACCCTTGCACCCTTGAAAGATATCCTGTTCTTCTTGTTCTTGTTTGTGTTTCATGGAGTTCGTGTAGTGAGGAGCAGCGAGTCCATTAAAACAAGGATTGTCTATGTTTTTACAAAAAAAAAAATAAATAAATAAATACTGGCCCCACCTCATGGTCTGCCAGTGCATTAACAATCACCCGTATGCTCTCCTACTCCGGTTTCGCCTCAGGCAGGGATGGCATAAACACAGCTGTTACCATAGTGACGGATCTGGCACAGAGCCGAAACAAAGTGTTTTTCTCAAAAAGCTGCTCATCACAAAAAATGCAAATGTTGACACTAGTCTCTGTCGAAAACACCTTGGATGTTTTTAAAGGAGGAATTCAGCAGTAGAAGGTCATATCCTGCTGCTTTTCCATTGATGCCAGGACTCCCGTGATAGCAGCAGAGAGAGAGAGAGAGAGAGAGAGAGAGAGAGAGAGAGAGAGGAAACTCTGTTTTCCTCTTCTCAGGTTAAACTTCTGTAGAAATACAGTGCTGAGTGGGGAGTAAAGAGAAGCACTGTTTTGTGCTAGAAAGGGAGACCTTTGATCTGTTATTCAGGAAACTAGTAGTAGAACACTACTGAGGATCTGTAGCCTGTTGCATTTATGATATTTATATAGTTTTCATTGTATACAATATTTAAATCCTTCAATGATTTTGTTGAGACTTCGTTGATTCAACTTTTCTTTTGACATTATTTTTTCCACTATAAACCTTAAAGGTGCAGTGTGTAGGATTTGGCAGCATCTAGCGGTGAGGTTGCAGATTGCAACCAACTGAAACTTCTCCCGTGTGCCAAGCGTGTAGGAGAACTACGGTGATTAATCGCACACTTTTTATCTGTTCAAAATGAACCTTAAAGGGAGATTTTTCAAGTCTTTAATACTCTTATCAACATGGGAGTGGGCAAATATTCTGCTTTATGCAAATGTATGTATATATTTATTATTGGAAATCAATTAACAACACAAAACAATGACATATCATCCAGAAACCCTCACAGGTACTGCATTTAGCATAAAAAAATATGCTCAAATCATAACATGGTAAACTGCAGCCCAACAGGCAACAACAGCTGTCAGTGTGTCTGTGTGCTGACTTGACTATGACTTGCCCCAAACTGCATGTGATTATCTTAAAGTGGGCATGTCTGTAAAAGGGAGACTCGTGGGGACCCATAGAACCCATTTTCATTCACATATCTTGAGGTCAGAGGTCAAAGGACCCCTTTGAAAAGGATCGTGCCAGTTTTTCCTCGCCAACATTTAGCGTAAGTGTAGAGCGTTATTTAGGCTCCTTCGAGCGCGCTACAACCTAAAAATCGCAAGTTGCGTTAATGCGTTAAAGAAATTAGTGGGAGTAAAACGAATTTGCGTTATTATCGCGTAAACTTTCACAGCCCCTAATATCCATTTCTGCCAGTAGATCCCCCGCAATGCTACACACTATACCTTTAAACACTTGAATATGATCTCTCCAAAACCTAAATATTCCATTTACTGTTTGTGGAACAACCGTTTATCTGCACATCAAACCAGGCAGAGATGAACCTAAAATGATAACAGCTATAGCAGCTCATCAGGGGTGCTAGCCAGTAGTAAAAACAGTGAATGTGTTCCCTGGGTAGCAGTGCCATCATTATTCATATCATTTCTCTCAACCATTTTCCACTTTCCGCTCTTGAATCTAGTCCTGTAATGTAAACACACTCAGAAACAAAAAAAAAAAGCAGCTATTGGATGAAAAACAAATGGTCAAGCAGATATCAGGAAAATACAGATGGGCGGACAGATGTTTTCATACTGAGGAAGTCTTGCTGCCTCTGGCTGCAGTGATCGATGGTGTGTAAAAGGGTATACTGTTTTCCATTTCTGGCAACGTGTCGTGCATGCTCATCAGCCTGCGGAGGAACAACCTCCAACTGTACGGGATGAACTGTAGGTGGTGATTAATCAGAGGGAAATGAAATATCCAACGCTGTCTTCTCATTATTTACAGGGGTCATACTATCGATTGTTTCATCTGGAAGACTATTAAACCGTGTTGGTATCATTTACAGTGTGTGTGGTGTTAAATGGTGTATGTTTTTCTAAATCAATTGAAGTAAGCCCTCTATTTAACATAATTCTAGAGATACAGGTGGTTTTAAGAGACATTTAAAGGTCAGCTTGCCCTTTTTTCCCTCGATTCCACTTTTGTACTTCTTTCCTATTCTCCATCCATTAGAGCTGGGTGATGTTATATTAGAGGTCTTTGAGCTGAATGCTATCGGACTCACAAGGACAGTTCTCCACATTAAAGACCGTGGCAATCCATTTCATTTTTCTGCCATGGTCATTTGTATTAATTAATTAAACAGACTGCTCACTGCCTTTGTCATATAGATAAGATGGTCAGTAAAAATACAGCTCGAGTGCAATTCAGATTTTCATTTTCTGTGCACAATTTGAGAAAATTGATTTGTGTATCCCCCCCTCTGTCTCTCTCTCTCTCTCTCAACAGTTTATTGAGCTCGTCATCTTTTGTATCCTGCTCTATCTGTACAAGAAGAGGAACATGAAGCACATCGTCATCGTCATGCTGCTGGTGGCCCTGCTAGGTTTGAACAAAATGGAAGCTGTCTGATTGAGAGCAGAGGTTATGGATTAAACCGTTTTAGGTAGTCAGAGGTTGCTTTGTTGCCTGGCTACCAAAAAATGGACTCGTGCTCTGTCATCATTTCAGTTAAGAGCTGAGTAGAGCACGATGGATGTAACATAATTCACTGAAACTCACTACAAACTACTACCGCCTCTACAAATCAGCGTGAATCAACGAGGAAGTCGTTTATCACCAGCAGCGTAACATAATTGTGATTAGCCCGAGTGCAAATTCTTTTTCTTGGGCCCTCGCCCCAAACACAAGCGTACGCTCGTGCGCACACATGCATGTACATACACAACCACTCCAGACAATTGCTTTGCCACCGGGGAACCATGCCACTCCCATACTGTAAACCAGCCTTAGGTCAGCACCACGGAGAGCAGCCGTAGCGCCAAATTTATCAACGCTATGTTATCACAGACACAGATTTCAGTAGGTGCACATTTTCCAACATATGAGACGTAAAAATTACAGTGCTATAGATTTAAATCCCTGATCCCACTCAATAATAACAAAAATAAACCAGTTCTGAACCCGTTAGAAGTTTATTCTACAGGTCTTGTGCTCCGCAAAGTCATTAACAACACTGCTCAAGTTTCATGTCCTTTTTTATTGGAATGTCCTGGCCGTGAGCGACGCAATGCGATGTGGCACGCTGTTTTGAGCTGAACTTTTGTCAGACGCCCAGCTGTTTCTATTTTCTTTATCCTGTCACTCGCCTTGAAATCGCCTCAATGGACCGGGAGCGGCTGAATGGTGAAGTTATCTACACGATACCTCCTCATTTCACTACAAAAACCTCAATAAGGTGGCAGCTGGCTGGAGGGAGATCGCCAGAGAGCTGAAAGTTTCCTACTGATGTTACTTCCAGTAAATATCACAATATTAAACATGTTTTCTGTTTAAAAGAACAAAACAAAGGAAGATAAGTGGTTACGTCTCCGGTCTGATCTCGAGCTCACAGCTGATAGATAGCCTACGTGGTTTGTTGACGTGACTTAACAGAAGTGCATATAACGGATTCAGTATGTACACGGTGTAGGAAGGTGAGTTTTGGGCCCCTGACAGCCTCCGGGCCACACCGGTTGCATCGTCGATATTTACGCCAATGTTTATCGCTACAAGTTGTAAATGCTGCTGTTGCTTCTGTGTTGCTGCAGCCTCTCTGACAGTCATCTCAGTCAAAGCTGTCTCAGGGATGATCGGGGAGTCGATAAAAGGCCAGCTGCAGCTCATCTACCCCATCTTCTACGTCATGTTTGTCGTCATGGTCGCCTCCTGCGCCTTCCAGATCAAGTTAGTCAAGGTTTTCTCTCTCTTCTTCTGTGTACCTACCTTCTTTTTTTTCAGCCTCTTTTTATAGCTTAAATCCATCATGTTTACCAGTTCCTGAACAAACTCAGGAGAATAATATATTGGACGTGGTGACATTGTACCTGCAGCACACCGACACTATTATGATGGATGAATAGGCCGCTACGCAGTGTGTCTATAACCAAGGTCATTATATTAACCGCTCTTCTTTCCTCCTCTCTCTACAGATTTCTCAATCAGGCAATGAAGATGTTCGACGCCACAGAGGTGGTTCCCATCAACTTTGTGTTTTTCACCGCAAGTGCCATTGTTGCAGGTATGTCAACCATAAAGCTGTCACTCTCTGTGGTTTAATTACTCACCGCCTTCTGTTTGTCCGTTGAAATGATAAGACAAGTTTCTTATTGTCAACAAATCCTATGAAAAGACCAAAACCAACAATGAATTGATCCAATACTGGTATTCTGCATAGCCTGATAGAACTTATTCTGTGGCTCAGAGCTCCATTGGTGTCTAAACATGGTGACATGTTCCTTTATAGCTACTGTAGTTTATTTTGAGTCAATCCCACATACATTGTCCTGGTGCTACAAATGCTAGCAAACTAAATACGTATTAATCTGCAGCTGAATATTAGTCCCCAACCAAAGCATAATTGGGGCTCAGTTTTAAAGCTAAGGACATTTTCCTGTTATTCCTGTAATTTGTACCAAATTACATGGTTCTTTCCAGGAAAATTCTATGAAATGATTGTTAAATTACGGACCCATAAGACAAAGATTCACGTCTTCAGTAGTAACCAGTGGGCTGAGTGCCACAAACAGGGTAGAGGAGTCAGAAAGCATTGCGAGACTTACGCATGGTTGGTTTTGGTCTTTTGATTGTTGGCAGTAAGAAAAAAATAAAACACATCCCAACTCAAACTCAACACTTTCTTCTGATGATGTGCTTCAAAACTCAGTAGCTGCAGTAGTTGAAATCGATTCATGACACAACACTGTGGAACATAATACACAGTCAAGATGGTGATTCACTGCTGTATACTGTATGTGAACCACTTAGGAGTCCTTGTTCAGCAAAAGCCTTACAGTATATATAGTGTGTGTATTCTGTTAGCTCAGGTCTTTTTTATCCTGTCAATACTAGTGTTCTTTGTCCAATCTGAAAACATAAAGAAAGGCTTTATCAAAAGCATGCTTGTCTTGAGCGAAACATACACCCTAAAACACTTTATTATGATTTAAAACTAGGGCTGTCAAAGTTAACATGATAACGCGTTAACACAGATTCCTAATGAATCCATTGGTACCAACCATGTCATACTAACTTGGCACGAAGGATGTTAAATAACGCTCCAAGCTTGCGCTACATTTTGGCAAGGAAAAACTGGCATGGCCATTTTCAAAGAGGTCCCTTGACCTCTGACCTCAAGATATGTGAATGAAAATGGGTTCTATGGGTACCCACGAGACTCCCCTTTACAGACATGCCCACTTTATGATAATCACATGCAGTTTGGGGCAAGTCATAGTCAAGTCAGCACACTGACACACTGACAGCTGTTGTTGCCTGTTGGGCTGCAGTTTGCCATGTTATGATATGAGCATATTTTTATGCTAAATGCAGTACCTGTGAGGGTTTCTGGACAATATTTCTCATTGTTTTGTGTTGTTAATTGATTTCCAGTAATAAATATATACATAACATTTGCATAAAGCAGCATATTGTCCACTCCCATGTTGATAAAAGTATTAAATACTTGAAAAATCTCCCTTTACGGTACATTTTGAACAGATAAAAATATGTGCAATTAATTTGTGATTAATCGCGATTAACTATGGACAATAATGCGATTAATCGCAATTAAATATTTTAATCGATTGACGGCCATATTTAAAACATGTTTTGACAAACCTCGTTTGTTATTCTTCTAGTGGATGCATTGCTGGTGACATGATGTCATTTCTAGCTATTTCCAGTGCAGCGTCAGTGGAGTGTGAAAGCAGAAAATGTTCCAGCGGTCCAAAACATCAGCTTTTGGTGTCAGTTTCTTAGAACAAAAAGCGCGACAGCTTCTTTCCACCATTTTGCACTGATGTCCTGTAATGACAGAGGAGGAAGAGCCCCAAGGCGTGTGGGGATTTGAGTTCCTCTCACCTCTGATATTGCTCTCTCCACCTACACATATAACCCACAATTGACTGCATAGAACACCAAATTGCTGATGTATTATATCTGGCGGCGTAAGGACATCTGGGGGTGGACTCCTCCTTTAGGATTAGTTTTGTTCCGCATTATTGTTTTGGTCGGAGGTGGTCAGAGCCGTAGACTTGTGGACAGTGAAGGGAGCAAAGGGAAAGTGAGTTTTTTTCTATTGAGGGTTAATCAGTGATCCATCCAACATGTTCTGTGTTGCTACTCATCTGTAAGAACTACACCCTTCAGTTAATAATCAAACTCGTTCCTCTCATCGTCCTAATGTAATGTGTGCTCAGGATTTTCAGGGCTGTGTTTCACAAACAAAACACTCGAGATGATCTACATTATTCTGTGAAATTAAATGTGCTTTTTTTTCATTTTGCAGGGATAGTATTTTACCAGGAATTTGAAGGCTTGGCATTGCTTAACATTTTTATGTTTCTTTTTGGGTGAGTATTCGATAACACACCAGCATTTGCAGCTTATTAAAATGTGGTATTTACTGTAAGATGTTATCATCCCTGAAACTCTTTTCCAGTTGTCTTCTGTCTTTCCTCGGAGTTTTCCTGATAGCACGAAACAGGCCAAAAATAAAGCAACGAGATCCCAATTTTATCGCAATGGATAAGATTCCTAGTAAGTTGTTGATCAACTTTTAATCAGCTCTATTCACAACACGGTGCTGACGTATATTTGTATTGAGTATGGTGTATTGATTAGCCAGCTGTAACCCTGCTAATGCCTGCAGCCCTGGCAGCAGGCTCCGTCTAATGAGCTCTGCTGTGCTCGTTCACAGGGAGAAGTCACACAGACAAAGTGCAGCCCGAGGCAAAGAGTCTGACATACGGATCGCTGGCAGCCAAACTCATGTGCAACAGAACTCTCCAAACAGACGATTCATAGGAGCAGCTCCATCTGTCGGGACTGTAATTTTTGGAGGATTTGTGTATGTGTGTGCGCATTCTTCCTCCCGGGTACTTCAATAATATCTTTATTTATAGAAATAAGCGGTAGGCATCAATTCAAAAAAGTGCCAGCTGAGAGGCAGTATTGGTGGCCATATTGGTCTTGGATTTTATGTGAAAAATGGCATCTCTTTCAATATCCTAGAAATCTCTCGAGTTAACAGTATTTCCAGCAGGGTTGTCAAGAAACAAATGACTAAATGAGATGAAACACCTCAGGATCACAGTGCAACATTAAATGCCCTACTAGAAGTTTGTGACAAATGTATAAAACTATATGTAATATAACATATGTATTACGTTAATCGATTGAATAAATTGGTCTTTGTGTGATCAGTTAATAAATAAAGGACAAAATCTGATGTTTCAACAGTCTGGAGATTTCATGTCATGTGGTATAATAAAAGCACTACTGCCCTCTAATGGTGAGGGGGGAGCTCAAATATGGCCAGTCAACTTTGTACATGTGTGGTGTTGATATGAGGTGAAGTGAATTCACTTAATATGAAATGATCCCAATGTCCCCCCTAAAGTCCTGAACCCTCAGGGACTTGACTGACGTCACCTGGTTGAGTGTGAGAGGCTGCCAGGGCGTGAAATGGTATAAATATGAATGGGACTGCACATTGCTGCAACATATCACGCTACATTTTACATTTTTTACTGCCTATTTGAACGTCTTCCAGGTTCTTGCATTAACTGTCAAAAAATCTATTTACTTGTTTTTGTCAAACTTCTTTAAGCAAAAATTAAAAGAACCGGTTGATGAATAAACCAGGTGTTTAATGTAGTCTAATGCATTCCTCTGATTTTTTATGTGATTTTTAATGTACCATCTTAAACTGCAGTAGGCAGAATATGAATATGTTCTGATGAGCATGCATCACTCAGTTGTAATATAACTTGTGTAAAAAGCACTAATGCACAGTCTGCCCGCCCATCCTTACCTCAAATAAACCTCAGACTACACACTCAACTGCTACAAAACTTTAGTGTTGCCAAGCAACAAAACTCTTATCTGCCACCTACACATTATGGGATGTGTGGGAAACCAGTGTTCATGCCAGTGTAACTATAAAAAGAATGCATGATAAAGAATCAGTTGTTCAATGCAGTTACTTATAAAGGGCCAGACCATAATGCACATTTCACTGGTGGAGGTGCTGTAACACTTGTAGGGTTTTACACAGGAGGACGTGACACTAATTACCCACGGATGACAAATTCTGTCAAGTGCAGTATGTAGATTTTATTAGCTTCAATATTCAAACAAAACCTTTCCAATGCAGTGGCATTTTTAAACAGAAACTGTCACTTTTCTCAAATTCAAACTGATTAATTTGACTTTTTAAAAATAATAGAATGTCACCAACATAAATACTCGCAGCATCATTAGCACAGATATAGAGAGGGAAATTAGCCATAAAATTAATTAAATTTAGAAACCCGGTTGATAAAAGAAAACAGTATTTAACTGATCCCTTTGCGGAGCATCGCCTCTGACAAAGGCAACCAACCTTAAATATACACAACTAAAAATGATCTTTTCAACAACGCCACCAGGTAGCTTGTAGTCATGCCCCATGCACGCGATTAAAGGGATAGTTTGGGTGTTTTGAAGTGGGGTTGCTGCTGCCCCCGTCCACAGCAGTACATTGCTTTGCTCCTGTGCTGGTGCTCCTGTCTGTTTCTCCAAACTGGGGGCGTGCCGACCGTCATCTACTGTAGGTAATACACTGACTATGGAGAAGTACCTCATACAACCCCACTTCAAAACATCCAAACTATCCCGTTAAGTCTTCAGCCATCGCAGACTATCAAGGCACAGGGATCACTGAGTGAATGAAGCATCATGCGACTTAATTACATATCATTTTGCAGGACAGAAGTCGTGTTGATCTTTCTTACCCACGATTTCAGAGCTTTTAGAAGTTAAGTAGAAGGGCTCAGATGTTTGCTTCAGACCTCTATGTTGACTTTAGCAAAGCGGTAGTGCAGGGACGCGGGGTTGCGCAGCAGCAACGTTCCCCTGTGCTCCGTCGGCTGGTTGAAGAGGGTGTTGAGGAGACCGCCGACGCTGACGAACCCCAGAGCCTCCCCACAGCCTGCAGACAGGGAGAAGTCTCCCTGAGTGACCCAGCCGAGAGTCACTCGGGAGCAGTGGGAGGTGACACTCGGCAGAGGGTCCGGCCACAGTCCAAAGACGTGGTCCAAGGAAGACTGGGGGGATGGTTTGGGGACTTCAGATGTGGTGGGGGTTGGTTCAGGGGCAGAGGGAAGGTCTGACTCTTTGCTTTCAGTCTTATCAGAAGATGATGCAGCAGCTTTCTCGGGGCCCTTCTTTCGGCGTCTATTCCTACTTTTAAAGTGGTCTCTGTGCGGGGGCTCCTGGGGGCCGCTGCTGACAGGCGCTTTCTTCAGCAGCTTCAGGTCCTCTGCGGTTGGCACACACACCATGGCGTGGAGCTCTGGCTCGCCCTTGGACAGTAGCGACAGACGCACCCACACCAGACTCATCCCATGCGCTGTAAGGAACGACGTCATGGCCGAACGGTCCAGAGGAGGCACCTCAGCAACACGGTGCGGCCTTTGACCTTTAGATGTCGTGGGTCTGCACCAACCAGAGAGTAGCCTCAGTGACTTTCTGTTCCTAGGAAGCATAAAAAAAAAAACCAAAATCCATTTATAACAAGTGATTCATATTCTAAAGAAAAGTTGGCGCCGTTAAACACCCCGAGAGACATTAAATTTGGTTGAAGCACATTTTTTTAATTCCTAATGCTGAAAACAAAAAGGCAGCCAATGGACAGTGAGAATCAATCTAATTGTTTTCTCATAAAGTCGGTCATTACTCAAAGCTTGTGTGATGGTTTTATGAGGATAGATGCAACTCTTCCCCTCTACTAATCTCTGTGATGTATTGCAGCAATTTAAGGCTGGATGTACTTTGGGTATTCTCATCAGGGACGTTATGATGAAAGGGAGGTAGACTGGAGAGGCACCATGCATCAAGCCTGTCAAAAGCTGCGCCGGGGTCTCTTAATAAAAAATAGGAAAGAAGTAATGATTGGATGCCAAAACGCCCCCCAAAAAAACAGTGCATATTTCTGCTCAAGGGACCTTTAAAAGTCAACTGCATTAATATTGTTAGAAGTGTGATTTAGATGTGCAGGATGTCTGAAGGGAGCTTGGCGTAAAACTGCAGTGGGTGTGTTTACAGTCAATACAGACATGAGTTTATTTTCTTTTTTAATAAAAAAAGAATAAATCTTCAGTATATATCACAAACACGAATATAAAAGAAGAAACATTTACCTCAGTACGGTGACTCGGCTCGGAGGCTTTGTTACGGTGATGTCTCCGTGTGATGTCATCTCCTCCTCCATCACGGTGTCAGCCTCTGTCGCGGTTCGGGTCTGGCACTCTCCTTTCCTCTCCTCTCCTCCTTCCCTCAAGATAAGCTCCCACTCCTCTGCCAGTTGTTGCCACGGGCAACAGAACGGAGCCAGACAGCCATGTTTGATGTAATTGGTCCTTTTGGCGGGCGGACGCCTACAGAAGAGGTCAGAAGGTCAAACTCTTGTCAAACTGCTGGGGGCAACCCTGTCAATTGATGTAAGAAATCATGACTGCAGATAGTAGTGGAACAGAAGCATGCAGCCTTATTAACATCTCGTCTGCATGGTGGGAAACATCTGCATAATGGAGATTAACTGGGGTCAGAGCTTTGGAGTGCTTCCCTCTTTCAAAACCTCCAACGTTCTCACCACTTACTGTAGGTATATATCATATTAGGTACGAGTGATCCGTACCGTGCCCGAGTACGCTTGCGTCATCATCTATTTGTTTATGTTGAGATCAGCTCTTCTAGTGGTGGAGCATCGTAGAACACTTCATTCAAACTTGACAGAAACAAAATAAAACTCACCAAAACCGTCGTCGTTAGTCTTTCCAACAATCACCAACTCTGGTTTGGTCAAAATAAACTCTTATTTCACAGAGTTAGATGTGAAAATATGCTGCCTCTACACGTTCTTTCACCCCGCGCTGTCTCTCTCTCTCTCTCTCTCTCTCTCTCTCTCTCTCTCTCTCTGCCCGCTGAGCAGCCCTCGTTCTTCGGAGGCAGACCATTAAATTAGCTAAATAAAATAACAAACATCCCCCGACCCCATCGCCTACTATTGTATATATTTTAAGGATCCTCTCGCCTGCCCTCCTGCTTTATCACCCACAGCCGTGCAGTTCAGAGGATGAGATCGGCGGATGCTGCGCGCAGATACAGACATAGATATGAAAAAGTTTTATATCTATGTATACACAGATTTCGGAGGAGACCGGCAGCGTTGAAAAAAGCCCATTTGCGTGTTTCAGAACTGGACTGGACTTTGGGGACAAGTTTACTCGGATCCGGGCTCGTGTCACTGATGTGAAAGCACCCTTAATCTGTAGGCTGGTGAATATTATCTTTTCCTAGCAGCTGATTGTACAGTCATACAGTAACAGACCATACAAAGCATCTTTAGTTCCAACATAGTCTCATTATCACCTTACTTTATGTTTATTTAACTGAAAACAGTTTCCCTCACAGTTTAAAGGGTCATTTTAAGTTTGCCAAAGGTCGATTAAAATATATTGTCTGTAAAATGGACCGTCTATATTCTGGGCAAGTTCTTAAGTTTCTGTTTTCCATCAGCAGGCTGACACACTCGTTATGAGCCAAACTAATATTACAAGATACACAAAAGCTTTGGCAGCACAGTAAGTCCCCGCTGAAAACAGCGGTGATAATAATAATCACACACAACATTACTATTTTTGGTTCCTTTCCTGCTCAGTTTTCAGCTGACCTTTTGAACTTGTCCAGGAGCTGCACCTCCTGCTCCTCCTGGAAACGGACGCCCGCAGGGCAGTCTGGGTAATCGTGGGGGAAGTGGGGGGCTCCTTTATTCTGAGAGTGTTTCAGACTCATGTTCAGCCCTCCAATGCGAACTCCTCTGTACACCTGGCGGAGAGAGAAACAAAGCAGAAACGAGTCAACGTTGGATTTTTCGGGAACTTAGACAAAGCAAAGCAAACCTGAGGGCTTCTGGTCGGCCTTCAAATTTCAAGGTACATTTAACATTTCACAGTGCTTGTCCAAACAAAATGGAACTGCCCCAAAACATGGACGAGGCAACCGAATAATGAAAACATCTTTCACAGAGCTTCTCATACTGACATCCACTGTATTATACACCGTATACATGCAGCCTTAGAGCACCTTCAGTGAAATACCAGGAAACCTACACATTTAATCCATATCACCAAGTAGGCCTTATCACTCTACCTGATATAATATAGCTCATATGTATTAATGTCTAACATACAGCGAGCGAGCGAACTCTGGCGAATGGAGCGTGAAAAACTGTCTACGAGCAATGTCACTCTGACATTGATTAACTGTCAGTTACTGTCAGCATCGATTATGATAAATGAAAATAGGTTGGAGGTGCTCAAAACTTGAGAGCAGGCTAGGACAACTTCACTGGGAAAAACTGAAACAATCTGATGTTCACATCGCATTCAGTTAGAAAGAGGTGTCAAGGCACGGCCACACATGCTCGAAATTAACAATCGCTTCCCGTTCACTTCTATTTTATGCGAGCGAAGGAGCAAAAAAAAACGTTTGCTTCCGGTTGCAAAGCAATTTCGCATCTTCGGATTCGTATAGAGTTCAACTTTAGTGAACTTTCAGGCGGATATCTCCTCGGCGGGTAACTCACCTGCATTCGCGCATGTGTGACGATGACTTCCGATATGCAGCAGCTCTTTAGAACTGAATGGATATCTTTAAAGTGTTTTAAACCAAACTTATTACTACTACTGTAGGGAAAACTGCTACTTCCTGTTAGAAATGAAAAGATAATAAAGAAATACAATCAAATAAAAAGGGTACTGTCCATTCTACCTACCAGTGGGACCCAGAAGGCCATGCCCCATCCTTTAGGGAGCAGCAGGTCCCATCCAGCACCCCAGGAGCTCATCTCACATCCCACCTGCTTACCAGGCTGGTGAACCAGCAGGATGGGGACTCGGCCCTGTGGGGGGGTGGGGCTCAGCCTGGAGCCCGGCACCAGCACCTCCCTCCTCATACGGTTCAACTCCTGTAGGCAATGCACAGAAAACGATAGAGGTAAGAGCAACATCTACGCTTATCTGTGCTTCCAAAAATAGAGACGTTAGGCTGAGATGTAGAAGAAATTATCAAGAGGGACATTTCTGGAAGTAAGAAAGTGATAAACTACCTGCTCGGATATCTTGTTATCGGTGACGTTGTCCCGGACGGACTTCTCCCACAGGTAACTCTGACAGCAGGGTTCTGGTACTCCTCGCAACATCAGCTCCCTCCGCTTCTCCTCGTCCACCTCTGGAACAAACACACAGCAACACACACGGCACGCTCCTGTATGACCAGCATCACTAGTGTCAGGACAGACTTATGAAGCTCTCTACTTCTGATTTATAACCCAACATCTAACGCAGTCTAACGGTCCCTCATTTACATATTATTCATATATATGATGCACCTTCATTCATGCAGGTGTGGTGACACTAAGCTTCAACGGATAGTTTGGTGTGGCAACATTTTTTAATACCCTAAATACAGTACAAAGCCAAAAAAAACAGCCAGAAGCCAGGACCTGCTCCATATGTAGATATAAACGGCTCATTCTAGGCTAACGAAAACATAACACTTCTTATTTTCAGGTGATTAAACACTAAAGAAAACATATTTATTAAGATTATATTCAATTTCTGCCAATAGATCCCCCCAAATGTTACACACTGTTCCTTTAAATGGGTTTAAAATGCTGCACAGAGCATAAAACTAATTTAATTAAATGTTTTCATGTACAATATAAATACTGTATATTGCAGATTCTTGAAATGAGTGTGCAGAAGTGAGATTGATTTTGGAGCTACAATAAAGAAAGAGTTATTGAAAGATATCTTTGATGTAATGGTACAGAGTCTGGTTGTGATTGGGTTTAAACAATTAGTGAATGAGAGCAGCTCTGACATTCCCATTGTTTGAAAATCTAAACTAAAGTCATTTTTTTCCTCAATATTTTCTCTGTGATTTGAAGCTCAAGTCCAAAGGATAAAACCCTGATCTAACTTAACAATCATTAAAAGTGATAATTCACTGATGGACCCCCAGATATAAAGAAAAAGACTATTCTCTTGAATGATAATAAGGTATTTAACCTATAAATCATTCAAGGTTCACTGTAAAACAACCTGTTCCAGCTTTTACTCAACAATATTAACCAGGTAACTCAGTAAACGTAATTCTTGAAGCAGGCTTTCAATGTCTGGAACTCCCATGTGGAGAATTAAAATAAACACAAGGTGTAATTTACAAATACTATTGGCTAATGAGGCTGCAAAGTCATTCACACTTTGGGTAAAATCATTAAGCCCCAATGTATGTATGTCAGCCAGTGGGCAGCTCTGTGAGAACAAAATCCAAATGTGGATCTCATGAAACTAGTGACACCTCCCGCTGTTCTCCTAATCCGGAGACACAGCTTATAAGAGGTTTTCATCATTTTGTGATTACATGTCACAGGCTTGAAGAATAATCCTGGTTATTATCCCGGCTGTTTATGGCTGCTAATGCCGATCAAGCTGCTGGCAAATATTAATGCAAAGCAAGAAATATCTTGTGTTTGTGTATGGTTGATCTTAAAATTATAAATGTAGATGAGGGCAGTCCAATGTGTAAAATATAAGAAGGAGTCGCTTCTGTTCCTCTACTCCAAACCACTAATATCATGCGAGCAAAGAACTTGCATCTTTGGCCTGATATTAGCGTAAACTAGAAATGTGCAAACTGAGAAAAGCTCTACAGCGAAGGGATTGACTAAACTGTCATCAGAATTGAGCAAAGTGAATCAGCTGTTGTCTGTCACTGAGGGTGTGTTTGGAGTACAGGGTCCTGCCAGGATTCGAACCTGGAACATCTGCATGGCCAGGCAGAGGCCCCCCGGAGCACAGAACCAGATGTGTACTCACTGAAACAACCTCATGACCAGAAACAACAGACCGACTCTATGCTCAACTATATATATATATATATATATATGTCTTATTTATATTTATATATGGTCAGGCATATATAAAAAGGAACATTTCATCCATCTGCACACTATAGCACATAGTCCACATTAGGAAACAGATTAGAGTCTGGGGAAATAATCTCTGATTGCATGCCCGTTTTAACCATGTGTATCTGTAAACAAACTGCCCACACTCCTCCACTGTCTGTCTGGTAGGTCAGATTTTACCTTGTGCCTGCTTTACACAGGGCAAAGCTTTAACCTTCTTTGTTGGTAAAGTCAGCCTGGGGTCATCTACAGTCAGACCCAGCACTGTGCCTGAGGGGAGTTCTCCAGTCGAATAGATGTCTGGATGAATTACAGTCACAGTTAGATAAACAAGCACACACATACCTCACAAACAGTGGCGAAAAACAACGTTATTTTGATTCACATTGACAATAGAATAGCAATAGACCTTTCAGTATGTGAAAGACGTCAGCTTGTTGTTGATGCAGATTCATCTTGCTCTCGTTTTTGCAGTGCTCAGGCCACCAGAGGGAGGAGGGCTGGGATTTATTCATTTCCTTAGAGAAAAAACAAACTCATATAAAAAACACAGTTCTTCAGAGTGAAGAGCAAATATATTTCAGAGGCTTTTCTGCTTTTCATGTTGTTGACAGCACAAGTCTTACGTCACAGTCTGTAGCTGCTTCCATAGCTTCTGCCAGGACAGAATGGGAGTGTGGTCCAATCAGGCGATAGCGTACCATCTCCATTGTGAGATCACTGCAACAGATCCACGAGTGAAATACAAATACATCACCATTTGGAGTAAAAAAATAACCCATCCAAGGCACATTTTACTCAGTTTAGATCTCAATTAAATTCACTACTGACTTTATAACTATTCCATTTGAGCTGGACCTCCAGGTAACTGGGGTGGTGGGAGATCTGGTTCCATCTCCCAGGATCTTCTTGGCAGGAGGTTCACTGGCATCCTTAAAGGGTCGCTTTCTCTTGGTTCCAGCGATCTGCTTGGCCTCGGGGGTCTTTTCAGGCTTTGGCTCTGGTTCAGGAGTGGGAACAACCTCAGCCGGTGTCACCGCTGGAACAACTGGAGGAACTACGGCCTCACAACACTGGCACACAGTCTGTAACTCAGGAAGAAGGTCCTGCAAGGAGCACAGTTACTGGAGTTAATGTCTCTCAATTCACTATCATATCTACTAAAATCAAACCTTTCACCACCTAACATATTAAAGCAACCATTTTTAGGTTGTAGCAGGCTCAGTTTTAAAGCTAGAGTGAAGATACTGGTATCATATGAAACTAGAAAACCTAAAGAATCCATCGGTACCAACCACGTCATACTAGCTTGTCGCGAAGGAGGCTAAATAATGCTCCAAACTTAAGCTAAATGTTGGTGAGGAAAAATTGGCGTGGTCATTTTCAAAGGGGTCCCTTGACCTCTGACCTCAAGATATGTGAATGAAAATGGGTTCTATGGGTACTCATGAGTCTCCCCTTTACAGACATGTTAATGATAATCACATGCAGTTTGAGGCAAGTCATAGTCAAGTCAACACACTGACACACTGACAGCTGTTGTTGCCTGTTGGGCTGCAGTTTGCCATGTTATGATTTGAGCATATTTTTTATGCTAAATGCAGTACCTGTGAGGGTTTCTGGACAATATCTGTCATTGTTTTGTGTTGTTAATTGATTTCCAATAATAAATATATACATACATTTGCATAAAGCAGCATTTTTGCCCACTCCCATGTTGATAAGAGTATTAAATACTTGTCAAATCTCCCTTTAAGGTGCATTTAGAACAGATAAAAAATGTTTTTGTCAGAACATTACATCCTAATTATTTTCTATTTTCATAATGCACCCACCGTACCTGCTTAATAGTGGGATGAGCCCAAATCCACAGCTGCCTGTGTGTTGATCCCTGTGTACGGGGTCTCCAGAGGAAGGTAACAGGGCCCAGCGGCTGCGAGGGGAACTGTCCTGCTCTGTACACCACCACACTGCCCTGTCTGCACCCTGATAGACACAGTGCTGCAGCAAACGTAGGACCTGAAAACACATGCAACATTCATATTACTCCAATTATTCAAACAAAAATGTTATCATTGAAATTAAAGCTGATCTTTGCACTTTCCAAACTTTTAAGAATCAAGTAGTGATCTACCTGTCTTTGATCAGATTGAGTGGTTCTTAACATGTACACAGATTACCACTCAAAACCATAGACTGTATATAAAGATGGACGACATGACAGCTCCCCAAAACATCTCAATCGCCCCCTGGATGCTGGCTGCAGTGTGGGTCATAAATCCCGCCTGTGAGGCGGCTGTGTGGGCGCGACCTTGATACCACGGCTCCACCGCCCGATCACTACTGCAAAGACTCCAAATGACGTCAAAATCTCAAGATGGCAGCCTCCGTTTCCAGGATATTTTGGCTTCACTTTTGCACAGTGGGAGGAAGTGGAGACATGTTGTCCATCTATATCTACACACAGTCTGTGCTCAAAACTCACAGAGGAAGGATGCATGGGGAAAACACGCACACCTTCCTAGTATTTTTGAGCATCAACAAAAGACCAAATGTATGTATTTGTGGTTGAAGTAGGGCGTATTGTATTCTCACCGGCCTCCTTGCTGGTCAGCTGTGACAGAGAAGCCAGCAGCTTGTCTTCCTCTCCCTGTAGCTCTATGCAGCAGTAGTAAGAAAGGTCCTGGGTCGACAAAACCAAAAAGGTCACACTTTTTTTACTGGCAGCGAAATCCAGTTAATTATAATCCTAATGTTGTGACAAAAATGAAACATAACACACACTCCAATGCAGTGATGGTTACCTGTAGCAGGCAGTGGCTGCTCATTGCTCTGTAGCTAGACCGGTAGCATTTGTATGTGGCTCTGACCCCGAGGCAGTAGCCCCACTTTTTAACCACGTGGAAGCGTTTGGCGTGCCAAATGTGCGTTTCCAGCCACACGTTCTTCCTCTGGCGGCGGTTGAACTCCAGCAGCAGATTTCCGTGGCGGCGGCGGGCCTTGCGGCTCTTGCTCTTCGGCTGCTCCTTCTTCTTCTTGGAGCCGGCCTGGAGGCTCTTATCCCGCTGGAGGAGGAAGGAAACAGAAATGTCACTGACTGTACTCGGAGAAGGAGAGTCGGTCTATGGAACAAAACAAGAGACATGAAATGTTAAGTAGGACGTTATGATGCTAAAAGGAAACATTCTGAGCTTCACCATTCTGTTGGCCACATCTCTCAGTCTGAGAGGGAGCCGCTTGGTGTTGTGGCCCATGGCCCGTCTCCTCATGTGTTTAGGCAGGGCTCCAAACACATGGCAGCTGCCCGTTTTCTTGGTGACGGCTTTCAGCATGGTGCTCACCTCTGCCGCCCTGGCCTTGGCAAAAGCTCCACCTGAGTAAGGATGGGAGCAGGGGAGAAGGGTGGAGATACTGAACTTTAAATGTCATTAATCTGACTGTGATACCAAAGAGTATAGAAGCAAAGAGACGAAACTCCGGTGCTTTTTTTTACAACGGCCGTTAGATGGCGCTGCAGTAGCGCTGCTGCAATTTTGGACTGAAAACACCAATGAGTCTGTGGCCATGGATGTATAAAGAGACATCTGTAAATCAGAGGATCATTTTTTGTTTTCGAGGTAAATCAACTTCCCAGTGTTGTTTTACTTTTCTACAGCTCTTTGTAGGCGGACGTTTTACTGGCGTTCGGTAGTTGTTCTCAGTCCAAAATGGCGGGAACGTAGCTCTGCTGCTGGGCGCTGACGTTGCAATGGAACGATCAATTGACTTTCATGTCTTAACAATTTACGTTCTTTGGCGATACTACATTTGCAGTGTCCTGAGTTGATGTTTACGTGAAGGACGACAGGAAAAACAACAGTAAAATGTTGTCATTTTACCGTTCATTTTCACACATGTTGGTGAAGTCATTATGCTATCTTTCTAAACAAAAACAAAAACGTATTTACAGTATGTAGTAGAGTGTGAATTTGTACGAGTAGGACAATGTGTTTACCAGTGATGTACTTGGGCATCTCCTTGGCGTAGCCTCCACCATCTCTCTGGTGTCCTCGGACCCATCCCCCCCGTTGCTGAGCGTTCTTTGGCCTTCCTGTACTTGGATGGACGTCAGATGGACCTTTATCACCACCTTTGGGATGATCATTATTTTGTCATTTGCGTGATTATTTAAACATGTGTTTGTTAATAAAGCACGATAAAAACAGAAAAGGCAAAGGTCTCACGGTGGCTCCTGTACTGTTCATGTGGTTCTGACTTAAAGAGGAGCCCTGTGTCAAAATCTGGGATTTATACCTTTAATATTCCTCTAGGAGCTATTTATTTGTTGTAAGTATTTAGTTGTTGTTTTACTAATAATAAGTAGTATTGTTTGATTTATTATTCTAGATGTTTACTTTAATTAAATTTAATCTTTAATAGTGTTTTCTTTTGATAGTTATTTGTTTAGTTTAATTAATTTCTTGTTTAGTAGCCTATATTTAGTTTTTTGCGTAATTAGTATTTTGTTTTCCTCTGTTCATGAATCGGGTAAAACTGTGGGTTATATACAGTAGGTAGGTAGGCAGGTATAGGACCAGCATGCACCTGGGTGGGCTTATGTTTTTTTTTATCAGAACAAGAGAGGCAGCAACATCCATGTTTTCTTTGTGTTCTTTTGCTTGCTTTTCAGATAAATAAATCATCAGGAACATATACATTTTGTATGGAAAATGGACTCTTTTGCCTGCGTAAACCACATACCCATGGTGCATCAGTGGCCCTTCGATTTAAGTTTGATTTATCCAACAAACGGCTACTACAATTCCTATTGTTATTATGCTTACACAATCCTAAAAAAAAAAAAAAAAAATTGTTATTACAAAGGATCTCACACAACTGACTGACTATTATTACAGCATAGGAGCCCACAGAGTCCCCCCCCCCCTCATGAGTTAACCATGAATGTTGCTCATTACATCATTATTCCCTTTAGAATAAACTCCACAAGGAGGTTTGGATGAGTTGAAGACAGTAAAACTGGGATGTGTTTGTTAATTCATTCACAGATACATGCAGATAATAGGAATAAATGCTGGTGTCAGACAGGATGCAGACTGAAATGTGCTGACCCTCTGAAACTTGCTGACCATGCAGCAGCAGCAAGAGGAGACGAGGTCATGGAGAGAGAGATAGAGGCTGAACAAAGGCAGACATATAACAGATAAAATACAGAAGGCACAGTAAGGTTACCGGTGACCGGGGTGTTCCCTCCGTTCTGTCTGCTGCCCTCCGCATTAAGGGGAGGAGATTGATACTGAACACTGGCGGGCTGGTTCCTCATCTTCTTCCCCCTCATCTTCACTTTAGCTGCAGACATTTTCTATAAAAAAATATATATATATATAAAAAAACAAAAAAAACAACAAGAAGTTTTACACGCTTCAGCTACCAGTCTGGCTGCTTGCTAACCTAAAAGCTGACACTTACAAACACCTACATGACTTGCCAATAGCCACTATTGCTAACGTTAGCCAGCTAGCTCAGCTACTCCACGTTAAATTGGGGTTGTTTTACTTAACAAAAATACAAAATATCTAAAAAACAATAAGTACAGAGTGTTTGCATAGTATATGTTCACCTCTAGATTCCCCAGTATGATTGTAAGTCAGAAACTGTCTAAATGTAGGCGTCTTCTCTTCTCTCCAGTTAGCTACCATGTGAGTTTTTCCTCACGCTGGTTGACGCGTTGACGTCATGTTTGCTTCCGGGTACGTGGTGTTCATGGGATTTGTAGTGTAAGGGCGCAACTAAAAAATTATACTGCCAAAAAAAACGTAATTTCTCTTAATATTATATAATCTTTTGTCACGATTTTGTTTTAAATTGAGGATATACTATTTCAACAGTATGTCTGCACTCAAAAAAATGGAAAATATAAATATTTTTGCGCGTCTAAAACGTCATTTACGGTAAAGCAGCTGTCGTGACGTCATTCGGTGTTGTCCTTCTCCTTGCTCTGCAGCTCAGTTTACAGCACTTGTTTTCATTCACATATTCCTCATAAAATGGCTGCATTAATCAGGAGGATCATCAGCACAGCAAAAGCTCCTGCTGCTATCGGGCCGTACAGGTGAGAAGAGCTTAAATTGCAGTAGCAATCAAAATAACATTCATACACCAAGTTAACAGTGTTGTTGAGATGTTAAAGAGAGTTATGGCTATTGCTATTTTCCTCAGTATAATCATACAGTCTGTGCACACACTGTGTCATCCAGTAGTGGTTGGAGGTAGAGCAGTAGTTACAGTGAGATGAGCTGAGGGGGCAAAGTACAAGTTTTTTGGATTGCACTTTAAACTTTGAAAACCATTGAAAGGCTAAACTATTAAGATCAACAGTTGTGAAACTACATGAACTCTGCATTGGAGTTTACAAGAGAGAAAAGCAAGTGGAGGTGTAGTCAAATTGTGATGCACACATAAATAAAGTCTTATTTAATCCAAATTTCTGCATTAGTAACTTTGAAAATGAACAAAATATCTGTGTTTACTGTCTGTCTGCTCTCTTTCTGTAGTGGGTGGACAAACACTAGAAAGGACCAGAAGACTTCACACTTTCTGAAGAGCCTTTAATCCCATTTAGATTATTCTTTCTTCCTGTTTGTGTGTCCCTCAGCCAAGCAGTGGTGGTAGATCGGACTATGTACGTCTCAGGACAGCTGGGGATGGATCCTGCCAGTGGACAGTTGGTGGAAGGGGGTGTGCAGGCTCAAACCAGACAGGTGACCCACCATAAAACACCATAACACCATCCTATCATTCATTCATTAACCAGGAGTACTGCAGAATGGGAAACTATCTTAGATATTATTTAAGTTGTTTACTGTAATGATGAGTCTGATGTGGTTTATTCTGTTCACAAAGTTAAACTCTCTTAGGTTTCTCATTTTCTATTCATCAAGAGGCTGCTACAGTGTCAATAAATGCAGTGTATAATTAGAATTTATTATTGAGAGTAAATTAATCCTTTCTCCAGGAGTAGGGATGCACCGATCCGACTTTTTCAGTCCCGATACCGATACCGATACCTGGGCTTTGGGTATCGGGGTAAATACATAGATATAGATTTACTGAATTGTTATTTATTATTAAAATAATAAATCGTACACCAGCAACTTGGTAAAAAAACTTCAAAATTAAGTGTTAACTTTTTTAATGCAGCAACAAATTGGTCAACACATAAACAGGAATTAAAATGACTGTATATAATGTATATAGTATATAGTATATAAACACAGAATTCCGGTATCGGTGCATCCCTATCCAGGAGCTTCCTCTCGTCTCATTTCAATCTCTTTTTCTATCAGCTTTGTCTCACAAAAGAGCAAATCTAAATACACGACTAAAAAACAAAACTGTACATTTGGAAATTCTGTTCCCACAGGCTCTTGTGAATATGGGTGAAATCCTTAAAGCAGCTGGGTGTGATTATAAGAACGGTGAGAGAACTTTTGCATTTTTAATTGATCCCTTTGACGTTCACATGGAGGAGAACTCTCTTAAACATTTTGTCATCGTTTCCTGCAGTTGTGAAAACCACAGTGCTCTTAGCTGACATGAAGGACTTTACCAATGTCAACGATGTTTACAAGCAGTGTAAGTATCATTGATTCACTTGTCAATTTTTTATTTGCAAATTTTCATTGCTGCTGAGCCACGGGTGAAGCTGCAGTGGGTAGAATTGGAGCAAATATTATTAAAAAATGATATTTTTTATGAATCACTATACCCTGACAGTAGTGCATGAGACAGGGAATCTGAAAAAAAAATCATGTGCCTCTGTGTCCTCCGGTGCTCCTAATGACATCTGCAAGATTTCACAGCCAATAGGAACGCTCAATAGGAACTCTCTCTCTCTCTCAAAAATGATGATTGGCCAAAGCCAATGATGCCAAAAACATATTCTGCCTACTGCAGCTTTAACCCTTCTTGTGACTACTCAGGCAAAAGTTCATCACTTCCATCTTGCAATACAGACTTTGCCACTGGGTGTCAGCACAATCCAGGAAACCTGCATTAAATAACCAGACGTACACACTTGTTACTTTGACTTGGTTGGCTGCATACTGGCCTCATTCTTACTCAGAGCTCACACGATTAACTGAGTGTTCATCTATGGCTATATATTATTAAAATAAAACATACAATCAAGCAACCGTACCACTATATCTGTCTGGCTGCATCCTTGAGATGATTGTTATCCTTCATATTGCCTCTCCCTATTGTAAATATGCCAAGAAAGTACACTCAGAGGTATGAAATACTTTTGGTCACCACACCGGTACGGGCAGTGCTGACGTGTGCTTATAGTCACTAATAAGCAGAGTGAAACCTGAGCTGCCGGTGGTGTAAATGTCAGACAACGTGTCACATCTGATGCTCCGCATACGGTCCAAAAAATCCTTTAACTCTAATTACAAAGCCTGCAGGGGAACCCAGAAATATTCGATATGGAGACTTTCATCTACATGCATCATATTCATTTCAGTGTCATTTGAAGAAGTTTAAACAAGAGGAATGGTTTGGATTTTCTATTGATGACGTTTGAGTTTCTGTAGGGGTCCTTTATCCGTGTCCCAGTCCCAACTGTACCGTATAATCTTAAAATATACAGGTATATTATATAAGGAAATGATTGAATACTCTGTGTGTATCAGTAAAACTGAAACTTTGGAAAGCTTTTGCCAATTCACAAAGAGAAAACTAAATGTGTTCCCTAAGATTCATTATTTTGACTTTGCATGTCTGTTCACCCAAGCTGTTAGTGTTGCCTCAAAACACATCATTTCCTGTGTACAAGAGGATTTTTCTTAATTAAACACCTACCTGACACTTAATGGAACAACAAGTACAAAAACTTTCATAAACTGGATGTAGGTTCAGTAACGAAAGAGCTTTTAACTGACATGTCTTAGCAGGAAAAGCACAGGTGTAAATAATAACACTAATGACTGTTTGTGCAGACTGACTGGGACAATGGAGCCGAGCACCTAATTAGTGTTATTAGTTACACCTGAGCTTTAATTGCTGTGACAGTTGAAGTGTCATGAAAATAGCTTTTTATTTTATATACATTAGTCAGCGAGGAGCATTTTATATTAACATTATAACTTAAAATCAGTTAATTTTCAAAGTTAATTTATTTATTTATTTGATAGGGACAGAGCACGTTAATGAACACCAGTATAAAATACAGGATGTAAACATGCAGGAGTTAGCAAGAATGCTAATTTCCATCCTTAGTTGAGCCTCATGTTAAAACACATCCTTCTCAGAAATCACAAGTTACACTATTGTCTATATATCTCATTGTACTCCAGGTTTTTTGCCATGTGTGTGTTCCATTTAATATGTGTGTGTTGGTAACTTAATGCCATTAAATGTGCTGCTCTCCAGTCTTCAGCACTAACTACCCAGCCAGAGCTGCCTACCAGGTTGCTGCTCTCCCCAGAGTGAGTATCTGATGATGCTGGTTTCCATTGATTCTGCAGTAGAATTAACCCAAACTGAAAGCTTTATTTTTCCTCTATAGGGTGGACTGGTTGAGATTGAAGCCATCGCTGTATTGGGCCCTCTGACCAATGCTTCCTAACAAGTACAGCTAACAAAAGTAAAAACTGGAAAAGCCATGAGCATTATACAGTATGTGCCTTGTTTTGTAGAGCAGTCAAAAAAAGAAAATTCCCATAATCATTTCTATTAAAGATGTATCATATTTTGTTGACGCTGTCATCCATAAACATCGTCAAACTAACAGCAGTCAGGATCAGTACACTTTCTCCTCTCTCATTAACATTGATGAGACAACACCGCATTTTAAATCCCCTCTGCTCACGTTTCACTTACAATAGCTGGAAAGTACCTAAGCTTGTTTGGCCTTATTGAATTACACTACCAGCCGTACTCGTGGCACTGAGTCCTGAGGATGGCTGATCAAATATAACTCAATAATAAATGTTTTTAATTTGCTTAAATGGTGATTTGTCCCCTTGAAATCAGCAGAACTATTATGTGGATGATCAGTTTGTGATGTGTGTTTCGTGTCCTCGGTGATTATGTGTTGATGCCCCCAGGGTTGTATAGGGTTTATAGACAGAGGACAGTATGGGCTATGCTGCCCCAGATCATGGTCAAAATAGATTATAGATTACAGCATTCCTGCTCTAACCTGATATACCAGTGTTATAGTCAAGACCACCTAAACCGAGACCAAGTCATGACCAAGACGAGAGTGTATAAAAAAAAAAAAGTCATAGTGTCGTGGAAAGATGTTTATATCTCGCTTTAAAAAGTTGTCACTATATGATGAAAAGAACAACTCTTTTAAAGATAAGTCCTGTACCTTTGGGTGATGTAAGTGGCCTACTGTCACTCAGCATTCTGTAATGTATACATGTTTTTATTTTTTGAATATGAAACAGTCCCATTTCATTAAAAAACAGCACATGTATTAGTGAGTAAACCTTTATTCTGTACACTAGGTTAGAAGAATCGTAGACAAAGCTCAGAAAGGGAATATAATACAGAGAAAGAAACAGATGGAAAAAAAAGATATCAGACATCAAAACAAATTGTTCCCACAATCACATTTTACACAATTTTCTAAGTACTTTACACTTTTTTTAAACACAGCATGAATAACTAATGATAATTTAAAAAATCATGTCAACTAGGTGATGTAGTACGGAAGCCGAGAACGGCCGTGATTGCAATTATTATCTCACGATCAGGAGTATTTAGTTAACTCGAGAAAACAAGCTTTGTTATCTGGAGATAAAACAAAAAGGTTGTTTCCTCGTATTGCTTATGCTCATCAGAGAACAGGAGTGCCATGCCAGCATTCAAAGATGGCGTCTGATTTAAGATGAAAACGTCCAATCAAGGAGTCCCTGCTACTGATCAATGCATCAGACTGTACTTCAATCAACGTCTAACACAGGCAGAAACTGCTTTGTGTCTTTCTGTCAGAGATACCATTCAGATCAGTCCTCGTCATTTAATACGAGACTAGCCCGGCTGCTAATAAATAAATAAGTCGAGGCATAATGCCTTTATATTATTATACTGTTCAGTTATGAATCCTCCCCGACGGTCTGATCTTTGAAGGCTGAGATCAGGTGTGATCAAATGAACCAGACACTCATTTTCGAGTTCTCCATAATTATCCCGTTATCGCAAGAAATCGGTCCTTTTGTTTTCTCGAGCATCGACATAAATTAACCCCGTTATCACGAGAAAAAGATCTTGGTTATCTCCAAATAACGAAATAATTAACTCGAGGCAACGGCATTAGCAACGGCAAGCACGGCCGTTGTCGGCCTCCGTAGGTGTGATCAAACGAACCAGACAACTAATTTTGCAGTTCTCCATTTTCCAATTATCCCGTGATCTCTTTTAATTATCTCATTATCTCGAGAACTCTGCCTTTTGTTTTCTAAATCGAAATAAATTAACCCACGAGAAAACAAGCTTTGTTGTCTTGAGATAACAAAATAATTAACTTGTGATCTCGAGATAACGGCATTAAAAAAATAACGTTCTCGGCTTTTGTAGATCTCTTACTGTGCTACACATGTATGTAATGCACTCAAACCAAAACCACTGTGCGTATGACATCAGCATCGCCAGACCGTATGAGGCCTTTGAATTTTTAGTTGGAAACGCCTTCTTTTATGATCATCTGCCAGCTACAGTGCAGCTGCACAAAATGGCTTCATGGAACAGCAAGATGACATATCAGTACTTGGATCATCTGCATCCTCAACCTGGCAACGATTCATTATGTCATTACAAATCTTTTGCAAAGAAAAAGATTTTTTTTTCTGTCTTACGCAAAAAAACAAACAATTTATTCAGAATTTTTTCTTTGAAATCAATAAATTGATATAAAAAAAAAAGAAAATGAAGGAAACATGGATTTGCCTTACAGTAGTGCTGATCAGTATTACACTGTACACTCTGTCACTCAACATTTAGTACTGTCATGCCTGTTAATTCAATTAAATAACGTGTAAACACCAAACAAAAATGTGGATTTATGGCAGAGTTTAGACTTCACAAAACCTAAAAAAAAAATCTGTGAAAATGTGATCCTTTTAAAATCTGTTTTATATAAAGGTGATAGAAAATTAAGCTGGCAGCGTAAACCTAGCCAGCGTGTTGTTCATGCACCTCAGACTCCTTGCATAATGTTATTCACAGTTGGCTTGTATTCCTCAGAAGCAGCTATTTTAAATAATCATGGATTTACTTAGCAAGTGTCCTTCCCCTAGTTCATCACAAGAGTTCACAGATCTCACAGAATATTGCACCCTCTTGTCTCATCTCACCTGTTTCTAAAAGTGTTTTTATAGCGTTTTCTTTGCACAGTATGAGAGTATGAGGCTCCAGGCACTTACAGACTCAGTAGAAAAAACTTCTAAAGGTTTATATTTACAAATGTAGGGAAAATCCTGATATTTCCAATATGACATGTTATTAAGGCACCATGCATGTTAATGTATCTGGTGTACAGTTTGGTGAGCACTGATGACAATACTGAAACTGTAGCGTTTATTGCTTTGTCTTGCTTTTCTTCCAGTTTCCGTACAATGGTAGCTTTGGGGGTTTATTTTGGTGCATCTCCTCTCTCTGAAAGAAGATACAGAATAGAGTGAGATAATCCTAAAACATGTGACATACACTATTCATATTCAGTGTTTTAATTACAGAGTCAGGGAACATCATATGAACCAGTGGTTCTCAACATTTTTCATGTCAAGGACCCCTAAATAGATAGAAACTTACGCTAAATTTTGGTGAGGAAAAACTGTCATGGCCATTTTCAAAGGGGTCCCTTGACCTCTGACCTCAAGATATGCAAATGAAAATGGGTTCTATGGGTACCCACGAGTCTCCCCTTTACAGACATGCCCACTTTATGATAATCACATGCAGTTTGGGGCAAGTCATAGTCAAGTCAGCACACTGACACACTGACAGCTGTTGTTGCCTGTTGGGCTGCAGTTTGCCATGTTATGATCTGAGCATATTTTTTATGCTAAATGCAGTACCTGTGAGGGTTTCTGGACAATATCTGTCTTTGTTTTATGTTGTTGATTTCCAATAATAAATATATACATATATTTGCATAAAGCAGCATATTTGCCCTCTCCCATGTTGATAAGAGTATTAAATACTTGATAAATCTCCCTTTAAAGGTACATTTTGAACAGATAAAAAATGTGTGATTAATCGTGATTAACTATGGAAAATCATGCGATTAAATATTTTAATCGATTGACATCCTCATATATATATATATGGAAGTGAAACCTATGATCAGAATAGTCACTCTTATGACTCTTACTCACAATGGGCACACTTCAACAGTGAATTAAATAGTGAAAAAAAAACTATTTACCAATTTTCTGGGGACCTCTGGAACTCCCCAAAGGACCCCTGGTTGAGAGCCACTGATATAAACATTATTTAACTAATTTTTTGTATCAAAATTCACTCCTCTAGTCCATTCACCTGTTTTTAACCCCCCAAAAGGTTGTATGGGCACTGTACATTCGTAGGCGTATATTCTGTATACTGAGTTGATCCTGCAGTATTTGTATTGAGGGTTTAGGTGTGGTTTGTGGTTGTGCGCTTACCGACTCAATCCTCCTTTTTGGCTTTCACGCTCTCTGTACCCTGAGAGGCCTCAGTCGCTGACACCACTGCACACAAACACATTGAGAGGAAATCAATACAGGATACAATACAAACCACAGTGTTGTCTTTTCGTGCTGAGGGAACTTTGAGCTTGTTTAAAAAGGTGCAGTGTGTAGGACTTGGCAGCATCTGGCGGGGAGGTTGCAGATGGCAACCAACTGAAACTTCTCCCAAGTGTGTAGGAGAACTACGGTGGCCGAAGCGAAAACATGATAACGGGAATGTCCCCATCTAGATACAGTGTTTGGTTTGTTGGGCTACTGTAGAAACATGGCGGCCGGCTCCGTGAAGAGGACCCGCTCCCTATGTAGATATAAACGGCTCATTCTAAGCTAACAAAAACACAATGGGTCTTAGTTTCAGGTGATTATACACTAAAGAAAACATACTTATTAATACTATATTCCATTTCTGCCAATAGATCCCCCTAAATGCTACACACTGGCCCTTTAACATAGGACTTTACCATCACCAAACTAACTACTGTAAAAACACACCACAGAGGAGAAACGAAGAGCAAACATTCCTTCTGAGCCACATCTGGTTCTGCTGAACTGGTTTACTAGTGATTTACCTGGCTTCTGACTTGAGCACACATACACAGCCTAGCCTCCAGAGAGAAAGTCTCATAAACGTTATGCAATATATGTCTTTAACACCAGACCCAGTATTCTACACGTGCTGCCCGGAGGGGCGTCTCTTCCCTTAAAAAGTACAGCGTGTTCTCTGAGACTCGAGAGTGGGGTTCAGGAAGTAGTGGAAACCACGAGCTCTGCTCTCGAGGTAATGTGCATTTAATGAGTTAATATGCAGAACACCGATAGACAACTGGCACACTGATTGTAAATTGTGTCTGTAGTCATTACTGTTCCAATAAAGTCAATGATTTTAACGTACGTACTTCAGTTCTGAGGGAACAAATGGCATTACTACAACATACTCTAAATCATACTTTTTCTGCTAGAAATTACAAAATTGTGTTGCATCATTAAAAACTTGCATATCTACAGATGGCGACCATTTGCGTCAATAAGACAATTATATTATGTCCATGACTCCCACCCACGTTAGCTTTGGGCCAATAGAAACTCTGATATGATTGTGACACAAAGCAATAAGTTAATTATTTTTAAGTAACTGAAAGTCAGCTTTAGACTAGGATGTATTAGGACTATGCCAGTCCTGCTACTGTTCATTTTCTGAAAGCTTTAAAGATCAATTACTTGAAAATGTAGGCTATAAATGATGTCAAGTTGAGTTCAAATTAACTTACCCTCTGTTTAAAAGGTGTATAAGAACAATTAATTAACATTGCAAATTTCCCTGATGTGATCTCATCTTATCTTCAATACACATGGTAGTAAGCATTATGCTTAATCTGTGTTACGATTATGAGGGGGTCCTTGGAAAATATTCTTCCCTGGCCCCAAAAAGTTTGAGAACCCCTGCTTTAAATTAAATTGAACAGATTTAATAGTGTAAACGTGAACGAGGATCTGAGTAGTAATCACAAACACACGATGGCCGACTGAAATCCTCTTGAAAATGAGATCATTTTTAAATGACGACTGGAATGCGGTCAGGCTTGTTGAGCATTTTTACATTGTCTTATGTAATGCGGAGCAGCAGGGCGTGATTATTCTGTGGTCACTTCACAATAGAGCACAATGAGAGAGAGTTGCGTGACTGGATCCGCTGTGCTGACAACATGCTCCTGTTCTAATGGACACACTCAAGAAAGACGAGCCTTCTCCGAGAGTGTGTGTGGCTGCTTTCTGTTTCTCACACAGCGTCATCTGTTCAGTCAACAATATCCTGTTCATCCTGTCAGCTCCAACCAATCACAGGAGGACAGACAGTAACTTATGTGGAGGATTGTTTACTACGAAAACGGCTGAATGGTTCACTGAGAGTTTGGAGTTGCCAACCATGTGTGTGTTGGATACCCGCTTAGTTACCAAAGGCAGCACCTTCGGGGGTGAGATGTTGTAAAACTGTCTTTGAAGATAATCTTACTTTTAAGTGCAACAAGACCGGTGAAGGACCATTAATCGTTTACCTGGATGTAAACAAAATCCTATCTATGTGCACATTACTGAGTTTCTGTCTTTGCTCACTTCTTTCTGCTCGTTTGCACATGCTTAGTGCTTAGTGCATGTTTGCATAGATTTCCCAGTTATTTCAGCCAGTGGCAACGCTACACTGTTTGACCTCCACCCAAATAATCAGCCCTCCGACCTGTCAGTACTGGTTGATCATGCCTTATCGAGCAGGTTATAACATGGTTTGACGCCTTAAAGTTAAATTTAGCATGACAGGTTTGTCAGGAAACAGTTCTGCGTTCAATCAAGTAAATCACTGAGTCATAAACTCCATCAAGACATGCAGAACTCGCCGTAACGATGGCAGCCGCCTTTTTACTGGAATCATATTGTCATGCTTCAGACCGCGCCACATTGCAGCGTATCAACTGCCACGTGTAGACTACTGAAATGAAAATCTGCTGTATATAGATAGCTACATAGATTCTATTATTGTTGTAAAAAGCTTACTAAAAAGGGAGGTGAAGGAGTTATTTTTTGATTTGCCAATGCAAAGAAATCGATGTAAAAAATACTGACAAGATAAAAGATAAGATCAAGAGCAATATAGATGTGTTAGTTTCATACCTTCAGGTGAGGGCTCAGGGGCCGGTGCTGAGGGTGCTTGAGCTGGGGTGGACTCGACCACAGGAGCCGCAGAGGTCACAGTTGCTGCTGGGGCTGCTTCTGAAACTGCCGGTATAGATGCTGGAGGTGCAGGTGCAGTCTGACGCTCGGCTTGGGCCTGAACAGGGACTGGAGATAATGGGGGCAACTCTGGAATAGTTGCTGCAGCAATCTTTGAATCTATTAGAGACTGTGCTGACTCTACAGGTGCTGAGGATTCAGCTGGGGCTACAGCTTCAGCTGGGGCTGCATCTTCAGCTGGGGCTACACTTTCAACTGGGGCTACACCTTCAGCTGGGGATACACCTTCAGCTGGGGCTACAACTTCAGCTGGGGCTACAACTTCAGCTGGGGCTGCAGAATCAGTTGGGGCTGCAGCATCAGCTGGGGCTACACCTTCAGCTGGGGCTGCACCTTCAGCTGGGGCTGCAGCATCAGCTGGGGCTACACTTTCAGCTGGGGCTGCAGCTTCACCTGGGGCTACAACTTCAGCTGGGGCTGCAGCTTCACCTGGGGCTACAACTTCAGCTGGGGCTGCAGCTTCACCTGGGGCTACAACTTCAGCTGGGGCTGCAGCTTCAGCTGGGGCTGCACCTTCAGCTGGTGCTACAGCATCAGCTGAGGCTGCAGCTTCCACTGGGGCTACAACTTCAGCTGGGGCTGCAGTTTCAGCTGGGGCTGCAGCATCAGTTGGGGCTGCAGCATCAGTTGGGGCTGCAGCATCAGCTGGGGCTACAACTTCAGCTGGGGCTGCAGCTTCACCTGGTGCTGGAGCCTCACTTGGTGCTGGTGCTGAAGCATCACCTGGTTCTGAGGATTCACATGGTGCTGTTGAGGCAGTAACTGGTGCAGCATTGTCAGTTGGAGCCTCTGCCTCCACAGGAGCAGCCACTTCAGCAGGGGCCTCGGTCGCTACAGCTGCTGCCTCTTCCACAATCACCGGCGCCTCCGCTGGCTCAGATACAAAAGGTTCAACAGCAGGGGTAGTGACTTCAGGAGAGGCCTCCGCTGGCTCAGGTACAACAGGTTCAACAGCAGGGGTGGCGACTTCTGGAGAGGCCTCCGCTGGCTCAGATACAACAGGTTCAACAGCAGGGAGGGTGACTTCTGGAGAGACCTCCGCTGGCTCAGATGCAACAGGTTCAACAGCAGGGGTGGTGACTTCTGGAGAGACCTCCGCTGGCTCAGATGCAACAGGTTCAACAGCAGGGGTGGTGACTTCTGGAGAGACCTCCGCTGGTTCAGCAGTCACATCCCCAATAACAGCAGGGGCCTCTGCCTGCACAGCTACAACAGATTCAACAGCAGGGGCCTCCTCCGTAGCCTCAATAAGGGTTTGGACCTCAGGAGCGGCTTCAGACACTATAGTTTGTACAGGTACCGCTTCCACCACAGGAGGTAGGGCCTCCAACGCCTCTATAGCAGCCTCAGGTTCAGTAGCGGCTTCAGCTGGAGCAGCAGCCTCCAGAGCTGGCTCTGCGTAGGTGACAGGTTCTTGCTCAGAAGCAACCAGGAGGTCCTCCCCAGAGCCGAGATCCTCCTGGGCCTCCAGGGCTACTAACACGGCCTCCGCCTCGTCATCGGCCCCCGGCTGGAGATCGTCCGGTAAGGCAGTCTGCACAGGCAACTGCATCTGGTCCTCAATGGTTTGTGCATCTTCTGCGATGATACCGTTCCTGACTGCTGTCAATACGGGGACGACAAGAGAGGCTTGATTAGGATTTACGACTGGCAAGCATGCAGCACTTATCAGTCTTCATCAGTCCTTTGTGATGCCCTGTTAATCTGTAACAGCATGACAACGCTGAGCAACAAATACGATTTAAAGAAGATTCCTAATTTGATTGAGCTCTTCTTGGGGGGTCCTTGAGCTTATCTATGCAATGAATGGTTTTGTTAATAAATAACCACATTTGTCATGACAACTTTCTAATCAACATCCATAAATTGCATCCACGAGAATCAACCGCTATATTGCAGGTTGTTCCTGTTTTCTTGAATAAATAAAATGTTTTTATTTGGTTTCAAAATGATAATCTGCTAATAATCAAAAAAATAACTCAACATGGAAGGCAGGAGATAAAGGAATGAGGCAATAAGGCACACAGACTGTGTTGCTGGAGAAAACATCCTTTCATTTCCGTACTTGGAAATGTGATTTATTGAAGTGAGTTTGTCTAAAGCCCAGAGGACACGCAAGTCACTCTCGGAGGGGAAATGAATACACGTGATGGTTGCTGCTTTTGCAGAGACACCCTACCTTGATTCTCATTCCCTAACCCCTGCTCTTATAACTGTGTGAACAAGCCATCAGCCCTTCGGGTGAAAATAGGAACAATAGTGGGCTTGGATACCTGAACTCAAATGTCAGGAGCTGCAACACACATCTCAGTTACAGGAATGTAACGTGTCTTATCACAGTTTCCCTCACAGCTAACCTCTTTACAAAAACACTGGCTGGACTCTGTTCACAAATGAGACAAACCAGAAGGGTTCAGATGGCTGAATGGGTGGATAGTTTGGACGCCGCAGCTTCCTGATTTTATTTGTCTGTCAGAAGTGGTAAAAAGAGCCGAGAGTGATGGGTGGAAGGGAATGCCATGGCCTGGCAAATCGAATGAGCCGGTGGAAGAACACGCCACACGGAGAAGTGTTTATATGAAGTGGAATATTTCACATCACATTTGAGTGTAGAGTTGCAAAAGTGGAGGTGTTGTCAGACCGGTGTTTCTACAGCCTTTAAATCCTTATAATGGCTTCTGACTTAACACGTTTTTTTCTTTTAATAGATTTCAAACTCGATCAGTTCTTTAAGCGGAGATGCGCCTCACACACCAACAACCACAGAGAATGCAAAGCTGTTGTCTGCTCAGCAGGCCAGAACCGGTGTTGTTGAAAAGTCTGTTTGGGTGGAGACAGAGACAGCCTCTCCAGGCATGGATGACTCGCGTGTCAACACGATTTGGCAGCCAAAGATGACAGAGATCCCAGTCAAAACAGTGCCATGGCTGGCCAAGAGCATAGAGGGGAGGGGGGGGGGGCGGACAGGGGATGGGACCAGTGGTGGCTTGGATGGCATACAGCTGGTCTGTTGGACAGACTGTACACTGTATGATTTAAACCTCCACCCATTAAACCACATTTAGAGCAGCCTGCCTGGGCAAAGAGCACAATAAGTGGTTCTCTTGTTGGGGTGATGTAAGAGCCTGGAAAGCTTCTCCAGGTGACCATAGCTGGCTGGCTGGAGAGAGACAATGCCCTGACACAAACATCACACAGACATAGTGGAAGATGGACCATGAATACAGAGGAACTATGCCAGGTATAATAAGGCTTTGGTCATTCGCTTACTTTCCTCAAAAAATCTTTTTCTTATTCAAATCAAAGTATTAAAGGGACTGTATGGAACTTTTTACACGTATAAATCATTTTTTATTGCAAATGAGGGAACAGATTGTAACCTAACCTAAAAAAATGACTTTCTGGGTTTCTCTCCATCAGCCTGTAGACTGCTTTTCGAGTGAAGGACTCGGGCCGGTGTCCCAGCGAATGCGACGTCACACTGTACGTGTAAAATGGAAAAAAAAACAAGGCCGGTTGGCTCCTCCGGGCCGTTCTGGCTGCTGACAGTTGTCAATAAAGATTTGTTAGAAAGCTCCGAGGCAGGTAAAGTTTGTTTGCTAGCAGAGGTCTGTACGGGTCACAATGCTAACAAGGCAGAAACGTGCTGCCTTGATCATCTGTGCCATCCTGTCTGCTGAAACGTCTAAAAAAAAGAAGCAACGTTATATGGACTCTCAGGTGGCGAGGAAGGCGTGGACAGTATGACTTGTCCATTTTGCAGAGAGAATTGGAGGTAAGCTAGCTATGTTTTTCTTACGCTGATTCTTACAGAGAGTCCCTTTAACTTGACTTGAGCCACCACATGCAAAACTTTTTCTAACAAGGGCTGTAACTGTCTTGTGTATGTGGGGAGATGGAGTGAGAACATACTGTACATGCAGCTGTGCCAGGCATGACATAGCCATGTACCAGTAGGTTGAGCCCATGAATTGACAATCACGGTCTATGTCAGGCTTCTTGGTGGGCGTCTGCAAGGGCTTCAACTATATAGAGTCCATATATGCAAAGCCGAATGAAACCGAGGAGATTACCCCAAACAGTGTCTGCATGTTTAGATGATAAACTCCCATGCAGAGGAATTTCAGAGTAGCCTAGAGCATTTGGGCATCAATCTCCTAGCCCTTCCTCTCGCTCATTTTCATCCATTGTGTGAGTGCGCTGCAAATTCCTGGAGCGAAATTCAAACACTCCATATCATGCAGATGATAATCTAGGCCAATCACTTAATGAGAAGAAACTCTTGAGGCATGACTGCACACTATCTTTTGGATCACATCAGTTTGATCTTGTAGTTTCTTTTGAATGTGTGAAAAATATCTCCCAAATCAGACTTCTGTACAGTGGCAGAAAACAGGTTGGGCTGCAACTCTAGCCTCAGGCTGCAGATGGGACTGCTAAACACTCCCAGAGCTGGCTTTCACACAGTGCTACCATGCAGTCCTAAAGCTACCAATCTAGCTTCAGCCTACGTGTAAATGCCCAATTACCTTTGTGGAATGAGGTCCGAGAATCAAACATGAACACACAAGATCAATTAAATCATCGAATGCAGTTTTTTTTTTGTCGACACACTTTCAATAGACATCAAGCTAGAAATGTCTGATTAAATATAAATGCCATCCACTTCTGGGCACTGGTGATAAAGTGGGGTAAACATGAATAATTCCCTCCATGAAGAAGGCTGGCTGTAGTGTGCTGTGCAGCAGAGTGGAGTGAGAAAGCACACAGTGTTCCAGCAGCAGACACACACCCCTCAGCTACACTGGACCGAATGAAAGCAACTTCTTCTGTACATATCTAGTGTAAATATAACCATATTTCATGCTCACCAGTTTAAAAACACACAGAAAGACACTTTTAAACATTTAAATCCTACATAGGTGATCAGTACTTACCCACTGTGTCTCCATTGCTCTCCTCTGGCTTTGTACCTGGCCTTTTCTCTTGGTCAACAGTCTGTGCACTGGATGAGGAGCACCCCATGTTTGAGGGGGGGGGAAAAAGAGTTGAGATTAATAAACAAAAAAAACCTATTACTATTTAAAGCAAACACAAGTTCCACTGCTCTCTGTTAGCAAAGACAGAGACTGTCTGGTAGTGAAAACATGGACCGCTGTTCAGTTCCTAAGAGTAGCTGGGCACCATTATCTCCCCCTAGTCTCTGTGTTTGTACATGGCCTGCTGCCCTCCAGAATGCAGCTAAGCAGTGCAGCTACTATACTGCTGAATGCTCCCTGAGTGCCTCATGCTCACAGTCACACTATTCATACAGGAAGGGGGAGGAAAACATGTGTGAATGAAGTGAGTGTCCTCCCCTTTATAGGAGTGTCCCAGTTGGAAGAGATCCACCACCTGGTGGTTCAGGGTAGCACTTCTTTGAAGTGGTTCTATTTTAGTGCAGTGTTTGAGAAGTGAAGGTATGTGGTTATACTGGTATGTAGTTATGTTACTGACAGCAATGATCATAAAGCCTGATAAAAAAACATACACAAGAAATGTGAAGTGTAAAATGTTTATTTGTCAGTTTACTGTACAAAGTTATTCATTTGATTTAGCATAAATACATTGTGTTGTATACAAAAAAAAGTGTATAAAGTTTCAGTAGAAAGCATTGCATTTGCATATGTTTTAGTGTGGCTTGTAGAGCAGGATTAAAGGGATCCTGTGAATGCCACACTGCAGGTTAGGAGGGGGGTGACGGTGTCTCATTTGCGCACAACTTGATTTTCGAGCGTCTCCAGCTTCTTTGACATGGCTTCAAGTAGGCAAGTAAAGGAAAGATGCAGATACAAATGAAAACCTACCGAGTTTGGCAGGTCAGTATTTTAATCATTTTCTGACCCTGGAAAATGACATTGTATGTGTGTATGCATGTGTGAAGGCCCAGTCACATGAGGTGAGCCTCCCCTAATCATTTAATTTAGCCTTTATTTTGTCATTAGATAATGCTCATAGTTATTTGTGAGTTAAAACCATGACACATTGTGTCATATATCATTTTGACCTATCTTTTTTTTTTTTGGTAAATGCTTGATTTTACCATGTCCCCAGTGCAAAGTAATCAACTTCTGCAAAAATACTCAAAATATTCTTTAATTATTTTATAGGCCACGTTGAACTGTTTTGGAAATAATCCAAATTTGGATTGAATTGAGTGTAGAGTGAACTGTTATTTTAAAACTTACATGTCACATATTGTGCAGTTTTGAATATCATTTAATAAATTGGTGGCTTATTTTTAAGGTAAAACTTGTAAAAAGCTTGTTTTGTCTAAACAGAACACTAAGCATGTTTATAAAAACATACCATTTTGGTGTAATTGATGACCCAATATAAAGATGAAAAATACTGGGTAAAAATAACAACCCGTTTTTGGTAGAAAGATGCAGAAATATAAAATTGATGTTACTAGGTCAAAATAACCCTTTATTATTATGGGTCAATAATGGAAATACAAACAATAACACAAAACCTGGGTCAATTTTTTTTTTTTTAATTGATGACCCAATATAAACTGGGTAAAGGTAACCACCCTTTTTGGTTTAATTTATGACCCAACAGAAATGTAAATATGACATTGTTACTGGGTCAAAATAACCACATATTGGTATGACTGAATAGCCCAATAGAACTAGTATAAATAACACTAAAACTGGGTCAAAATAATTAATTTGGCGCTACATTGACTCACTACTGGGTACCACAATAGACCCAAATTGGGTTAAATATTGTAAAAAGCATTTTTTTAGGGTACAAATGTCTTTTGTGTCCGACTCGCTTGGTCCATTACAACCAGTGTCAGAATTAAGACTTGCAAGACATTGCATTTGTTTCTAAAATCATACAACAAAAAGACACATCATGGTATTTACCAGTGTTCAAGGTCAGTTAAATCTCTGTGGTTTTGCATTTAGCCGTCTATCCATTAGCACTGGAGGACTCTTTGGTAGAGACATATCTACCCAAGATTATCAACAGTAATTCAGAAAAGGATATTATTCCGCTCCAGGTTCTTCAGCGTCTCGGTGACCTGGTTTTGAAACGTTATCACGTTCTCACACTGGCACATGTTTTCACCGGATGGTTTGTCTGTGGGGAAAGAATACATGAGATGTAGGCTGTATCTATGACCTCGGATCATTCCTCACCCTATCTCTTCTAATCTTTCCCTGCAGGTTTTCCCTTCCTGTCTCTGCCTGTAGAGAATGTAGTAGCTGTAGGGAGGGCGCACTGATGAGTTATGTGATATGGATAATTGCACAGGGCTGCTTCCTAAAAAATGTATAGAGCTGCTCGAATCAGTTATCATCACAGCAGCAGCAGCAGGTGGCAGTCATGCACCGTTATAATGTAAGAAACAGTGCTATTAGTAACCTCACATTCTTGAGCACAATAACCCTGTTTGGTGGGTTGAAGCTTCTTTTGACAGATTGCTAGTTCAGGAAGTGCAACGTACCTTTACATATCCTCGACTTGAGCTTCTTTGTAATTTCTCCCATTTTCTCAATGTCTTCAGCGTAATAAAAGTGCTTCTCATCGGGCTCTGAAGCTATTTCTCTCAGCTCCTGTTCAATGGCTTTGCCAACACCCAAGGCGTATATTGTCACCCCTGAAAATGACAGATAATGTTAGAAAGAACTTAGTTTGATTAAAAACCACAATGCATCTGATTGGCAAGGCAAGATAATAAGTGTACCAGAGTTCTTTGCTTTATCAGCCCATTCGGACACATCATCCTGTGATCTCCCGTCAGTAAAGACAATGCTGACACGCGGGATATTCGGCCTGGCTCCTTCTTTAGCCGAGAAGCTGAACTCAAAAAGGTGACGTAAGGCTGAGCCGGTCATGGAGCCTCTCCCCATGTACTGCATCCGGGACACCGCCTGTTTGATGCTCTGCGCGGTGCTGTACTGGCCCAGGGTGAACTCTGTGCGCACCTTGGTGGAGTACTGAATGAGGCCAACATGCGTGCCCGTCCTGGAGATATCCAGCGAGTCCACGATGCCGTTCACAAACTGCTTGACCAGTTCAAATTTGGCAGGGCCCAGACTCTTAGAGCCATCAATTACGAAAACCAAATCCATGACTCCATCGCCACAATCGGGCTCTGTCGAAAAGAACATCAAGCACATGTTTTATGTATTTTTACCTAGGAGAGGGTCTATATGAAAGAAAGAAAGTTGAGATCATACTCTTGCAGCTCTTCCCATCTTCAGCCAACATAAATCCTTCAAAACATCTGCAGATGTAGGAGTCAGTGGTGCAGACGCACTGGTGTTCACAGCCGTGGTCCACGGTCTGACACAGATCCAGACCTGAGACAAGGACTAGAATGAGGTTGCTGTGGCACATTTAAGTGTCTAAAATATGTTTTTTTTATATATGATATATTGTTACAGGCACTGAGTTGTTAAAAGTACAATTTGTGATCATGCATTCGTCATCAACATTATGAAAGTGAAGTTTAAGAAGGAGGAGGCTTCATGAATACCAAACTAATAACTATCTGAGGACATGAATGCTTCATGGTGGTAAACATAAACACAGAATTATCCCCTTAATCCGGGGGAGCGCTGGGATTAACACCGACCTCATCAAAATTCATCCAAAATGATGTAACATACAAATACCGGAGTAGGGGACAAACTGTCATGGCAACATTTGAAAACATACTGATAAAAGATTATATTCTGAGTTTTGTTCACTTTGCCTCACGCAAATGTCAATTCAGTCAAGTAAAGTCAGGATTTTCTCCACTTATCTACAGTTTAATATGAATTCAAATGAGCCAGAAGCCTCCACACTGAATCACTCACAACAGAAAAAGACTCACTGCTACAAAACTTACATAATTTGCTGTACATCATCTATTCTGAGGCAGTTCTATTCCATTAAATCACTGCAGGTCACTAAATATTTATGAGCCTGGACTCACTTTGACATGTTTTGCCATCAGGTCGGAGTTTGAATCCATTTCTGCATTTACACACACATGAATCTTCTGTATTCACAAACTCCTGTTCACAGCCGTGTTTCCCATCAGCACAGTGGTCCATGTCTGCAGGAAATAGTCCGTTTATCAATGCAGACAGGGTTGGGGAGTAAATACTGAGAAAATATAATAATACTCTGTACTGCTGTCCAGTTTGACGCACGGAAACTATTTATCACCAGAGGTGATTACAGTCTGGGTTAAGATCTCACATCTGGGTTAAGTTTCTTCTTGTTCTACAGTTAACCTGCTTGGCAAACGATTCGAGTGTTAAATGTGCGTTATCAGTGGTTATAAGCCTCATAAATGTGGGTCAGTAGGGGCCTGCTACACCTACTACCTTGTGAAAGTAAAAGTGAAAATTACAAGCAACACGTTCTAACAGGTAAAATTTAATGAAACGTTACATTTTGAACACAAATAAAACCGCTTGTTTAGATTTAGGCAACAAAACCACTTAGTTAAGCGGTCGCTAGAGGTCGCTGTCGTCTTCTTTTATTCCTCCTTTCAGTCATCGCCCATATGAATCGATGATAAAACCTACTAGTGGGTGTAGCAGGGCCCTTCTGACCCACATCTATGAGGCGTATAACCACAGATAACGCCCATTTAATTACCTAACAGTTTAACCAGCTTTGCTTGCAGTCATGTTGGACAAATTGTTCAACAATACTATAGCATTGATGAAAAACAGGTTGGAGGAAATCAACAATACTTATTATTGTACACGGTATCATTGTGGAAGAAATGTCTTAATCTGCAATTGTGAAGAAAAGCTTTCTTTGTTGAAACGAGGAGAATACGAGGACAGAAGCAATGCACACTTACTTTTGCATGTTTTTCCATCAGGTCTGAGTGTGTAGCCTTTTCTGCATTTACACACACATGAATCTTCTGTATTCACAAACTCCTGTTCACAGCCGTGTTTCCCATCAGCACAGTAGTCCATGTCTGCAGGATATAGTCCGTTTATCAATATAGACAGGGTTGGGGAGTAATTACTGAGAAAATATAATAAAATTCTGAACTGCTGTCTAGTCTGACCCATGAACTATTTATCACCAGCGGTGATGACAGTAAAGGTATCATATCTGGGTTAAGTTTCTTCTTGTGCTACAGTTAACATGCTTGGCACCTGATTCGACTGTTACCATTAAATGTGCGTTATCAGTTGTTATAAGCCTCGTAGATGTGGGTCAGTAGGGGCCTGCTACACCTACTAAGTTGTAAAAGTGAAAGCGAAACTTAAAAGCAACACATTCTAACACGTAAAACTGAATAAAATGTTGAATTTTGAACACAAAAAACCCCAACTTGTTTAGTTTTAGGCAACAAAACTACAACTTCTTTAGGTGATCGTCCATGTGAATCAATGATAAAACTGGCATAATATGGCATAATTGTGAAAGAAATGTCTTAATCTGCAATTGTGAAGAAAATCATTCTTTGTTGAAACGAGGAAAATACGAGGACAGAAGCAATGCACACTTACTTTTGCATGTTTTGCCATCAGGTCTGAGTGTGTAGCCTTTTCTGCATTTACACACACAGGCATCTTCTGTATTCACAAACTGCTGTTCACAGCCGTGTTTCCCATCAGCACAGTGATCAATCTCTACAGGAAATAGGAGATTAAGATTAAGGAATCATTTCTTAGAAAATGTATCAATCTGTTGTGTTCTGCTACTCTGGCCAAGACTTTCATTCATGCATTGGAAATATCAAAATGTCATGGACAGATTATCTAAAAATGTACAGAGCACATTTACTGTATGTTCCAGATGATGAACTTTCCTGCATTCTTCATATAGCTCCAGTGTATCAGTGAGCACAAACAGAGGATATCTAACTCCATGCAGCTAAATAAACTTGAGGCCAAGACCTAAACACTACAGCTTTTCTCGTGAGCCTGTTAGAACATTTGAAGTAAGTCTTTCCAAGAGTCAACAACAAATCAGGTTTCTTCTTATACACATGACAATGTATAAAAATTATGTTTAGACAATTCTGTATATACAAAACAGACAAAATGAAAAAATATTAAATTAAAAAAAGAAAAGAAAATCTAGAATTTATTTATGGAAATATCAGGAAGGAAGTAGAAAAACATAATGGACACTTACTCTTGCATGTTTTGCCATCAGGTCTGAGTGTGTAGCCTTTACTGCATTTACACACACAGGAGTCTTCTGTGCTCATAAACTCCTGTTCACACCCGTGGGTGCCATCAGCACAGTGGTCAATCTCTGGGTGACATAAACAGCACAGATCAGAGATTGAAGCATTGTTAACACTATCAACACATGACAATTCATTACTGTAGAAGATAGTAAAATGCAGACATGATTCCCCGGGTCACAGTGGTCTATTTCTGAGGAGGATAAACCTTCAGTTAATACAATAATACTTCACCTCTTACTACAATACTACTACTTACAGCAATACCGCTGCTGTTTCTAACACGATGTCTTCTTCTACTACTGGCAGCTGTAATTACTAGAATATCCATTAATAGTTATCACAAATATTTTCTTTTAAAACCATAATTCATTCATCAAAAATCTAAATCCACTCTCAAAAAGACTCTGGTGAAAGTGTAGAGACAGGAGAGATCAAACAGTCGCTCTTGTTTCGACACCCTGGATACACCTCCATATTTGAGCAGCTGCTCTGATGATCGCAAAAGCACACTTCCTTCCGGAAATCTCCCCCCCACTTTACTTTCTGTTAACATCCACCAGAGGAGCAGAAGGGACGTTTTCCAAGAGTGGGCGGAGGGACATCACCGGTAGGAAGAACGCTGGCTCTCATTTGGATCGGAGGTCCATCAAAATCACTGCACACCATGTTTTCTATCATGCTTTCCTCAAGGCTTTCTCATATACAAGCAGTCATGTGATACTTTCTGATATAGAAATTTGGATTGTAGCAGCTTTTAAGTACTAGCAGATGACCTGCAGCGTCTCTTGTGCCATATGCGGATCGATCAGCGAAACAAACTGCTTATAATTTTGCAATCCCCTTTAGTCATCCCCTTTGTCATGTTGCCTATGAGAAAGTGAAGCTGCTTTGTAAACAGAGAAGACTGTGTGGTTGCAGCAAGCAGCCTCTGTGCTAATGTAAAAAAGACTAGCTGAAAAAGAGAACACATTTTTCTGGTTGAATCCATTTTTAAAAAGAACAGCTCAGATGAGAGAAAAGGAGTTCCTTCACCTTTACATGTCTTGCCGTCGGGGTTGAGGGTGAAGCCCTTCCTGCACTTGCACCTGTATGAGGCAGGACTGCTCACACAGATGTGCTGGCACTGGTGGTCCACCACCTCACACATCTCTGAACCTGAAACACACCAACACAGATACAAAACGGTGCAAACACACATGCATGCATAAATGAGGAGGGACACTGGAGTCAAAATAGATGTGATTCATCACCTCCACACAGTTTGGACTGGAACACAGAGATGAGGGTTTCTATCTGGCTAAAGTTGGCCACCAGGTGCACATGCTCAGAGTGCGGCTCGCTCCCGATGGCCTTCAGAGTGTTCATATCCACCCTGCCCACTCCGACAGCAAAGATCTGGATGCCGGCCTGCCTCGCCTGAGCCGCGATCTCCTCCACCGTGTCCTGAGGCCGCCCGTCAGTCACAACCATAGCGATTCGTGGGATGAGCAGGTCCGCTGGTCTGGCTCCCTTTTCCTCTGTGAAGGCCGTCTCCATGGTGTACTGGATGGCCAGACCGGTCATTGTTCCTGTGGCGAGGTGCTCCATGTTCCTCACCGCCTGCTCCACCTCAGCCTTGGTGGTGTAGGTGTTGAGGGAGAACTCAGGCTGGACCACGCTGCCATACTGCAGCAGGCCGACCCGCGTAGCGTCGGAGCCGACCTTGAGGAACTGAAGCAGGTTGACGATGAAGGTCTTGACCTTCTCGTAGTCGTTGGGGCGGATGCTTCGGGAGCTGTCGATGACAAAGACGAAATCCAGCGGGATTGCTTTGCAGGTGCTCTCTGTGATTAAAGACATGGAGGTTTTTGATCAGGGACATTCGGCAAAACCTAAACTAGATTCTAGAAAACTGTTCGACTTTTGTGTGTTGGACAGAAATAGACAAAAATGCAGTTGGCGAAACACACATGTTGGTCGCCAACTGATCACTTACCCATTGGTTTGGTTTGGACAGCAGTCTCACTCCGACCTCTGGCAGCGATGGGTCTGGGACGCCGTCTGTCCAGTCGAACTGCATTACAGCACAACAGGCAGAAGAGGCCGAAGGCCAGGGACCTCATTCTGACAAGATGTGACAACTGCAGCGTATAGAGAGAGAGGAAAAAACAAGAACTGATAGAAACACTCCCACAATGCAGTGCAAGAAGAGAACAAGTCTGCATGGAACAGCAAAGACAGAGACAGAGGAAGCGATAGGCAATATAACGCAGGAGAGAAATTGCCAAAAACAAGATTAAATTTATTTATTATTCTGCATCTGATTCCAAATCTGCATCAAAATATACACAATGACAGTCAATCCTGTTAATTGGTTTATGGAGGTCATGGCTTTTAGAGAACACCTCAACCCTGTCTGGGAATATTAGGTTTTGTACAAGGATGCATTTTGCTAAATTGTATATGAGTCTGACTAATAACCAATGAGTTATGGCATTAAAATGGATTACGTTGCTCGATCACCACCCAATTGTGAAATGCCATCAAATTTTGCAGGATTGCCTAAACGTGTGAACCAAAATCTCTCAATTAAAGGTGAAGGCCGTCTATGCCAAGTAGGCTACAACCAGAGGAATTTAGCAACCAAATGGTACGGCATATCAATTATTTTTTTTATTTATTTTTTATCTAAATATCTTTATGTACCGAATTTTGTGAATTATGGATAAAATTTGTGGAAATAATGGTTAAAAACTGTTTCGCAAATGTTCAAAATCTTGTACAGACCCTGAAAACGGAGTTTAACATTTTTAATTTTTCTCCATAAACTTAAAGATTCATGACTGAATAAGCAACAGTCAAACTTCCAACTTCGAACCGATAACAGAAAATAACAGAAATTACAGGATCTCTCATGTGAAATAACCAAAAACTGTTCAAACTTTGTGTTCATGAAGAACCATATCACTCGTAGTAAGAAGCTGATTGACAACATACGTTTCCAGGGATCAGGAATCCAAGAAAATTAGGTTCAAGGTTCATGAATAAAAATGTAATGGGCTTAACATAAATGGCCACATGGTGGCACTAAATTCTTCTTCCTATTCCCACGGTCTTATCTTCACACCAAATTTCGCTGAAATCTGTTAATTATTTGTTGAAATATGTCTCTAACTAACAGACAAACACCCATACAGGACTGAAGACATAACCTCCTCGGTGTAGGAAACAAATATAGTGACTCTGTGTCGGTAAGGTGACAGGTGAAGTGCTGCACTTAAGTTAATGAGGAGGAGGTACAGTATATAAATAGGGAGAACTTTCACCTCCTGCATGTTTGACCTCCTCAGCTTCCGATTTCACATTTTAGTGTGTATCGTTGTAATGCTCACAGCATTGCATAGGTTTTGTAAAAGAGCACATTTCAAATGGCATAGTCTGACTGTAAATGTAACTTATTATCAATTTATGGCAGCTTTCCATTTTGGCTTCTGTCTCTAAACAAGTGTGGGCTCCACATGAGTGTCAAGTCGACAAAGCTCTCTATGAATGAGCTTTTCGATGTTTTGCAGCATAAGTGGTTTAAAGTGATTTAAGAGAGGCTGAAAAGCACCACAGCCTGTTTCCCTATCCAGTCCCCAGGAGAGCCATTCATTACCTGTCCTATTCAGACTGCAGGCGGCACTGCTGTCTGCAACCTGCCTGTGATCGGTGTAGAAGCAGCAAATATATCAACAATCAAAAGCAGAATGACGTTGGTCACATTAATCTTAATTCTCAGGCAGCATGTAAGATGTTACAATTTGAGGATTTCTTGATGGAGTTCTGATCGTGTCTCTCAGCTCTGCTCAGGGTGATGACACTGACTCAGCGCTCATGAACAGTCCCACACAGACATGTTGTATATGGTAACAGCTGACCTGAGACCTGCACGGGTCACATAGCCATGTAGCATCCCACAGAACTGTCGACCTCTGACCTCACATCTGCTTGATGTCTCTCTGCCACAAGTCTGACAGTGTTTTCTTCATCAATTATCCATCAGTATGACAAATGTACTATCTATTTATTCATTTATTTACCCCCGAGGCTCTGGAAGGACCTGCCCGAGGAAATAAGACTGTCTGAGTCAGTGTCTTCTTTTAAGTTTTTTTTCTAAAAACATACTTTTATCAGAAAACATATCATTTTATCCGAGCTGCCTGTTTATTTTATTGATTGAACTTTTAATTTTGCCCTTCATGTATTTTATCATTCATTTTGGTATTTTTTTTTTCTCTCTCTGTGAATCACTTTGTTCTATGTTTTGATACGTGCTTTATAAATAGAGTGTATTACTATTATATTATTATTATTGAAGTGCCATTTTATCCGATACATCAGTGGCAAAGAAAGCATGGAAACATGCAATTATCCTTTACATTTTCTGTTAAATGTGAATTATTAGTGATTTCACTGACTGAAATGGTGGTATTCCATCACAGAGCAATCCCTCTCACATTTCCTCATGAATTAAAGCCAAGGCTGTGTGTTTACTATGAAAAACAAAAACAGTGTGTACCGAACCGTGTTTTATGGGACCTGCTCTCTGTTTTGCACATTCCCTGTCTTTGATGGCTTTTCATGATGCAGGTGATGGAAACTACGATGTTGTCCATCCTTAAGTCAATACAGAATACAGGTCGCAGCCGGTGGTTCCACTTTAAAATTACTAGTTATTCTGAAATAAAAAAAGACATTCCAGGTATGCAATAAGTAAGAGTTTGCAGTGCTCCAGCAACTAAACAGACTCATGCTATCATGATAATAAATTTACTTACCCTGTTATCAAAACCAACTCTTTCTCCTCAACTCCTGCAGGCAAAGTTTCTCAATAAATCCAACACTGAGTCAAGAGAAGAGTTCCAGCAGGAAGCATCAGTCAATAGTAGCTCCAGACAGTAAACATGCATATATCCCAGCCCTCAGTCTTTCTGTATCTGTCCAGGCACTTGCATTGCTCTGCCCCTTCCATCCACCCTCTGTTTCTCTGTTTACTCCCCCTCTGACTCCAACCAAGGAGACGCCTCTTGTTCAGCTCAATAAAACAGAAACTCTGTGGATACTTTTACTATAACAGATGACTGAACCCCTTAATTGTACACCTTCAAAGCCCTTAAACAGTTCATAATACCATCTAGGAGGTGGAGAGGGCATGAGCCCTAAACCTTGCTCATACTCAGCTCGTCTCAATTCTTCTCTATACAATATCCAGAGCATTAATATAGCATCAAACAACTATTTACTATGTGAAAGATACAGAGGAGTAATGTCTACCTGATCAGAGAATGAAGTCTTCTCCCTCTGTGTGTGTTGTAATCCAGGCTTCATCTTGGACTGGTCCGCCTAAAAAGTGCCGTACAAAAGCAAAACAAAATTAATTTCTATTCTATTGTCATATTCTACCGAAGTGGCCTGTGTTGAACAATGAAATATTGTTAATATAATAATTGTTTTCAGTTAAAAATGGCAGCAGCAGCTATTGTAAAAAAAAACAAAAAAACACTGGAGGTTGTTATCTTTGCTTTTCTATACTCTTTGTGAAGAGAGAGTTAAATGACTTAATTTGCCTGTAGCTTTTGTTTTCAGATTAATAAGGGGCATTAAAGGCATTAAATTCAGAGATTTAAGGGATCCTTTACATATTGTAAAGGGCGTGTGTGTCTAAATTTGTTTGACATTCAACTTCACACAAAAAATGAAGAAATACAATTTCTGTTTTTATTTAGTCTAAAGGCTTGAATAAGTTTTAAAAGATCACAGTCTACACCTGTTAGCTGTCGTCCACTTACTTCTACATGTTGTAAGCAATGAGTAATTTATTAAAATAAAGAGAATAAGCTGTTCTAAAGCTGGGGTGTCAGAGTTTGAAGACTTTCCTTGAGAGAAAATACTGTTGATTTATATTGTCCTACAGTCAAACAGGTCAGAGCAACTGTGAAAGAGGTGCTTTGTAATTTTACAAGTGATGCTTGGATGAACTCTCCACATCCCCATTTGAGCAGCAGTTTATGGAAAGACCCGGTCACTCGAGTCGCCATGCCAACCACTGTGGGGGTACCTGCCTGCCACACAATGAGCACCTTTATACACAGTCACCTCTTACCAATAGTTTCCAGACAGTGTCAGTGTCAACAGCAGAGACGATCAGAAACGTGTTTCTAACTAACTTTTGAGTTCATGCACAAGCTTGTACCTCACATTCAAAACAAAACACAAACATCTGCCAGTGAAATTAGATTTTAATAGACAAATAAATGTCACATCTTTACTTTTCATACAGCAGCAGCAGCCCTCAGGTTTGACTTTTGTGTCCAAAGAGGACATTTTGTGTCCAGGAAGCAGCTTGCCAATAACTGCATCTGGCGGAGCAGACTTTGTGTGTTTACACAGACCAGAAGCTCCCATCGGTTTAATTGAAAAAACACAACCAGGGTCCAGGTTTACTGAGCTCCTGAACGTAGACAGGCCCGATCTAGAGTCATTGCACCGGGGGTCCCTCGAGCAACTCTTTCATAGTGACTTCAAAGAGCAAACTGATTCCAGACCAGCGCTACTTCTGTGTCGTCAAAATAGATAAACAGCAGCCCAAGACATTTCTCGTCAATCAGTAGAAACACAGTTACATTTAAAAGTTATGAAGGTCAACCAGCACAACTCAACACTTTTTATAACACAAGACAAGTCTGTTTGTAGTTGGAATAAAAGAAGGTGATATGTTCGATATACACTAGGTTGCTCTTAGATCATGTCAGAATACAGGCAGATGCATTTCTTTGGGAGAACTTCCAGTCAAGGTAACACTTCACACATGGATCTATAAAGGGCACCCCATCAGAGAGAAAGTCACGAATAAAGGCAATCCAACCCTGATCACGAGCCGAGAAGAGACAAACAGGAAACGACTGTTCACTCATTACTGTGGGCAGTAAGATCATCATTTGTGCACATGTTAGATATGACCATCAAAGGTAGGACACATAAAATACTATCACAGGTACACACACACACACACACACACACACAGCATAAATAGAATTAATACAAATATATAGAATCTATCAAACTTTCTAGTGCCTTATTGCACCCAGGTTCAAATGCATTAAAATGCACATCATGTCTGGAATTATAGAAACAGAAAGGTCATCAATAAATAGCAGGAGGGGATGAGAGGTCACGGTGGTGGTAGAGGTGTGTGCATGAGTGTGCGTGAGAAGATTTTGTATGTGCATGCATGGGTGTGCTGTAATGTTTGTGTAGCTACAATATATCCATGAATATACTGTACACTGGAGAGGCAGTGTGGTGCATAAATCTTGCTGGGGGTTTTGTTAATGGCAGGATGCTGGGAATGTTTTCATGCTGTAGCGGCGGTGTACGGTGGAGGAGCCTGCTTGGGAAGGACGCTGACGCTGTCGTCATACGGAGGTAGCAGCACCTGGAGATACAGAGGAAAAAACACATTGTGGTTAGTATGAGTAGTTCTAACACTCTGCAAAAAGAGCAGGTACAATTCAAATAGTGTCTAACTAGTGCAAAAATTATGATAATTCTGTCAATGTCTCAGTCTGTTTTTATTTAAGTTGCATAATGTTACACCGGCTTTGGTGCAATTTCAAACAGAAGTCGGCAGATTTGCTTATTCATCCTCGGTTATTCATCCGGATGTCTCACTGTAGGTTTACACTCCCAAAAACAGAAATTTGATAGTGAAAAATGTAATTAATTTCATCTTACCACTTGTCTCCGGTTTGATATAATGAACCTGTTCACACGTCTTTGCAACATTCACGAGAAAGCCTTTCATTCAATCAAACGTGTGAATGGAAGCTTCCTCCCTGCTCGTCTCTTTCTCAGGTAATCAACGCTGAGACTGTGTGGAGTCAGAACATCTCAGCTGTGACTCAACAGTCTGGTTTTGCTGTTGGCACCACGGCTAACAGAAATGCAGTCTCTCTCTCGATGGTTCGTTTGACTTCATATACAACAACACCGTGTGTCTGACCTGTGTCTCCCATGTTTTAAACAATGAGCCATTGAGGGTTTCAGTTCACACAAGACTCAGTGTTTCCTTTGTGAAGGTGAACTATTCTCGTCTTTTAAGGATGACACAGACATTATAGATAATCAATAACCTTTAACAGCCTCTACTAGTGACTAGATCCTCTGACATGATCAATGCCTCCTTGAACTATAGTGGCCCGTAATTGATGGAAACAACTAAGAAACATTCTCAAAAACACGATAGATAAGAATCTGGCTTTAGATCCAACAGAATCATCTAGTGGAGTGGATATATATCTGTTCAGATTATCGTAATAACTACACCTCTTTATCATTTGCCTTTCTTGGCCTCAGAGTGAGGCTTTTCATTGATGATGATGGGAAGTTGAAAATGCGAGTAGGTTCACCATATCAACCTCATAACGAGAAATTGTGCTCACTTTGTTCTATGTGGCATTTCAAGGGTTACTTATTGTTGCTCCTTTATTGCCAGACAAAGCACCTGGCTGTGTGGGTGTGAGGGACTTTTCTGTATGTGCAGGAATTCGGCTCATAAGGAACCCATTGGTGGACCTTTGACCTAACTGCTGTTTAACTGATGTGTAGCCATGCAAGCTGCTAACCAGAAGCCACAAACCTGCCTGTGGTCTGTGGCTGGGGGGGGGCTCTAGTCGAATATGTCAGGCTCTAATTGAAAAAGCATACCTGCAGAGGTGAGTCTACTGGAAATAAAGGGGCAGGCTGCTGTTTTTCTGGTGCTTTTCACAAATGATGTCAGTGAGTCAGGGAGCGGCGGCCTCCTGTTCCTCTCTTTACAGCTCAGGTGTTTATCCCATCAGGAGTCTCTATTTCTTAAACATCCCGTAAAGCCACACGGTGTACAAAGCTGTCGAGTGTGGTGGGTTGTTTCAAATTGTGTGGAATGTTACACTCTATACCGTCTGGGGTGGAGTAATGCACAGGCTGGCCTATAGGCTGCAGCCTGGGGGCCACATGTTTGCAAGAAGCCCCAGATTGGCCAGATCATTTTTAAGTATTTAAATGTTCTTCAGAGAAAAAAAAATAAAATGTACCCCTATTGGCCCATAAGAAACATAGATACAAAGTGTAGCCTAGGGGTCCCTCACCACCTTAATCCGTCACTGGTCTACAGTCTTAAGCTGCCGACTGAGGAGTACAGGTATCTAAAAAAAATACCTGTGAAAGGTCAGAAATAGAGCCAGCTTTTGACAGCTCCCTACGTGTTCATAGTCAAAACAGGTCATTAGTGTTCCTACAGCCTACTTTTTCCTCTCCCTTCTGTCAAAGTATAAGCAGTTATAATAAGTGTGTGGGCAGCAGGGTAACCGCGGTCAGGGGGGGCCAGGTCTGAACAACAGGACACAGACAGGAGACCCAGACAAAGCTCTCTTACTGTACAACTACTGAGCCTCCGCCACCATTATAATGGCTTTGCCAGCATGGAACCTCATCTCTCTGTCCACGTCTGTCCATTCATCCATGCTAGCCATGTGTGAAACTACCTGCTACGACAGCTTTCCATCTTTATACTTTCCTTCCTCCCCCAGCATGATGACTTTACAGTTGCCAGACGGGCCTGAGCAGAGGAAACCTATACGCCGACGATGAAAACGTGACCGCATTGAATAAATCATTTTTCCGTAGGCTGCTTTTGGAAGTGGAAGAAAGCAGCGAATCAAGATTGTTTTATGTTGGATCTCTAGATGACGATATAGACATAAAGGACAGTTAAATGGACTATGAATTTGGTAACATATTGCACACATGCACAAAGTTTCTTGTGTACCTTTTTCCACTTCTTCATTTCATTAATATCTGCTGACTTGTAAATCATTTGGTTTGCTAGTCAGACATTTTCATTTGTTGTGTGGAAATGTTTCTCTTACAGTTAAAGCTGACAAAAGTATTAGTTCAGCTGTGCACTGCATGTGAGGAATGTCTGTAGTATTATAGGAACGTGTTATTGACATTCACACAGGTGGTCTGACAGGAAAAGAAAGGTGGTAGAATTTTTTTTTTACTGGTTTTCTTTAACTGTAGTGTGACTTCCCAGCAAACTGAACTAAACAGTATAGACTCAGCCAAAAGGATCAATCCATCTTCTGTTTAATGGACAACTCTGGTGATATTCTATTTTATTCTTATTATCAACAAAGAACAAACCGACAACATTTGATCCTACTAACAAGTGTTGCCTGTGTAAGCAAAGCCTGATATATCTTATTTTATGGTTCTGTGCCACAGAGCTCCGTTGTTGTCATGCAGACATTGTACTTTATTTTGACTCAATCCCACATACTGTACATCCGACCATCCTGCTGTCCTAAACACTCAGTAGTGCATTACATGTTTATTAAAACACCGCTGAAAATAGTCCCAGACTTTACTCCTGTTTTGAATTTGCAAAAAAAAACTTCAGTTCCCAGCTTTCTTTGGAAACCACTGAGCCTTTTCAAAAAATTCATCTATATACTTTTTAAAAAGATTTTGGTTGATTCAGTAAAAACTGACTGTTGATTTTGGGCTTTTCACAGAATTTGTGGACAATGGCAAAAACACAGGATGTGATATCAGCATCCTTATCTTTTTTTAATTTAAACCATGAAGTCATCATGGCGATATTCGGTGTGATGATATAAAAACAGATCAGTAGAGGCGACTCACCGTGGTGTCATTGGTCGTGACATAGAGCAGGATTTCAGAAGTCCCTCGGCCGCTCACATATCTGTAGCAGTTCCACACACATGCTATCAGGTAGGCCTGATATCAGATAGAAGAGAGAGAATACAACATTATTTGGTTAGTGAGTCTAAGTACACATATTTGTCTTCACGTGACAACACATAAATGGTTGTTAGCAATGCTAGCGGCTTGGCACTATGGATGTTAGTCTGTCCATCGTATTGTAGTTTATTTTATATTATGATGTAATATAATAAGGTCATCTCATCCCCAGAGAAGCTGTGGTATAAGTGTAACATTTTTGTCCTATATTTGCACCGTGATAAGGTGCACCATGTAGGAGAAAGAAACTCTCACCAACACTGAAAATAACTCACATAAAATACAGATAATAATCCATTCACCCACTTGTTGAATTCAGACTCTGTTTTCGGGTTATATCTGAGGGTTATACATCATTTTAGAGTAGCAAAAACAAGTTCCTGTTGTTCTGCGTCATCCAGGAATCATCTGGCTCTCAGCAGGAAGCTGGCTACTGGAACTCTCCGGCAAAACACAACACCATCTGCGAAATCCATCCGCCAGCACAAACCAAAGCCAGACTGAGCTCTCTAACTTCTATAATAACCCAATTAAGAAGCCACTTTAATGCTCTGACAGCTCGGTTATTTTAACAGCCTCCATGGGAATCTGCAGAGATCCATTTGCAGCAACAGAGATCACTTAATTAGCTCCCAGTCCACTGCAAATGACTGATAATGATGCTGATTGTGCAAAGCAAATTATTCCATCAGTCAGAAATGACTTCACACAACTACGTATCCAAATACAGACTCTGAGGGTACTACATGGGGTTTCCAATTTAAAAATTCCTTTATCAGTCCAAACCATAATCACTGTTATTAAAAGTTGCTGTTTGTCTTATAATCTCAGACTTAAAGGACCAACATGTAATATATTTACCGTAATAAATCATAAAAATGACCATGATATGTCATCAGAGATTAAGGAAACATGCTAAATTGAAATACTGGCTTCTCCGACAACAATGCTACGCTAATGCTGCTGTGAAAAAGGCCTATTGGACAGCATCTGCTGTGAGATGCACGACTCTGGCCAAAAACCTCCCAAGATCATTTAAAAGGACATCCCATGGGGCTCCCAAAAATAAACAATATACAAACCTTTAAAAAAAATACTTGAGGTCTACATGAAGTCACATCTGGACAGAAAGTTACATAAGAAAGCAGGTGCCTGTGTCACAATGTTGAATTATAAATTTTTTCTGTTGTGAGAAAATTTGTTGTGCTGCAAATATAAGCAAAGAACTATAAATGCTGCTAAACGTATGGAGAACATATGTACGTTAATAGATAAGAAAACATTACCTTGAAGCCGAGAATAGAGCCGATGAAGAGCAGCACGATGAGGACCAAGCACAGACTACTGAGAGCAGCGATCTCCTCTTTATAGGGGAAGTTATCAGGCTGCACGGGAGTCAGAAAAACACACAAGCAGCGGAGAGTTCATTTACTGACTTGTGAAATGAGAAATGACATGTCAAATACGTACCAAAACCTTTGAGAACCACAAAGAAGTCAATATCGTGCTGTTAGATATCACTGACTTCACTTTAAAGAGGAAAACCCTTGAGGTTTCTTACCAGTTGCTGCAGGTAGTCCTGTATCGTGTTTGGGTAAACCACGATGCTGACAGCGACCAGGGTGTTGAGAGCAAAGTCAAATATTTGGTAGCAGAAAAATGGGATGATCCAGGCGGCACGCAGCTGGAAACAGAGATATGTCTTTTAGGTTTTTAGGCTGATGTATTTATCTGAGAGCAGAGAAACAAGCTGGGCTCTTTAACCAACACTGTGGACATAAATCAGAGCTTGAACTGGGTCACAGGGAGATCACAGTGTGTTTAAAAATAATTTAAAAAAAAGAAGGGTTTGTATTTATGTTTTCAAAGACTTTGAAAATAGATGTAGTGTTTATAGCAGATTGTTTTAAAAAGTTTGGTGGAAATGAACACAATCAGTGTATAAAGGCACAGTACATGCATTTTTAATCAGCAGCACGAGTTTAGTAGTATAAAGAAAATTCTAATGAATCATTATTTTACCTTAAATGCTCCATATGTTGCCATCCCACATATGAGTATCATCAGCAGAGAGATCGCCGAGGCGATGCACATGTCTGAGGCAGAGAGAGGTGTAGTTAAAAGTCAGTCTGTGTAAGGTCACTTTGGTTGAGGCGCAAAATGTTCACAACATCATGTTCAGCTGATCTACGAAAAACTAATTCTGCACAGAAGATAAATGACGAGCTGCATCGTTGGCTCCACGTCAGCCTAAACTCATATCAACATAACAGAACTAATCATTCTGTTACATAAAGGATAGCGCCGGGCTAAACCAAAACACAGTACTGAGAAAAATAGTGAGTTCAATTCAACATGTGTCTGTCCTATGACCCAATAAATTGCAAAGTACAGTACATCTATTATAAACTGACTGAGTCACAGGATGAATCACATTTGCTCATAAAAAGGCATGAAGGTGTACAAAGAGTCAAAACACCACTTCTTTCTCACGGTCTAATTTAGCTGAGTGTCAAAAGGGCAGAATCAGACCTCTGGAAAATCAGAAACCAATTATCTAAACGGAGTGTCTATTTGCACCCGGGTGAGAATAGTCACACAGCAGCTATTCAGCTATTTAAACCTGGTACTAGTAGTACTAATATAAAGAACGACAAAGTACATGCAAGGAGCAGATTGTGGTGGTTGAGTGGGTCAAACTCAGGACCCAGAGACTGGGGTTTGAGTCCCATGAGAAGCCTATTTTTCACTGAGATTACTTATTATTTTCTGTATTTTTTATTATTTTTTCAGTTTTCAGTCGCAGTTTGGTTAGGTTTATACACTAAAACTACATGGTTAGTGTAATGAAGGACTTGTTAATGTAATGAAGAACCCTTGTATCTGCCGATCTACTATACACATACACAAAGTACAAGTCGTTCTTTACACTTATGGAGTGGAAGAAGGTTAAAAATTCATTCAAGAAACACAAAACAACTGTCACTACAGCTCGTTGTTTGTCAAATCTGAAGAAAAGCGCATGCCACAACACGATCACACAATCATAAATCCAAAAGCAATATTTTTAAGTGAGGGGAAAGAAAAGAAAAATAAATAAATAAAAAGAAAAGAAAAGATAAGATAAGATAAGATAAGAAATAATAAAATAAAATAAAATAAAATAAAATAAAATAAAATAAAATAAATTAAAAGCAAGAAAAAAACAACCAAACAGACACAATGTTATTATTATTATTATTATTATTATTATTATTATTATTATTATTATTATTATTATTAATAATAATAATAATAATAATGGTAGGTAAGTGAGTGGGAAATACATTGAAATTCGTTAAAATAATAATAATCATGATCATAAAGAAAAGAAATGATAGAAATAATAAAATCTGTACTAACAAATTAATAGGAGGATAAAAGCTGATTGTGAGACAGCAGCAGAAGGGGTATAGAGTATATAGAGTGTGATAATCTGAACATTCAACAGTGCTAAAATAACTAAGCAATATTATAGTGTTATTGTTCCTGTGAACAGAAGTTATTTTTCAGGCTGAGTGTGATCCTAATGCAGGAATCTGGCCCAGCCTGCAGTACTGGATCATAGGACACTCTAATCCCTTGGAACTGGGACAATACAGTCATTCCCAATCTGAGGCTCCCAGCAGCTTGTACTGTGGCCCATCTCCAACCAGACTGTACCGTGTACACCTGGTCGGTTAAGAAGGCTTTGGCACAGATGGACGTTAGGTTTGCATGTCTGTGGCTTTGGCTGTTCGATTTAAAAAGAAGTGCTGACCATCTAGTCTAGACAAATGTGTGAGGTCCCTCTAATAGCAACAATAAATCATCCTATTACTCAGTTGGCAACCCTATTGGGGGTGTCACAGAACAAGCAGAGATTAAGTAATCTGTCATAGTCAATTATAGGAGATTTAGTTTCAGGTAGAACAGAAACAGTACAGAGGCCCGTGGAGGTTTCTTACAGAATGCAAACAAGCAGTTTACCTGAGTAAATTAACTATTCAGATATTGGAATATTGGTACAGTAAAGTTACGACAGTTTGTCGTTTAATGGCGAATCATGTAAATTCTCCGCCACGCCACGTCAACGCCATTTTATGAAAGCTCAAACTTTTAATATCTTTTCATCTTTAGATTGTACTGACTAAATCTGAAGTAAATGGGGTTAAATCTGTAGGAGTTTGTTAAAGTAGAGAGCCTGGAAATGGCCAAAAAAACACCCGAAAAATTCACACCAAAATTCAAAATGGCCGACTTCCTGTTGGGTTTAGAGCATAGCCCCAAGAGACTTTTTTTTAATTCAACATGATACATGTGCCTACCAAATTTAGTACATCTAGGTGAAACGTACCGCGAGGGCTGCTTCATTGAAATTTGTTTGAATCGTTTGAAATGACAAGTTACGTTCGATTGCAAGCATCTCTAGTCTTTCAACAACTTCCTGTTTCATGGCGAATGATGCGTCGCCACGGCAAGCGCGTTCAACGAAAGCACTAAAGCTTTGGTGTCTGGCATCATGAACGTCTTAACATCACGCAGACCAAATCTGAGGTGGATCTGGTTAAGCTGCTAAGAGTAGTACGCCAAAATATAGTGAATAATAATAACTATTCAGCTGATATAGTGGTTATTGTGAGACTACACATGGGACATTTACTGGAAAGCACTGGCCTTGTTCTGGGCTACTTACTGGCGTCATCCATGACATCCAGGTCATTAGCCAACTCGGCGCTGGTCAGGTGGTACTGCTCGGGATCACTGAGCGCTGTGAGCAGGATGAGTAACACCACGGCGTTGATGAGCTTAGGGACAGAGGACATATGGGGAGATAAAGGCAGCAATATGGACAGACAGGTGGAGGGCAATAGACAGTGAGAATGCTGAAGGTATATTCAAAATGTTCATGAGCTGCAGAATAACAAAAAGAAATCCTAAAATCCTAGAGATAGTGTACATAACTACAGTAAAAAGCTCTATATCCAGGCACATACAGTACATGAGCCTTTGTATCGGCCTGGCCGGCGCAGCTCATTATGCAGATGACTCATACATCCCCATTGATCAGGTGAATGTTATGGAAAATTCTCTGCAGTCAACAGGCCAGACACAAAACCTGCTACCTGAAGTGCTGATTTATTCATGGGGAGGATTGTTTTTTCCACATGTGGTGTTTGGTTTAGCTGACCCTCTCCTGCACATTCAGTTTAACAGAGAAGATATCCCACATTAAAAGAGGCATGTTAAAAGTCAAGTATACCACAGTGTAACAAAAAGATATTAAAGTTGTTTTTTTTTAAAGAAGAATTCAATAATTTTCTTTAAGTAAAAAATTACATAATGGGAAACCCCAGCATAATTATTAAATCCTGCACACAGTATGAATGATTTGTGATGAGGTCATGTACATGGAAGTAGACAGACGAGAGGCGGTGCTCACCATGTACCAGACCCCCAGGATGATGGTTCCTGTGCGGACATGGCAGCACAGACAGCAGCTTGTGGAGTACCAGCGGTCCCAGGGGGAGATCAGCATCATCTTTCTCCCGCTTGTCTGCTTCACAGCTGCAAGGGAGTTTACAATTAACGATGTCGGTGTTAATGAAGAAAGAGCTCCCCCGGTTATCAACGTCCACTGAGCGCCGCCGGTCCTCGCTACGGAATGACGAGGACGACTGTCTCTCTGACCCGTCCGGTACTTATCACCGTGAGCAGCTTACGGAACCGGCCCAGCGTCACGGGAAAAAATACGACTTCCGGTTTCAAAATAAAACCCCGATAATTCATTTGTGTGACTTTTTTTTTTAATGAAGTAGCAAAATCACCTTCCATTCTCTCAATTATTATCTTAATTATAAATCTTTTTTTTTTTTTTTTTTACTTTTTTAGTACATACTATATTTTGACTTTTTTGTACTTTTTTTATTTTTACTTTTTAAGGACACACTATATTTTTACTTTTTTATTTTTACTTTTTTAGGACATACTGTATTTTTACTTTTTTATACTTTTTTTTTTTTTTTTTTTTTACATTTTTAGGACATACTATACTTTGACTTTTTTTTAAACTTATTTTTTTTTGTACATTTTTAGGACATACTACACTTTGACTTTTTTTTAAACTTTTTTTTTTTTACATTTTTAGGACATACTACACTGACTTTTTTTTTAACTTTTTTTATTTAATTTTTTAACTTTTTTAGGACATACTATACTTTGACTTTTTTTTAAAACTCTTTTTATTTTATTTTTTTATTTTTTAACTTTTTTAGGACATACTATACTTTGACTTTTGAATTTTTTTTAACATCTTTTTTTATTTTTTTTTTTTTTTTTTTTTACATTTTTAAGACATACTATAATTTGACTTTTTTTAATACTTTTTTTAGGACACTATATTTAAACTTTTTTATACTTTTTTTTTTTTAACTTTTTTAGGACATACTGTATTTTTACTTTTTTATACTTTTTTTTTTTTTTTTTACATTTTTAGGACATACTATAATTTGACTTTTTTTTAAACTTTTTTTTTTTTTTTACATTTTTAGGACATACTACACATTGACTTTTTTTTTTAACATTTTTTATTTAATTTTTTAACTTTTTTAGGACATACTATATATTGACTTTTTTTTTTTTTTTTTACATTTTTAGGACATACTATACTTTGACTTTTTTTTAAACTTTTTTTTTTTTTTACATTTTTAGGACATACTACACTTTGACTTTCTTTTTTAACTTTTTTTATTTAATTTTTTAACCTTTTTAGGACATACTATATATTGACTTTTTTTTTTTTTTACATTTTTAGGACACACTATACTTTGACTTTTTTTTAAACTTTTTTTTTTTTTTACATTTTTAGGACATACTATACTTTGACTTTTGAATTTTTTTTTAAATCTTTTTTTATTTTTTTATCAATTTTTTTTTTACATTTTTAGGACATTTTACACTGACTTTTTTTTTTTACATTTTTTATTTTATTTTTTAGGACACTATATATTGACTTTTTTTCTTTTTTTTTTACATTTTTAGGACATAATATACTTTGACTTTTTTTAAAACTTTTTTTTTTTTTACATTTTTAGGACATACTACACTTTGACTTTCTTTTTTAACTTTTTTTATTTAATTTTTTAACCTTTTTAGGACATACTATATATTGACTTTTTTTTTTTTTACATTTTTAGGACACACTATACTTTGACTTTTTTTTAAACTTTTTTTTTTTTTTACATTTTTAGGACATACTATACTTTGACTTTTGAATTTTTTTTTAAATCTTTTTTTATTTTTTTATCAATTTTTTTTTTACATTTTTAGGACATTTTACACTGACTTTTTTTTTTTACATTTTTTATTTTATTTTTTAGGACACTATATATTGACTTTTTTTCTTTTTTTTTTACATTTTTAGGACATAATATACTTTGACTTTTTTTAAAAAAAATTATTTTTTTATTTTATTTTTTTTTTTAACTTTTTTAGGACATACTATACTTTGACGTTTGAATTTTTTTTTAAATCTTTTTTTATTTTTTTATTTATTTTTTTTTTACATTTTTAAGACATACTATAATTTGACTTTTTTTTAATACTTTTTTTAGGACACACTATATTTTAACTTTTTTATACTTTTTTTTTTTTTTTTTTTTACACTATATTTTGACTTTTATTTTTTTTTTTGGATACTATATTTTGACTTTTTTATACTTTTTTTTTTTTTTTTTTACATTTTTAGGACATACTATACTTTGACTTTTTTTTAACCTTTTTTTTTTTTTTACATTTTTAGGACATACTACACTGACTTTTTTTTCAACATTTTTTTTTACTTTTTAGGACATACTATACTTTGACTTTTGAATTTTTTTTAAAATCTTTTTTTATTTTTTTTTTTTTTTTTACATTTTTAGACATACTATAATTTACTTTTTTGAAACTTTTTTATTTTTATTTTTTTTTTTTACATTTTTAAGACATACTATAATTTGACTTTTTTTTAATACTTTTTTTAGGACACACTATATTTTAACTTATTTAATTTTTAACTTTTTTAGGACATACTATATATTGACTTTTTTTTTTTTTTTTTTTTACATTTTTAGGACATACTATACTTTGACCTTTTTTAAAAACTTTTTTTATTTTATTTTTTTATTTTTTAACTTTTTTAGGACATACTATACTTTGACTTTTTAATTTTTTTTAAAATCTTTTTTTATTTTTTTATTTTTTTTTTTTTACATTTTTAAGACATACTATAATTTGACTTTTTTTTAATACTTTTTTTATTTAATTTTTTAACCTTTTTAGGACATACTATATATTGACTTTTTTTTTTTTTACATTTTTAGGACACACTATACTTTGACTTTTTTTTAAACTTTTTTTTTTTTACATTTTTAGGACATACTATACTTTGACCTTTTTTAAAAACTTTTTTTATTTTTTTTTTTTATTTTTTAACTTTTTTAGGACATACTATACTTTGACTTTTTAATTTTTTTTAAAATCTTTTTTTATTTTTTTATTTATTTTTTTTTACATTTTTAAGACATACTATAATTTGACTTTTTTTTAATACTTTTTTTAGGACACACTATATTTTAACTTTTTTATACTTTTTTTTTTTTTTTTTTTATGACACTATATTTTGACTTTTATTTTGACTTTTTTAGGATATACTATATTTTGACTTTTTTATACTTTTTTTTTTTTTTTTTTACATTTTTAAGACATACTATAATTTGACTTTTTTTTAATACTTTTTTTAGGACACTATATTTTAACTTTTTTATACTGTTTTTTTTTTTTACTTTTTTAGGACACACTATATTTTGACTTTTATTTTGACTTTTTTAGGATATACTATATTTTAACTTTTTTAATTTTTTTTTACATTTTTAGGACATACTATACTTTGACTTTTATTTAAAACTTTTTTTTTTTACACCTTGTTGACATGTTATCACATTTAACATTGAGAGTGGACTGTCAGTCTACATTACACAATCAATAACAGTCCAATTTCTAAAATGCCCTTCCTCAAAATCTGGCAACAGCTTTGAACAGGAACTACAGACCGAGAGAATTATTGTTTCAATATCCCCATCTGGTGGCCAAAATCAGTAACGCACCAACAACCACAACTGTTTCCCATCTCCTCACATACTGTATGGTTTGCTTGAGCTCATTTGCTTTATTGCTAATTAATCTAAGTTTTTTTATGTTGAATCCCTACTAACTTAGCTTCTCTTACAAGCAGATAATTGCTTAAATAGCAATCCTGTCTTTGTATTTACTGAACACAAAGAACATGCTTTATGGTTAGATGAAAATAAACAATATAATTAAATAATATAAATGGTCTTCAATTTAAATTAAAGGTAGTTCTAAGCTCCACCAGCAAGACCATGCTGGTAGACCAGCATCATTAACCAGATCTTGCTGGTAGACCATCTAACAGCACCAGACCAGCACAGACCAGGATGTAAATCATGCCGGTCTATGCTCGATGTGCAACACAATATCGTTTGGTATTTTAAGAAGACTCAGGCTAACCCAGCAATGGGAGATCGGAGACTGTTGTGCCCACATCTTTACAGAGACCTGGCTCCATTGTGGCATTCCCAGATAAAGCTATTGCACTTGACAGGCGGACTGAAGGACAGAGCGCAGGATGAGGGGAGGGGGACTCAGTGTTTACATCAATGATGCATTGGTGCTCAAACAGTCAAAGTTAATGGGCAATGTTTCTTGTGTAGCATACAGGGACTACTTCCACATTTTGTTGTGAAACCCTGTGTTGTAGAGTGACAACAAATGATCCTTGAATTATTAATATTGTTGCTGTTTGGCTAATCAATGAATTGATTAAGTTGTACAAAACAAAATAAAGATGTTGATTTGATGGGGACTAATAAAATCCATATCTGTTTTGTACACGTTGTCTTACTAGGGCTTTTTTACCCTAATACTAGGGTGTATTTTTTTAATCTCAGTGCATCATTTTGGTAGCGCGTCAGACAAGCGAACTGGGCCCGACCTCAGCCTCACAGCGGCTTTTAGTTTGTTTCGCTACGGTTCGCAAACAGAATTGAATTGAATATATCGGCCCCATTGTCACGATACTCGATCCAGCTATTTGAGTCAGTATCGACCCGATATCCGATCTGGTATCGGTGCATCCCTACAGTTGTAGGCTGAGTATTTATTCTGTAAAGGGCGTCTGCAGACCTGAGGCTACAACCTGACAGCTCATGAACTCTGTTCTGATGGCTGAAGTTATTACGTTTCTTTGAGCGACTTCAAAAGAAAGCCCAAAATATAGAAAAACTGGCCTTTATTTAGTCTTTTTACATATGGCTTTAGCTTTTCTTTTATTACAAACTGGTTTTACAAAAGGTTCTGAAGACTTTCGAATCAACCACAGGTGGAAAATCATGAAGAGGCGGATGACACTGCAACGGTACATCTACGATCAGAGGCTCCCTACACACGGCTCTCGCCACGAAGCAGTCACATATAGTAAAAACAGCAATGAAACCGTTTGTCTCGAAACACCGCAGTACAGGACATCAGACGAGGGACAAACCAGATGGGACTGAGTCAGCTGAAATGTTGTAGTCACAGATAAGAATGCAAAAATACAGAGCAGACATGATTCCCTTTCCTGCATGTCTCGTTTATGTCACAAATGTTTACACCCTGTTGAGCCGTTGAAATAATCATTTGATCTCTCGGCTCTTTTCCGACCAACACCGTACCGTCACGACGCACAAATGTGAGAGCAAAATAAAAGACTGCGAAAGCAAAGGCCAGTTCAACATTATGGCCCAGTGTTGAGTGACCTGAAGCGTGTTGACCGTTTTCATTCTCTACACAGTAAACTCCAGTCGTTAGCCACCACAACATCAAATTTCTAAACATGATCAGTATTTTCTACGTCTAGTTACTACAATACAGCTCTTTCAAATCAGTTATTTGATTCAGTGGAATTAGAAGACAGAATCGAGAGTATCAAATGCATACTTAAAAATCATTAACACCGCATTACATTAGATTGCACTGCATCTAGGTGGAGTTTTCAACGATCCATCGGCCGACACTCGACGTGTATAAAAGGTGTTTCATTTTCCAGACTGGTTTTTTAGGTTTAAGTCCGTCGTGAAGACCTTACTTCAAAAGTTCTTGTCACAAAAGGTGTTGCATAAACAGGATATGAAGTCTTTTGCATACAGAGGTCTGCAGAGTGGACTCAGTCTCATGTCTCTCTCCTCGCCTTCTTCTTCTTTGCCGGCTTGGGCGCCGCTTGGCTCTCCTCAGGTTTTTCTGTGGAAACACAAAAAGGGAGAGGGAGATTAGTCGCACAACTCAAAACATGTCATATTATACAATTTCAAGCTTTCACAAATGCTGAACGTCAGGAGGATGACACATCCATTTGGTTCAATACTGAGAAAAGATTTCATTGACTTCCACTTCCACTTCGGGTGGGTTGCCGACATCGCCGTAGATCTCTAACGGACCGAGGACAATGGATCTGAGGACCATTGTGATCTCTTAGTGAGGTTTAAACGTGCTTACTTTGTTGTGTTGGAGCAGAAAGGTTGTTCTGCTTGGCAGTGGGCTCTCCATCAGTTGGCTTCTGTGGCACTTGTGTGACAGGGGGTTTCTGGGATATGTTGTCCTTCACTGGTTGCTCCACTCTCGCCTACAAGAAAAGGGAAACATGGTTAGCTTTGATCACCTCGGCAAGAGATGAACGAATGAAGCAGTTACAGAATACTGCACGTGGCAAATTTACATTTACATGATTCATCTTAATGTAATTTGACTGAATAACCAGTTTTAGGGAGACACCTGACAGTATTCACACCCCTTGGACTTCTTAATGTTAACCACTGACCTCGACAGCAGCTGCTTTGATGGGCTGGACGGCAGCAGCGTTCTCCTGAACAGGTGGCTGCTTCTTCACAGAGGCTGCAGGTGGCGCCTCCTTCTCTGGCTCTTCGCCCTTCACAGGACACAAGCCAAGGTTACACCCAAAACTGTGCAGTGAATTCAAAGTCAACTCTCGAAATGTCATAGACTGCAATATGAATGAGCTGATCACGAGGGCCAAGAGAATAAACAAGCTTCTTGAATGTCAGAGAAAAAATGGAAAGTTCTACTTCCATAATAATAATTAGTACTAAGCAATATATTATTACTGGATTATACAGGTTAGATGCACCCTGTAATATATGTATCAAAGTACGAAAGCCTTGGGTTTCTTGATTTTTATACTCACAACATGTGCAAAACAATTGCAAAACATCTATTTCTGCACTTTGTGTGTGTGTGTGTGTGTTCTCACTAGCGGTTACCTGGCCAGCCGCTCCTCCCTCCTCAGCAGCCTTCTTCTTCTTCTTTTTCTTCTTTTTAGTTTTAGCTGCTCCATCAGCAGCAGTCTCTCCCTTGTCCTTCTCATCTTCATCATCGTCCTGACAAACGCACATCGACAAAACATGACTCAGAAAATTGAAAACAATAAACAGCGAAACAGAGAAGCAAATACTTGTGTTTAATGACGTCGGTCTATTGTGTTGAGTCAGTACTATGAGCAGCTGCACCCAGAGGAGTCATCAATTACTGGGTTGTTATTTTTTAAACTTCCGGGTAACTCCCATAATGCTTAGTTTTTGTCCTACGCCCGGGCATACTTACAGCCGTTCCAATCAACAGATTGGCCTTGGCGGGCTCAGGGAGGTGCTGCTCCACAGCAGGAGGAGGGGGGGGCTCAGGAGTGGGCTCTTCAAAGTTGCCCCAGGCTACAGGGGGCTCGCTCCAGTCAGAGCTAGGGTCCAATGAGCTACCGTCTGAGAAACACAAACACCATCAGAAAGTGGTTAGAAGTGGAAAGGAGTAGCACAACTATAAAGTTCCATCAAAGGTAAATAGAGCGGTTATGTCTTCCTTACTGTGTCCAGACCACTCGTCGTCCACTCTGGGCTGACTGAGCCAGGTCAGGTCGCTCACAGGCTGAGGCTCTACAAACACACGAGAACAAGAAGTCAACCTGCCGTCCACAAGGGATGCGTTGGAAAACTGCGCCATCTAGGGGTGTGAGTCAGGTTAAACCATCACCAGTGTATTGTCTTACTTACCAGCAGTACCAACACCCAGCCCAGTTAAAGACACCAGGTTCCGCTCTGTTGTGGCCCTGTCAATCACAGTCCACGACTCTGAAATACACACATTTCACAGATGCTATGATGTCAATATTCAACACTTTAACTTTTCAATCAGTGGATGAAAACTGCTTGAGTGTTGCGTTGCTTAAAACAACTGTTTCCTGACATTGTGCAGACCTGTCCAGTATTTCTGTGGCTCCAAACTTTAAGGATAATTACATCTTTTCCCTCCCAAACTGAGCTATGATTGTGTAGCTTTTGACATGATTTCAATCAATTCTGATCAATCATTTAGAACTGGGGGAAACCCAAGTGTTGCTCAAACAATTTAGTTTAGGTCTACATGTTGCACTTCAGTAGATCTGACGACTCTGAAAGTCTTGTAGTGTGAACTAGGCATAACACGGAGTGCCATAATGCTTCTACATAAACATATGTAGCAACCGGTTCAGCAACCGACCACTTAATTGGTAAAACATTTTTACCATCCATCTCCGCTCTCCACAGTGTTGCTGGTTCTCTGCTGGTCGTCCATGGGCCCGTCTTCGGCGCAACGGTGGGAGCAGGAAGCTTCACAGCCATGTCAGTCACACCAGCAGACACCGCCACTACCTCACTGCTGTTAACTGATACCAAGAGAGAAACTCAATACTCAGCCAGAATAAACACAGATCAGGTTGCCGACACATCTAATATGGGAGTTCCCAATGAAGCATATATACTTTTGAGATATCAGTGCTTGGGATGTCTTTCTGAACTGGTAACCATCAATGGGTGAAGCGTTTTCTGCTGATAATTACCTTGAGATACAACAGCCTCAACCTTTTCTGCCTTCACGTTTGTGGATTCTCCTGAAAAGAAAGAATTAAAAAGGTTAATATATGTTTTTATGTGAACTAGGGCTGCGAAACAAACTTCTCCTCGTGGGACAATAAAGATAACCTAACCTAACCTAATGTCAAGAACACTATCCATGAGAGGCTATTAATGAGGGGAGCGCACACACACTTCAGGGAAAACTCACTCTGGGAGTCAATTAAATTCCCCTAAAGCCTGTATTTATAGTGTGTCTTGTCGACAAGAGACCAACCAAACACAACAACAGCCTTTACATAACAACACACAGAAACAGCTCTCTCTCTCTAGGTGCCATATTAGGCTGCAAACTCCTTCCCTCTTCCCAACTTTAAAACTTCTCAAAAGAATCAAATAACTGCCTAAATGAAAATATATATGGTTTTTAAGAGTTCTGTCTTTTAAGAGCCACCTTTCTTCTTCTTCTGGTTGGCAGATGTGGGCGCTGCAGAGGCCTTGGGCTGCTCCGGGGGGGCGCTCACAGGTGTGTCCCCTCCTCCAGGACTGGCTGAGCCGTCACTGGAGCTCTTGTCCTTCTTGCGTTGCTCACGCTTCTCCTTGTTGCTGACCTTGGTCTCCCATGTGCCTGAAAAGGACCATTGAGTGCAGCGTGGAATTAGTTGCAAAATACTGCCAGGTTTCATTATGGGATTAGTGAGGAAATATGGTATGGATTAGGCAGGATAAAGGAAGAGTTGCAGAGACTGTTCAAGTACACACTACATATATAGAGCTGAGAAAAGGCAGGTCCCATTCTACCATAATATGTCGGGTATGAATCAAGTTGTTTTTTTGTTTTGTTCTTTACCAAGGCCACATTCACATCCATTCAAAAATAGAACAGAAGTTATTCCCTATGTGGTGCAATGACCTGAAAATGGTGGCTTACTATGAAACAAATGAAAACAGGCCTCTTCAAATACGACACCCAGACGGAAAAACTTTAATTATGCTACAATTCATAATATCTCACCTTCTTCTGGTTCTTTGCCAGCTGCAGTCACTTTCTTGGTCTCCTTTACAGCCTGTTTGGCCTTCTTCTTGGACTTTTTTAACTAGAAGAAGAGAAATAGTGGGCACAAAGTAGAAAAGAAAGATAAAAAAAAACATCTGGGATTGTGAGACGGAGTTTAAATTAACGGGGGCAGAGCTACAGTAGAGATACTATACAGCACATATGATTTCCAAGAACAGCAACTGGGCAAGCGGCCCGATGGGCAGTCAATCAAATCAGCACGCTCAAGCTACGTCTATTTATAAGTGAAACTACATCCACTGTCCAAGACTCCCTAAATATGTTACATGTCCTTTTTCTAAAACACTATTTCCATCTCTTAGTGTATGCACAATTACATCTTCTGACTCTAGCACCTTTAGGACCACAGTCTGTCTTACTTTGTGGTATCCAGAGGGTGGTCTTAGATGATAAGGCTGCACCTTGTGCTGTCCTAAACCCAGAGCCATCCTCCAGGATTTTGCTGCATCTGCAAGTTAAAAACTGTAACCTTACACTGGCAGCTGGTCTTGTTACATCATTGCAGGGTGACAGTGAGAAAAGGTGGCATTTTCTCAGCTGCTTTGCATAGAAGAGGACACGAAAATTATGATGTGACTTACAAGCGATGGCAAAGCAATTCCTTGTATGTGAAAACCTACTTGGCAATAAAGCGGATTCTGATGGCAGCTAAAGATAACCAGACTTCTGCATGGCTCTGTTTTCAGGCTTTAAAAAATGGACTTTGGACAATCACAGGTCATTTCAGAGAGAGAGCATTCCTATTGGCTGTTCATTCAACGGAGGCAGCTGCCAAAATGAGAAAGTTCACTCTGGCTGGTACGCGGTGCTTGGTAGTTCCTCAACTTATCTCAACAGGGTCTTTGAGGGTTGCTTTCTCATTTTACAGCTAAACAGTACACTACATCTTGCAGATGCCATTAGGAGCACCGGAGGACACAGAGGCAAATTAATCACATTTTTTATCTGTTCAAAATGTACCTTAAAGGGGAGATCTGTCAAGTATTTAATACTCTTATCAACATGGGAGTGGGGAAATATGCTTGCTTTAAGCAAATATATGTGTATATTTATTATTGGAAATCAATTAGCAACACAAAACAATGACAGATATTGTCCAGAAACCCTCACAGGTACTGCATTTAGCATAAAAAATATGCTCAAATCATATAACATGGCAAACTCAAGCCCAATAACTGCATGTGATTATCATAAAGTGGGCATGTCTGTAAAGGGGAGACTCGTGGGTACCCATAGAACCCATTTTCATTCACATATCTTGAGGTCAGAGGTCAAGGGAGCCCTTTGAGAAATAAAGATTCTGATGGCAGCTAAAACATTTATACAAATATAACCTGGGCACATCCATCACACTGGACAAATCAAGATGTTCAGGTCAGGTGTTTTTGATATATTTTATGGTTTATATATCTTTACGTATTTCATGTTTTTAATGTATTTTATATTGTTGCCGTTTTTATCTGTGGCTGTTTTATTTTGTACAAAATTCAACCTGTTTGGATTAATTCAACACATCTCCGCCCCCCAGCCCCATGACACACTTTATATAAGGCAGGGGGGTAATTTTACTGTATTTATTTGTGATAATGCTGCTTGACTGAAGTCTGTCATATTTATTATTGTGTTATATGTATTTTGGATTGTACTTGAAACTGTGATGCTATATTGTGATGTTATGTAGTGTGTCTATTGTGTCTATGTTTAGGACTACAGATGGAAATTAGCTTCCCTGCTAAATCTGGTGCACCCATCTTTTTGTTTCCATGTAAACAATTAATGTCTGTGCACACAGTCCTTTTAAACCAATACAAATAAATAAATAAATATCACCATGTTGTCTTTATCACAGACAAATTACCTCTGCACCCTTGTCAGCCTTGACTTCTGGTGCGGGCGACTGATGATGTGGCACTATCTCCTCTGACGCTGTGGCTTCTTCCTGTGGCTCAGCAGCAGCTCTCCCATTAGGCTGGCCTTTCTGTAATGTCACATGTGAAGAGAAGAGAGGGATTATGACAATTGTGTATATTCCTTTCAAGCAATCAATATGTAATAAAGTCCAAGGCTAGAATAGACTGAAGCTAGCTAAGGTTTTGGGCCATGAGATTAAAGTGTAACTGTGTTAGCATGGCAAGCTAATCATGCTAATGGCTGTCAAAGCTAAGAAAATGTGTCTTTTTATACCTTTTCTGCCTTCTTCTTCTTCTTCTTCACTTCCTCGGGTTTGACAGGTTTACCGACACCCCGCTTCTCTTCCACGCCGTCGTCCACAGCACATACGGCGGGTCTCTTCTTGAAGAGGGACCGGCAGGCCGAGGCCCACAGGGCGACCATCAGCACCAGCCCGCAGCACGCCGCTAAGAGGATCACCCAGGGCGGCACGATAATCTCCGGCTTCAGCCCCAAGTCCACGCCGAGCTCGGAGCGCAGCAGCCCGACGCCCTTAGACAACAGCTCATTCAGACGCTTAGTGAGCAGCTTGACCTGCTGAGAGGCCGCGTCCTGCCACTGATCCATTTCTATTGTTTCTTTAAAACAGACCTATTAGTCACGCTTTTGCAGTGCTAGCTTAAAAATAACGGAACGACTTCGACATGATGGAAGATAAACAAATAATTCACCTCCTCCTCCTCCGCCTGCAGCATCGGTTCCTAGCCTGACAGACAGCTATCTAGCTCAGCTAAGTCGTGACAAACTAATCATGGTAAGATAATACGCCTCTCCGTTAGCTGACCACCACAATGTGACCGAAAGGCAAAGGCAGGTTCACCTCATATGGCTCCGTTTGGGTTTTGACTGGAGAAGTGTTGCCTTCACTGTCGGCTTGTAATATGGAGTTTTTCAAGGGGTCTAAATCGCAAACCTTTGAATTTGTATTCCTGTGTATTTAGATATAATTAATGGTCTGAACTAACTAATACAACACAAGCAAGTGACTGCAAGCACTTAATACATTTTTATTCTTACCTCGGAATTTCTCCCAGGATTATTCTTTTTTTTTTTTTCAGCAGACTATTTATACTATATCGACCTCTTGCCTTGACATCACAGGTCTGAAAAATGATGGAACAGATGGTTAATCAGAAGCTAATGTACTTCTTGGAGAAAAGAGACAGCCCTAAGATCTATATATTTTTAATAAATATTTTAATCTAGAAATCACTTTGTGTTTAAGCTTGAAAAGTGCTATATATTATTATTATTATTTATTTATTTTTATTTTATTGGTTTAAAAGAGGACTGTGTGCACAGACATTAATTGTTTACATAGAAATAAAAAAGATGGGTGCACCAGATTTAGCAGGGAAGCTAATTTCCATCTGTAGTCCTAAACACAGACACAGTAGACACAATAGACACACTACATAACATCACAACAGGATCACAATATAACATCACAGTTTCAAGTACAATCCAAAATACAATAAATGCATGTTATGCTTCGGGTTTAATTTTTATTAATTTATTTAATTATTTTTGCATTTATTTTTTATTTTATCAATCTATTAATGGCTACATTTATTTTTAATATTATTTTTGCTATATTTAATGACATATTTATTTATTTATCGAGTCATTTATTTATTTAATCATTTGTTTTTGACAGGTTCTGTCAATTAATTTATTTATTTATTTTATTTTATTGGTTTAAAAGGACTGTGTGCACAGACATTAATTGTTTACATAGAAACAAAAAGATGGGTGCACCAGATTTAGCAGGGAAGCTAATTTCCATCTGTAGTCCTAAACACAGACACTATGACACAATAGACACAATAGACACACAACATAACATCACAATATAACATCACAGTTTCAAGTACAATCCAAAATACAATAAATACATATAACACAATAATAAATATGACAGACTTCAGTCAAGCAGCATTATCACAAATAAATACAGTAAAAATACCCCCTGCCAAATATAAAGTGTGTCATGGGGCTGGGGGGCTGAGATGTGTTGAATTTATCCAAACAGGTTGAATTTTGTACAAAATAAAACAGCCACAGATAAAAACATCAACAATATAAAATACATCAAAAACATCAAGATGTATAAACCATAAAATATATCAAAAACACATACAATACATAAAAAATAAATAAATAAAAATCATATCAGTCCAAAAAGCTAATTTAAATCAAACAATTGCTCTATATTGTTATTTGCCAACATTTAATGTATCACATTTGCTATAAGTTGGTGCCTTAACCCCAAAAATAACACAGCCCAATATTTCGGCTGTCATATATTCGGACTTTCCCAACCTAATTAACTGTTCTCGAAATTCCATTTTTCACAAAGTCTTTTGAAGGCAACACAAAAGGGCCGTGACAGCTCCAATGAAATGGGCGGGGCTATGATTTCTCCTATGCTGATTGGCCCAATTCAGTCCCCACTACAAAACGAGAGACTCTTTGCCAATCACAGGTCATTTCAGAGAGAGAGCGTTCCTATTGGCTGTTCATTCAACAAGGCAGATGTCAAACACTCGCAAAATCCGATCAAACAGTCAAACTAGGCAGCACTGATCAAATATGAATTAATATTCTGTTACTGTAATGCCTATTTCTCACCTCAAATGTTTCCAGAATCGTCTTGTAGTGTGCTGTTTAGCTGGAGAAAGTTTGCTCCGGCTGGTGGGCGGGGCTTAACTTTCTCATTTAATCCTCCAACACTCATGTAAGAAGAATTCCCTACTACTCTTAGCATAAAGCACTAAGAAAGGAAACAAGAAAATCAGACCGGACAACTTATTTGCATCCAAGTTTATTTTGAAATTCCCTACTCCCCCTGTACAAGAAAAAAAGGACTTTCCACAAAGGCAGCAGTGACTTTTCTAGGGAAGGAAAAAACTTATAATCACAGTGTGTCTTCTTTTCTTCTTCTTTTAAATACTTCTACTGCTGTCATCTTTGGCTGGGTTTCGGCAGACAGCTTTCTGTCAAACCACATTCCTGGGAAGCAAAAGTTTAAGCCAATAGAGCAGGGCTGTGGGCTTTACGTTTTACAGTGCCAATGCAGGAATGTTCTGGACTGTATACCTCTTCTTCATCAACACAAAAGAAAACAATAAAAATTGAAATAAAAATAACAAGCTGTTTGTGTTCACAACACAAACAAATATTATCGCCTGGGGAGACAGCGACAGTATGTCGAATTTCATAAAATTGTATAGACAAAAAATAAATCTACAAAAATGGAGCTAGGTAAATATTACACAACAGTAAACATGTTTTTATTTTTTTCATTTTTTTTTTTAAACTCTTTTCTGTCGAACCTCTACACAAAACCAAAATTCTTGGTCTTAATGGCTAGCAGGAGTTTCTGTTTGAGTATCTGTTTTGAAGAATAGAGTGGCACGTAGAGACGTGAGATGCAGGTATTGGCTGTGGGGAGGTGCTGGTCGTCTGGAGGCCGGATGGTGATGGAGGGCATCGGCTGGAAGCCCTCCTCGCTGGCTGGCAGAGAAGGGCTGGAGGTCCAGAAGTACACCTGAGGACAAGGAACATCATTACTGACATTTACCGTTTCCATCCAATTTATTTCAGGAAAACCTTTGTAATGTTGAAGTGTTTGTGTACTGGGATAAGTCGGAAAAAATGGGTAACTAGAGAGAGGCTTTGAACAAATATTATTGAATATTCAGGAAAGCAGAATGCTCGGTACATTTTAATTAATAATCTGAGCCTCATGTAATGTACAAATAACAGTTATTGACAATGCTGAGCACTGAACTGCTGACAGTCCCGGTGAGTCTCTTTGTTTTGAAGGATAATGATCATGATGAAAACAGACTTACCAGATCTTGCCTTTCAGTCATGCTCATCTTCTCCACTATGGACCAAAACCAGCGTTTAAACTGGAGTAGTTTGTCTGCATTTTCCCCTGTTGGATGAGTACAAGTCTTTATGCTTACTCTGTTACAGCAAAAATGTACAACCGTAAATCTTGAATTTCTGAATTAATGCAGGAAACAGAGACAAGACAGGAAAATCAGATACAGAGCAGAGGAGATCCAGACAGAGCAGCATACCAGATTCATCATTGAAGGAGGTGAAACTAATGAGCATCTGGACGTTGACTTCTCCACAGCCGTTGACCAGCAGCCTGAAGTCCTCGGCCGTCAGGTCCTCCAGGGCGTTCTTAGGAAGCACATCCAGCAAACCCTTCCTCATTGCCTACCAAAGACACAGACATGCATCAAAACCGGTGTGAACACACATTTTAGATTGGACTATGGACAACCATACAATAATCACAGTTAAATATTTTAATCAATTCACAGCCAATTAAGAGAAAGTAATATATTTTTTTACTTACATGGAGAGGCTGCTCAGCCACCACCAGCATTCTGTGCTCAGCATACTTCCTCACGTACTCGTACACGTTGAGAGGAGTTACTGGCATGTTGACCCCACCAGACAGAAGCTCCACCTGAACCAAGAAGAATAAGGCATCAACAAACACTTAATGGAACAAACGTATTTAAAAAATTCAGTTCTAACAATCATCCGCTTATACTGATCGATGTGACCCGGACAGACGTGATCACTATCAGCGGTATTTCACTGTACAATCTACATATGGTTACACTGACAGTGTCGTCCTTTACCTGTCCAGCCCCTTCCTCTTTGCAGAGGTCAATGGCGAAGGCGAGGTCCATGGCAGCAAATACTGCATCTGCTTCACCAGCCTGAGAATGGCGGATCAGCTGCCGCAAACTCTCATACATGACCGGGTCAAAGAATGCAAAGTCATGCCAGTTCACCTGCAGTAACAAAGATACGTACATTTAGCGACTTCATTCTGAAAAGCACCAACATCATGTAGCAGGTTCTTACTGTAGGTGCAAAAACATATTCTAAAAACATGTTTTCTCTTACCTTCCTCCCGAGCAGCACTTTGATGACATGTCGGTTCAACGTGATTGGACAGAGTTCATTCTGAAGCAGACATAAACCCAGTATTCTGTAGAGAAAACACAACATTTTACTTATTATTGTTTCCCACTTTGTTAAAGATGTGACTCAGTTTCCCTGACGTTGTTCTCTTCTGAAGATTTTGACCAAACTAATCGAATATAATTCCCTTCCCTGTTTGACCAATAAAGAGGACGATTCATTACCTGCCGATGTTACGGAAGCAGTTCAGCCTGGCTTCTGTGTTCTTGCCGGGCCGAGGGGAGTAGAAGCCTCTTTTGCCGGGTTGGTAGAAGAGGGGAGCGTTGTCGTCCCCATCATCTGGGTCGTCCAACTCCATGTCAACCACGCTGCGGGTCGAACCGTGACGCTTACGGTTCTCCTGTTGCTAAAACCACACAAGAGAGGTACGTATTGTACAGAGACTTTCACAAGTGCAACAAGTCTTTTACATGTAAGGGCGGAAACACGAGCAGTCTGTCAAAAGTGCTTCAGATGCAGGTGGAAAAATGCATCGTTTTTGACAGACTAGCTCGTAGTTCATCCCTCGTTGCTCCATCCGCCATCATCACATCATAGTTTATAATCGTGATTTGTTCAAAACATGACTGTTTCTTATGCTATAAATAATTGTTTATTTTATTTACTTTACATTTTAATTATCACATTATAAATGATTAGTTCAAAACAATGCTGTTGCTACTTGAATGTTAATTTATATACCGTATATATGACAAAATAAAGCAATGTCAATTCTGTTATTAATTTGCTTAATTTTTTCTCTTAAAAACAACAACAAAAAGTACGGTTCAGAGTACCGTTAAAGTACCGGATCGATAAGAATATTAGTACCGCTAAAATCTGAACGATACCCATCCCTACAAACCACCCCTGATTATTTACAAGTAGAAATTAAATGAATAACTCTACATGTTGGGACAGTATAGAGTGGAAACAGAGATGTTGGGTTTACTTGTGCTTTCTCTGGAGCCTCCAAAAGACCCAGGTCCAATATACTGTCGGCACCATTTTCCCTGGAGGAGACAAGACACCAAAGGTTGATAGTTAGCTTAGAGAACTTCACGACACAAGGGAATTCTGCGACAATTTTGTAATAATTTACAGTCTACTCGTACATCACTTCAGTGTCACACACAATGAGAGCAGCGCAGTATGGCCCACTATGGTGAGCAGATGGTTACCTTCCATGTGCAATGAGAAGCTCCATGGCCTCCTCCACCCTGGCTCTGAGAGAATCCTCACTAGCCAGCAGCAGCAGCAGCTGTGCAGGGGACAGCTCCAGCAACATGCCTGTGATTTTACTGGCAAACGCCTGAGGACACAAACACACAGCTGGTATAAATATTAGGGGTGGGAAAAAAAATAAATAAATCGACATGGCACAGTATTGCGATATTTTGCGTGGCAATATTGTATCGAAACACGGACGTCAAGTATCGATCTTTTATTATAGAAATTATTAACCTCTTAACAATCCGACGGGCTACTAATCTGTCTTTCACAGGTTGCAGAGGGCTCAGTCTTAAAGCGAGTGTGAAGAAGCTAACATATGTATCATATGAAGCTAGAAAACCTAAGGAATCGATTGGTACCAACGACGTCGTGATTGCTAGTCGGGAAGAACGCTAAATAACGCTCCAAAGTTACGCTACTTTTAGGCGAGGAAAAACTGGAATGGCCATTTTCAAAAGGGCTCCCTTGACCTCTGACCTCAAGATATGTGAATGAAAACTCTGAGAGGAACAGAGTGAAAACTGTATCTTATTAGAAAAAAACAGATGTTGACAAACTGCATAAGTTACACTTGAAAAAAAATAATAAATCGCAATATATCAGCATATCGCAAAATCGCAATAAGATGGTATCGTGACTTAAGTATTGTGATAATATCATATTGTGGGGCCTCTGGTGATTCCCACCCCTACTAGGTATGGTGAAGGAAACCTTCAATTGTAGTTAGCCAGACTGGTAGTCATAAATATAGTTATGAAGTGGAGTAGTCGAAGTATGTTTCCACTCATCTGAAAATTGATGTGGTTTGATGACTGTGATGTAAAGGCAATGTGCTCTCCAGAATCTATGGATTTCTTCATCTTGCCGTTTGAATGTGCCAAAAGCCAGTTTCATGCAAATCTGGTATTCAAGATGTCGACCTGTTCTGAAACTGATAAAAATCTGTTTCGGTGTCGCAGAGCTCTGACGGCTGCAGATGATTTCTTACCGGTTGCATTGCGTGAACACGTGGGTAGAGCCTTTCACCCAGGGCTTGTCTGTGTGCAGGCAGCGGGTCGGGCTCATCACTGGGGTTTCCCTCTGACGAAGGCCTGAAAGGCCTGGTGTCTATGGACAGCTGCCTCCTTGAGTCTCTGTAGGACACAAACACGCAGGTTTGTCTCAGTCTCACACAGCACAAACCTTTTTTGTTTACTATAAAAAAGGGGAATATATGTATTAAGTGGGAGTTTACCGGTCTCGGTCTCTACGAGATCCGGCTCGAAGCCCTCCACTTCTCCTCTCTCTTTCCCGGTCTCTGTTTCTCAAGCGCTGCATCAGATCTACAGACACAAACACACATTGAATAGAACAAGATCACTGTTGAGGGTAAATTTCTTATGTATGTGTTTACTAGGGCTGTCAAAGTTAAAGCGTTAATGCAAATTAGCTTTAACGCCACTAATTTCTTTAACGCATTAATGCAAATTAGCTTTAACGCCACTAATTTCTTTAACGCAATCGATCTTTCGGAGGTTGTAGCAGGCTTAAAGCTAGAGTGAAGATACTGGTATCATATGAAACTAGAAAATCTAAGGAATCCATTGGTACCAACCATGTCATACTAGCTTGTTGCGAAGGAGGTTAAATAATGCTCAGAATTTGCACTAAATTTTCACAAGGAAAAACTGATCATGGCCATTTTCAAAGGGGTGAAAATGGGTTCTATGGGTACCCACGAGTCTCCCCTTTACAGACAAGAAAGTCAGTCAAGTCAGCACACTGACACACTGACAGCTGTTGTTGCCTGTTGGGCTGCAGTTTGCCAAGTTATGATTTGAGCATATTTTTTATGCTAAATGCAGTACCTGTGAGGGTTTCTGGACAATATCTGTCATTGTTTTGTGTTGTTAATTGATTTCCAATAATAAATATATACATACATTTGCGTAAAGCAGCATATTTGCCCACTCCCATGTTGATAAGAGTATTAAATACTTGACAAATCTCCTTTTAATGTACATTTTGAAAAGATAAAAAAATGTGTGATTAATCGCGATTAAATATTTTAATCGATTGACAGCCCTACTTACACATGTGATAACTGCTTTAAGCATCACAAAAGCACCACTGAATGCAACAATGAATGAGTTCCATAATACAGTATAGTTTCTATGTATTGTCATACTTGAATTGTAATCGTGATGACACGTACTGCTGGCCTGCATGCCCTTGCTGACACTCTGAACACAGTCCAGATTGGGCAGCTTATCGTTGGAAAGGAGGGCCAGGGCGATGGCCGTGTAGAAGCTGCGGGCCACGCCGCTGCCCTCGCCCGGCTCGTCTTTGAAGGTGACCTTGACCCGGTGCACAGCCATGGGCGTGGTCGTGCAGCGCCTGCCAAAGTGTGTATTTAGCTGACGCATGGTCTGCTGTATTAGCTGGTCTCGATCCCGGTCCACCTCCAGGGCCAGGTCGCGGGACTGCAGGTTCCTCAGCTTCTCCATCTCCCGACGGAACTTGGATTCCTTCACCTCAAAGCCGCCTAGCTCTGTGAGGATCTGAGATAAACAATAAAAATGACAAAATAGTTTTGACTCTGCTCTCTGACATCAAGGGCACCATCATCCCAAAAATAGAAATTATACTTTTTTATTTGAATATATAATCAAATAATAAGAGTTGTTAGTGTGCAGCTCTATACACGTTCAGCTGATTGTTAGCAGACCAACCAAAGGCAAACACAACAGTTAATATTGGATGTGCATTTCACAAGTAGTAAGCAAGAGGATTCTATTGGGATGCTCAATTACTGCTGGGAGTGGATGTCATTTCAGGAAAGGCATTTTCTGCACTTTAACTGTCATATAATACTTATTGAAGCTCATTGCAATATCGATTCATCTATTTTAAAGTAAAAAAAAAAACTCAGTTCTGGAATTAAAAGCATTTATACAAGTATAAAAAGAGGAGTAATGTAGAGATAATGACCACTTTTACTTGTAAATAAATAATAAATAAAAAATGTACCGATCCAGGCTCGGCTCCGACATCCTCCATGAAGACACGACCAAAGAGCTCCAGTGACAGACGCCAGCGGCCGAGCAGCATGTCGTGTGAGATCATCATCCCCATGAAACTACAGTGAGGTCTGGACAGAAAAAGGGGCACAAATTGTGATGCTGTTATTGCATTTTATTAGCATATAAAACAAAATTATAGTATATTATAAAACATTTGAGGTTTTCTTCATGGTTAGGCTATGATCTCCATTAAATTCTGACTAGGTTCGCCTAGTATTAGAATTTGTATTAAGGTTTGTTGTGATTCACCTATGTATCGCAATTTTTTTTTTTGTAATTGTAAAAAATAATTGCTTCTTTGAGTATGCAGAGGTAGAAGGAAGTTACCGCTTTTATTGTTGTAGTCTGAGCAACATGACGTCATATCCAGACTATGGTAAAACACATAGAAATCAAATATTTTATTTCTATCACTACACGTACAGTATGGAAACACTTTGGGTTTCATATATTACCAGGAAAAGCAGAGCTAGACATCACGGCTAAAGCTGCATGCTAACTCTGTCATGGACAGGAGACGTTATCGTATTGCTGTAACGTGCGGTCAAGTCGGCTGTCACTCTCATCTCCGTGGTCAAATGGGCCGACACTACAACTGTAGATCACCCATATACTGACATTTATGTTAAATGCATTCAAACGGCCCCGATGGAGCTGACCATGGATGGATAAAGAGAACGGAGCTGACGGGAGAGCTAGAGATGGACTTGGTGAAGTTAGGGTAAAGTCCAGTTTTCAAAATAAGGTGTTAACAAAGGGAACTGTATACACAAAATACATATATAGAAATAAGATTGATTGGCTTATATTCACCAGAGGTATAAAACATTACATGTCCCTTATAAATTAAAAAGAAAATACCACTTATTTTTTAGGGAAATGTCTTTATTCTTTGATTTTTGCTGGAAGAAATGTAATAAATAATTCCTGACAATGACTGATATATTTGACTTCAGGACATCTCTGACTACATACATGATGATAATCAAACATTTTTACTGTATTAATTTAGATATTTTCCAAAGTAAAAGTCCCTAGAAGTGTATGATTCAACTTTTTCCCATGGTCTAGTGTTAAAAAAGTTAACAAAAATTGCAATAAATTGTAATATTGGATCTTAATACTTGTAGAATCGCAGTACATATCCAATCAGCACCGTGATAGTATCGAATCGGGAGATAAGCATATCGTCCCAGCTCTATTATCTAAGCCAACATCACAAAGTGTTTGGTACCTGAATGATGGGAGAGGAGGTCCATCGCTCTCAGTGAGACCAATCTCAGCAAGCAGGCTGCTCTTCAGCTGGGCGGCGAGGTCGTGGGGTGAAGGGCCTGGTTTGGAAGCTTCCATCTCCTGATCTGCTAGTGACTGGTTCTCAGTGCTCCGCTGGCCAATTTCCATACTCATCACATTCTTCAGGTTGGCTGAGTAAGACATCTTAGTGGGCAGGATCTGTTTGAGTGGGGTTTCAGAGTAGTCCTTTAGTAATGTGAACAGATGTCTCAGATGTTGACAGTGTGATGATGAAAGAATGGAAATATGGAAATGGGACACAGACCACAGGCTGTGTTCCAATATCCACACTTGAATGTCAGTGTAAGCAAAAAAGACTACCCACACTATCCATTATTTCTTGCTGTCCATTATTTCCAGTGCTTCTCAAATACCACTGGAAATAATGAGGACATAAAGAATCGTGGATAGTTTTTACAGATTTCTATTTAGAAGTGTAGCTACTTCAACATTTCCATGGTGATTTGTTAATGCGTGGATATTAGAACCCAGCTGCCAGCGTGTTTGTCCAGTGAAGAGGGGTGGTATACCTGAGAGGGGGAGGGTAGAGAGGAGCCCATGTTTACCTCCAGGCAGTTCCTGTCCATGCTTGCCTCAGCCAGACCTTTGGTTGCCATGTAGGAGGAAGAGTATAAGCCCTGAGAGGGACGACCAAACAGATCCTCTTTCCTGGCATTAGGCTGTTAGAGAAGAAGGAAAATGAAGTGGAAGCCAAAGACAGCGTTTGGCCATTATATAATATCGTGGTAACAGTTATGTCAGTCTAGCTAATGACTGTATGCTCTGTCTTATGTGTTGGTGTTGTGTTCTGCTAGCTCTGCTAGGATCCATTGCCTCTGCCCAACAAACCCTTGTTGCAAAGAACAAGGCACAGACTGACTAATAGATATCTTTCTAGTTATAATGTCAAGTTTTTACCACAGAGTACACTTTGCACCCTTTCGGACTTAACCCTCTGAGACCTGCATAGACCCGTTTTTGTCTTTTTTAGGGGGGTACAGGGGGTTTTTATGGGGAGATAGCAGGTCAACATTAGATGTCATATAGAAGTGGTGTACATCATCTAAAAGCTGGGAACCTGAAGATTAATTTGAGATGCAGCTCAGCGCTGAGTGTCAAGTTGTTCTAGTGAAAATCAGAAATAAACATCAATGTCTCATACGTTGTTGCAGCAGTTTTTGGGTTGACACCATTTGTTACACAGATTTGGTGCTAAATTTAACCTTTTTTACCACTCGAGAATTGATAAAAATGATTAATAATCCCTCCAAAATACAACATTAAGACACCAAGACCTTGAGGAACACCATAGAAAAAGTAATGCTGTGATTTGGGATCAAAAACGTTTGACATTTAGAGATTTATGCAAGAATTGTATTTTTCGGCGATTGGATGGCGAGCACTTCTGTTGTGTAAACTGCTCAGAAACCCCCTTATTGTCAATCTAGCTAGGAAAGCCATCCATCTTCTGAATGCTCTAGGTCCCTAGTTTGTGACTGTAAAGTTTCACGAGGCTGTGATTATCCTAGAGGTCACCACAGGTCATTTTATACAGTGAGGTCAAGTTTCAAAAAAATCATCTCCCTATGTGAAATTGCTACTATGGGGACTAACATCATCACACATGAATACAGTGGAGCTCCTTGGATCCACAAGAGTCTCAGCTATACAGTCATTGTACTGTCACTGGATGGTTCTGCATGCTGTTAAATGTAAGAAGGTTGTGGACGGTGCATCTTTAATCCTTCTATCTTCACTGTCTCAGGAGGATTACACAAAGAGACTGAGCAGCAATTCTGACCTGCAGGAGGTGTGGCTGGTCTGCCAGTGGGATGGCCTCAGCCAGGGGAACATCGAAGGGGTTGGGAGGGATGCAGCCCAGGAAGGTCATGGAGTCGGAGCGACGGAAGAAGGGGTGGTTCTGACCCGTTTCAGCTGGGACTGGGTCATCATCCTTGTCCTGCAGAGTTGAACCTGAGGTGAAGCAGAAACAAATCTGTCAGCAAACACACACAAAAAAAGCAGTTCTTTGACATTTATGACTCATCAGATATTAGTTATCTGGCTTACTCTGATTGGTGTCCTCATCGTTCTCGTGCTCAGAATCCTCATTGTCCAAACCCAGTTCCAAAATCTCTCGATTCCTACAAATAAAAGTTAAAGGTTAAAGTAGATTACAAACTAAAATAGTTACTTGTAGTCAAAGAGGTGCTAATTTTAAAGCCATGGTTAATCTGGCTTTAAAACTGAGCCTGTGACAACCTAAAAATCGCAAGTTGCGTTAAGGAAATTAGTGGTTGGTTATTATCGCCTTAACTTTGCCAGCCCTAGTTGTAACCAAACACAGTTATGCTGCCGCGAAGGGAAACTCTCACATTTTTAGTACAGCATTTTCACTCATTTACCTCTTTCTGTCCATCTGTGGGGTGTCCAAAGTGGTCTGCTGGTTCATGGCCTTGATCCAGTAGATAAGAGCCTGGAAGACGTAGGCCACATGTTTCAGCGAGCACACGTCCAGCACAGGAAGAACATCAGAGTGCTCATCATTGTGGGAGCGCATCAGTGATAAGGCGTAGTTCAGGAAGTCGCCCCGCGCCGACATCATGCCCTGGCGAGCTGTCAGCAGGGTAGCTGCTCTCCTGAAAGACAAAACACACACACAAGTTTTACTCACTTTAATTGTCGGCAAACGGCGTTTTGTTTCATGTACGTATCATAGCAAGGGCTTGTATATCCGCCGTCCTCGGACTTCCTGTTTCCCTTTTTGAAAGACGAATACAGACTACCGCCGCCTGCTGGTGTGGAGAGTTATTTCATCTCACACAGGCGCAGAACGTACGTGGTAGTTGGCCGTCGGCTGTAGTCTTTGCGGTTTGTTTGCGCGCAACTTTTTGGCCAAGACAAAGGCGACGTGAGGCGACGCAACTGGTGGCCTTCGTTGCTAGTTCTGATGTCGGGTTGGTGTGTCTGGACCTTTAATCCCTACATCAAACAGTTATCAACTCATCAGACTAATTATGTGACAAAGAAGACTAACAAAATCTTCTTTTTTTACCTGCGTCCTTCCAGGGTGCGGAGGCTGGCCTCCTCCCGGGCCGTCATGCGTTCCCTGCGAGCGGAGTGCTGAGAGGCGTGGAGCGGGTGACTGGGGTGACCCGGGTCTCCAGCAGATGACAGAGCTGAGCCGTATCGCAACTGAGCCTCGGTGGAATCCATGATGGACACCATCCAGTTCCAGGTGGGAATCAGCTTTTCTTCAACATAGTTCTGGTTCAACAAATGACAAACATTTCACTCTTGTTCAACTTAGACTGATCAGATTTTTATAAAAAACCTGATGATGTTCAGACAACCATCGTTGTTGTCCATCGCAAAATATGATGGATACAATGCAATTTAATTATATATTTAACAGGGATGGGATCCCCTGAAACAATATTTTGACTCTGATGGTGAATCTTTGAATTAAATATTACAATTACTTTATGATTTCTTTGTTTTTTTTGTTATTGGTGTTTTCAAAACAGTTGAGTAGTGTTTCTTCAAAGTGTACGCCAAAAAATAATACGAGTTAACTCTCAACCAGATCTTAACATTCAGCCTCTATAAACATGTAGCCAAGGGTAGGTTTATATAGCACAATAGCATTCAGTATCTTGGTGTCTTGGCAGGTAGTGGGGTATTTTGGTCACCACACGATGGCGGTGTTTCTTACCTGCAGGTTGACTGCATCCTGGTAGGTGAGCTTTACAGCAGCAGGATACTGCGAGTAGACTAGATGGTTGTATTTGGGAATCAGACTCATGAGGTCTGAGATCTGCCTGATGACGATGCTGTAGGCCCGGGCCAGGCTGCTGGCAGAGGTCAGATAGCTGCTGGAGTTGCTGGCTTCCAGAGCCGCCGCCGCAGCAGCAGCACTGGAGCTGATGGCGCTGGACCGACGCAGGTTGGTAGGGTCGATGTATATCAGGCCCGTGGAGCTCGCTGTGAAAAAGAAAAAAGATCATAACAGGTACAATCAATTTAACTATTTTTTAGGGCTGTCAAAGTTAACACGATAATAACGCATTAACGCAAATACTTTTTAACGATACAATTTTTTTGACGCATTAACGCTATTATTATACGCATTAAACTGACAGCTGTTGTTGCCTGTTGGGCTGCAGTTTGCCATGTTATGATTTGAGCATATTTTTTATGTTAAATGCAGTACCTGTGAGGGTTTCTGGACAATATCTGTCATTGTTTTGTGTTGTTAATTGATTTCCAATAATAAATATATACCTACATTTGCATAAAGCAGCATATTTGCCCACTCCCATGTTGATAAGAGTATTAAATACTTGACAAATCTCCCTTTAAGGTGCATTTCAAACAGATAAAAAATGTGTGATTTGCGATTAACTATGGACAATCATGCAATTACATTTTAAACAGATAAAAACAAAAATATTGTAATCGACTGACAGCCCTAATCATAACAGGTACAATCCATATACAGCACTTTTGTCATCTGGAACCACAAGCGTAGACATTTCCCAGCTCCACTGACCAGCTGGCGTTGAGGAGCTGGAGGGAGCGCTTCCAGTGGCCCTCTGGCTGGGCGTGTTTCGAACAGCCCACTGCATGGAGCGGGGAGCCTGGGCTGCACTGTTGGCGTGGGAAGCGCTAGTCGTCCTTTCCAGCGGCTCATCCAACAGGAACGTCTCCTGGTCGACGTCGTCGCTCTGACTGCTGCTGCTGTCGGAGTCGCTGGAGTCATTGGACTGGGAGTCATCCTCTGAAAAGAAGGCAGGGACACTGCTGGCACCTTCAGAGAGGAGGAGGAGGATGAGGATATGGGATGAAGAAAGAGATAAGGGAGACAAGTTTAATGGCTTGTGTGTTCCTCTCCCCTACCTTTCTTTTGTCTTTTACATCAGATTTATCCAGGCAGGAGTGCGGGTTAGTGAATCACACCACTACAAGGCCAAACAACACTAACATGATAGTGAAAACACTGAGGCTTCAAGTCAAAACAACAGCTGCACTCTCTGTTGATCAACTTGTGTTAAATAGCGACTTCATTTTCAGCATATTTTTAAATTTCATTAGAGAGAAAGAACAGCAATGTCTCAATTGTACTGAATATTCTAAGTGGAAATGAAACAACACCATCATTAGTAGGGCTGGGACGATACACCTATCTCCCGATTCCATACTATCACAATACTCGGGTGCCGATTCGATATATATTGCGATTTTTAAGTACTGCCATTCTACAAGTATAGTGATTCGATATTACGATTTATTGCGATTTTTGTCAAACTTTTTAAACACTAGACCATGGGAAAAAGTTGAATCATATACTTCTAGGGAATTTAATTTGAAAAATATCTATATTAATTCAGTAAAAATTATTTTCAGCATTTATGTAGTCAGAGATGTCCTGAAGTCAAATATATCATTGTCATTGTCGGGAGTTATTTTTAAATTTTTCCAGCAATTCCCAAAAATAAAAAATCAAAGAATAAAGACATTTCCCTCACAAATTAGTGGTATTTTCTTTTTAATGACACGTTTCTCAGACTACAACAATAAAAGCAGTAACTTCCTTCTACCTCCTCATAGACTCAAAAGAAGCAAATATATCGATTCCGGCAATAAAAAAATCTATTTCAAAATCGTAAAAAAAAGAAATTGCGATACATAGGTGAATCGATTTTTTCCCCCACCCCTAATCATTAGTAAGAAATAAACATTTTAGATGACCAGGGAGAAAAAAACACCACACCGTTTGGAAAAGCTAAAAGTTGATTAGTTTGTTATTCGGGTGACAGAACAACAAGACTAAACTTGTGGTGAGTGATTAGTTCAAAATGACAAACACAATAACAGTGGAATGTGAGAAAGGGACGAACTGAAGGAACTCTCAGCAGGAAACCGTGTATGCACTTTGCAAATTCACTCTTGCCCTGACATCTGTATATGCATTGAAGTAAAGAGGAGCTCATACCAAAAATAGGAAATGCCAAGGACACCCTACTGCCTGCAAATGAAATACATCGGGTATTCAGCCAGGGACCACTTTGTCTGCTGTATCATTAGCTCTCCAAACATAAATCCCCACAATCCAAAAATGCTGACTGTTAAGCACCAATGATTTTTGTGAGGACTGCATTAGTCTGCATTTCAAGGAAAATACACCACAGCGCAGCAAGACAGAAATGCAATTTCTATTTAGTAAGCCTCTAGGAGCCTTACAAAGATTTGGAAAGATTTCAGTTTAAGGAGGTCAATAACAAAGGTGACCGCATTTCCACCAAAAAAAAAAAAAAAAAAAAAAAAAAAAAAAAAAAGGAGCTACAGTTTTATGAAGGGGATTTAAAAGAAAATCTAAAATGAAATCCAAACTGAAAGATTAAAAACAGCTGTTGACCAACCTGCTTCAGAGCCAGCAGTAGCTGCTGTGACGACACTCCTGCGGCCGCTAGCATTATCCTGATTGCTGTGGTTACTTTCGCTGTCACTCTCCGTCTCAGCTGCTGCCAGCAGATCCAGCTCCATGTCGCTTCCTAAAAGCAGAAAGCAATGACAAACAGATGCTTCACTCACTGTTGGGTGGGGTTTCAGATTCAAGTTCACAACATTATGAACAAATCCAGTGTGATTAATTTCCTTGTATTCCTATAAAGAGTAGGAGTAGGGCGTGTCTCACCATCCTCGTCGTGCTCATCGTGCTGCCCTTCTGCCTCGGCGTTTTCCTCTCCCTGTTCCTCTTGATCGTCATGATGGTCTTCCTCACCGGCTACTCCCTCTACAACTTCAACCTAAAAGAAACCAAACAAAAGTTGGAGGCAAGACAAATCTATTCCCGTTCTCATCTAAAATTATACAGTAATACAGTGATAAACCGCTTATAGTGATCAAAAAGCTTGGGACAGAATCATTCCTATACAAACGCTGTTTAAATAATTTGCTTATAGTAGTCAAGTAGTCCGCTTACAGTGTCTTTTCATCCATGACAACATATGGAAAAACATTTTAAAACTACGTTAGACTAACGTTAGTTGAATTTTTGTTTTCTTATTTTACTTTACTCCCTTGATACTTTGCCTCGCTGCTTTCCAGCTGGATACCTGACGCTGATGCTGCGTGCACATTGATATCATAACGGGAAAAAGAAAGTCATTTTCTCTGAATAAAAAAAACGAATGTGCACTGGGAAAGCACCCTCGTCAGGTGGATTGATAATTCCTGGTCACGTAATGCCGAAAAAACGGCAATGCCTCACCCTCGGTGAGGGAAATGGTAGCAGAATTGGCAGCGAGACAGTGAATAGCAAAGTGGTCCGTTTCATAACTTTGTATTCATGTAATAAATATACATATTTCAATTAGATGGTAATCTGCATGAGAAATGATGCACAACAAAGATTCCGTTATATTAATCATCCGCTTAAAGTGATCAATTTGACCCAGACAGACATGATCACTATAAGCGGTTTCCACTGTACGAGTAAACCAAATTAAAAATGGAAATAAAGATATTCATCCAAACCTCAGTGAAATCCTGCAGTATAAGTAACAGGCGCTAGGTGGCATCATGCATTCTTTGAAACTAGTCACCAAAATACATGGAGTCACTTGCATGCAATGTTCATTATGGCCTTAATGATTTTATAATGAGGCTCCCCACCTCCTCCACATCTGCTGATACGATGTCATCCTGCTCCTCGTCTCTTCCTCTGACAGGCTGAGACTGGCTGCTGCGCCGAGGCTGGGGGTTCCTGATGATATAAGAGGCAGCTGTCTGGCTGGAGCTGGGAAAAAATGAAGCACAAGACCAGAAGTCATTATATCCAGTGAATAAGAAAAATCAGCCATCTTCTGTTCCTTTTGGTTTCCTCTCTCCAAGTAAAAAACTAGTGAATAACTCAGTGATTTCAAACATTTCACTTCTTCGCTTCGGCACATGAACACGGGGCTAACCGATACAATATGAGCACATTTCAATCTTCCATAACACAGTGAAATTAAATAGGCCAAAAGCTACCAAGGGTGTCCATATGAGAGGAAGATAAAGGCACTGAAAGCAACTGACCTGCTGGACTGGTCAGGTGAGGGTCTCGGAGGCAGCGGTTCAACAGAGAAGAGCTCCTCGCTGCCCTGAACAGCATCAATGCTGGTGCTGGCCAAAGTGAATGGAGCAGTAGGTCTCGCTATACCCATTCGCACCGGAACAATCAGCGACTCTGCAACATTACACAGCTCCTCCACAGCGTAGGGCAGCAGAGCTTGGAAAACTCGTCGACATTTCCCAATGGGCTGGGGGATGAAGTTGCTATGTGAAGGAAAGACAGAATCAGCATTTGCATGAATTTAAAAAAGAGCATGTCAAATCGATGTCATTGTGTAATCCCATTGTTGCATGCTGATGTAACTCAAGCTACAATTAATTCCTAGAGCCTTCATTCTGTAGCTTCCCAGTGGTGTTCATTATGTATTCAAATCTGAACATTCAAATTTTGGTCGATGTTGTATGTTTTAGCGTCAATATGCTATTTTCTCTTCTAAAGAGACCTAGGTCAACGCTTTTTGCCCTTAAATGACGCGCGTTCTTACTTTTTCTTCTTGGATGAGGCCATCTCCACGCTGAGGATGACGAAGACCCGGGCAACAGAGCGTAGGAACCTCCTGGTGACATTGACTGCCTCCTCTCTCCGGCCAGGAGTGTACTTGTTCTGCAGCTCCTTTACGAGTGTGCCCAGTAAGGTGTCTATGAACTAATACAGGAGAACAAAAAAAAACACCTTCTGATGACCAAAATACTTACAATTGCAAGGGGCGTGTTAACAGCAATAAAAACTGAAGAAAATGCATTACCACTGGTAATATTTAGGTGGTATCATTTAGTGTTTCCCTAATCAAGAATTACTCAGAAATTGAGTTGTTTTTTTAACATTGTGTCAGATTAGTTGTGTAATGAATAGAGTGCTACAGGAATGAGTCCTAAAACCCAGAAATGAGTTAGCATTTTAGCACTTCTGGTTCCGTCACTTGGAAGTCAATGGGTTTTTTGTTAGATGCCTGAAATAAGGTCTGTGGTTAACACAAGCTGAAGAGATTTTAACATTTTGTTCTACGATATAAAATACATCAGTAAATACCCCACTCGTGAATTTTTAAGCATTTATACGTCTTAAAAAAGGCGGTTGCAAACAAGTGGCTAAATGATGCATGCGACCGTGGTGTAGTTTGTTTATAGCCTAACGTTAGCTTTTTACTTCTGGCGATTACATTCATAAAAGTGGTGTTCATTTGTGAAGATTATCTTATGGTATCATAAATGTTTGTTTACCACAGAGATTATTTTCTGACCCCACTGGCTCTTTGTCGAAGGCAACAGGGTGATAATAACTTCCTGGCTGGCCTACAAAAATACGTCATCCCTGCAGCACTCTATAGAGAAGACAAGGAGGAAAACAACCCTCTTGTTCCTGATCCTGATGCAGACAGACTAACTGGACTTACAGTGATGTCAGGAGCACACTTGACAATGAGGCAGTGGGTGAAACAGTCAAGGCGAATGGTGCCACTCTGCTGATTCAAGTAGACCTGCTCTTCAGGCAGGAGGTGGGCAATTCGGCTGCTGGCACTAAGTCTAGGACAAACAAAAAAAATACTAAATATTTGTGTGGCGTTTTTCAGTTCTTTGAGCACCACAAAGTAAACTCAAACTCTTATTACCAACCAAATTTTAATGCTGGGAGTGCTGCGTTGCTGTGATACTCACGGGTCTTTATTCTCCTGAGAGCCAAACATGATCATAGACTTCAGGGCGTTCCAGTCCTGCAGGACCCTCTCCAGAGCCAGCTGAGCAAAGCGGGGAGGTTCTAGGTCATGGTCTGGCATATCAGAGTCTGAAAGAGAGGAAAGAAGAATGTTTTCATACACCACATGCCTTGAAGGAACAATGGTTTGAAAAGCTCCAGCCTATAAAACAGTTATGCTGGTCATACACTGTACAATTTTAGCCCGTTTCTGGCCCGAATTTTGAGCCGCACGACTCATTTTAGAGTCAGACCGAATTTCAGCTTCATCGGGTGTCGTTTGCCGTGCAGTGTTTTTTCCTATTTTACGTGTACAGTGTGAGCACTCAGGTCGTGGCTGACGATCTGGCCGTACATTCTGAGCACAAAAATCTTGAGATTTGGCTTTACATCGCAAACAATCCACTCGTACCGTAGGAGTAGGAGTTACACAACAACATTTCTAAAACCGTACAGTGTATGCCCAGCTTTAGTACCGCAAGAAGTTAGCGGAAAATTAGTCATTAGTCAGCACTGATTGTTAAGGGTGGGTAATATGTGAGAAGGATCCTGAACCTACCTTCTGCGTTTGCAGCCTTGCGGTTCCTGTCTTCTCTGATGCGTGGAGGTCTGTACTGACAGTGCTCAACACTCTGCCTGGCAACAGTCTGAACCAGGAACAGTAATATATGCTCTCCCCTGCAGATGGAAATAAAAATCAGTCAGAAATATCACTTCATCCTCAATTGCACAATATGAAGCATCTTCTGAAATGCCCCCAGTTACTTGCGAGATTAAGGCCAGCACATAAAACACTGTAGTCTTACCTGCTGTTTGGTGTTGTGACCAGGTTGGTGGTTGTGAGTAACCTGTACAGCAGATCCAGGCGAGCAGCCTTCTGGCCGGCGATCAGTGTTTTGCATTTACATTTCTCCCAACAGTCACAGTATGCTGTGGGAGAGGTCCTCTTCAGCCTGGGAAAGAACAGAAGCGAATTTATGATCATACGTACAACCTACTGTGGAATACACGTTATGGTTCGAAAGACTGAAATCTTTAGAATGTTTAAATAAGGCCACGCTCAAAACTAGGACTTACTTGCAGTCGTGTCCTTTGTGACACACCCTCGCACACTCAGTGCAGCAGCAGAGGGACTCGAGCAAACCACAGGTCCGACACTCAAAGATATCCTGAAAGCAAAGTCATTGTGATGAGAAACTGTCCAACTGAACATTATATATTAAAGAGCTTAAACACCGTCTCCAAAATTAGTGAGAGTCCATTTGTGCACTGAAGCTAAAGAAGTTGGCCTGGCATTTAAGTAGCAGTAATTAAATCATCTTTTTATCGCTTATCGAGTTATCAGTTACATAACTGTCCTTTAAACATTAAAATTAGGGCTGTCAATCGATTAAAATAGTAACCGCAAATGAAACGCACATTTTGTATCTGTTCTAATGTACCTTAAAGGGAGATTTGTCAAGTATTTCATACTCTTATCAACATGGGAGTGGACAAATATGCTGCTTTATGCAAATGTATGTATATATTTATTATTGGAAATCAATTAAAAGCCCTAATTAAAATCATCTAAGAAAATTCCCATCCTTAATAGACTCTGATGAATACTGCTTGAGAGCGATCTACAACATCACTTTTTCCGATGAGTGCTTTTCCTCTATACTTCAGTGCAATGACATCCTGTAGGGCTGACCTGGTTAATGTGCTCAGCTCCGGTCCAAGTGAAACTGCAGGTGTCGTTGCAGCAGAGAACATAGAGGGGCGAATCATCTGGGTTGGTCCCCGAGGGGCAAATCATTTCCATGAACACAGAATCTGCATCCTCCTTCTCTGCGATGCCTGGGTCACCCACTGTGTTAGACGTTTGAGGAACAAATATGGAAACGGGAGGAATGCCAGTTACAACATGTAGTTGGCTGTTGGAAGCAGGGCAGCTAAATAGGTCAGGATTCACATAACTCGTGGATAACCTCCAATGTTCCAGCTGTCACCTATCCACTTAAAATTACATCAGATTCACAAAGAGTACGCCCTTTTCTCAGAACATATACACAGAGGTGGTGGCTGGTTGGTTACACAAACTTCACAGAGTACATGTGCATAATACTAGGAAGGCATTTAAACACAGCTTTGCAATCATAACAGCCTCCCCTTCAAATGACAAACCGGTTTACCACAGAAAGATGACTTGTTATCTTACCCTTGGCCATTTTCTGAGCAGCCTCCAGCACAGTGATGGCTGCCGGGTAGGCCCTCCCACTGACTGCCAGCATGAACGGGGTCATTCCACGGGCATCCCTGTCAAACAACAGCAACAACGATACACATGAGGGACAAATAAACAAAGAATAGCAGATAAATCAGGACAAAGAAAGCACATTAGTTTTGTGTACAGTAAGCATTTATAAGTATGATCATATAGAAATGAAGAATCCTACTTGGCAGAGAGTAGCTCCCGTAGGTGTGGCCTCAGAACAACACTGTCACACATCAGCTTTAGGATAAGGTGGGCGTTGGCCTTCCTGTCTTTAGATTCAACAACAGATGGCTCGGTGGACGGCCCTGCTCGTGTGGAGAGAACAATCCATTAGATGACAGACAACAGGTTTGAATACACAAGACATACAGTATACAGCCGATGGGACTAATTTACACTGGCAACACAGTGATAATGTATGCTGAAAAATAGAAGAATGTCACATTTACCCATATAGACTTAGAATTATTTCTATAAAAGGAGAAATAACACAATATTGTGTAGTCTGAACCAAGCATTAGTGAAGTTTAATCGGCAGTGACTTTGCAAAGTTGCAGTTTGATTGACGACCAACGTCACACTTATTGTATCGTTTCCTGTTCCTGTATAAAATGATAAAGTATGTTGATATTTATGTATAGTAACTGACAGTATGTAGTACATAATGTATAGATGTAATATGGTTTGGGACACAGCTCCTTCTCATTCCTCCTCTATGACGAAGATGTGGTGTACCTGGTATGGTGGAGGTGCTCGGTCCCTGGCTGGTCCCAGTGGAGGCAGTGGTGAGTGAACCCACAGCCGGTGCTAGAATGAAGTCAATGTCACCATCTGTTGATAAAATAAAAACACCGTTTTGTAGATTTCACTTCAGTTAAGACACACGTCACCGCAAAGCCTTAGATTCATTCACTAAGGCAAGGAAGGAGAGTTAAATCCATGATCGCACACAGACGTTCTGATACAGTTGTGTAAGGCCGCCTTCAGACTGACAACTACGGCAAAACAACTCAAGAGGTTGCACTGGTGTGGGTGGGCTGCTGCAAAGTACGAGAAGATGAAATGCAAATTGAGAACTCCAGTTTTAAGGCTTACCACACACAACATGGCAGTTTATACTCCTTTGAGTAAGTATAGTACATCTCTGGAAATCTTCCACACTCTTTGGCTTGATGCTTACAAGGTAAATGGCAAATTAACATACGGCTTCAAGGTACAGAGTACTAGGATTTCTAAATAAGAGGCAAAACGGCAAGTTTTGGGCTGGAATACCTTGTAGTGACATCTCCACTGCACTAAAGCAGTGGTGTCATTTGTTTTTGTTGCAGTGATATTGTCTGTCTGAAAGAGCTCTAAAGAGCAGACAAAGATAATCTTGATTATATAGTCTTGTTGAGATGCACTGACCAGGGTCCATGGGTGGGGGGTCAGGGACCCAACTCGGTGGGGCAATGGGTGGTGACACAGGGTCCTGGTGGTCGCTGGATGACGGGCCAGACTCATGACGGCCGAGACCTGCTGCTCTTAGGGACCTCCGCATCATCTCTCTCAGACGAAGCCTGGTGACAGCACAAGAAATGAAACAGGGCACCTTCTCTTCCCCTCTCTCTCTCTATTTCTCTCTCTCTCTCATGGCGGCACGTAATTTTAACACATTATGTGCCACCACAAGGACACTCTCACACAAGTCACCCAAATTGATGTGGAAAAATATTCAAAAAGTGAGTTGTTTGCATCCCTGTTATATATTCAGCGTCGTGCAAAAACAGAATAACTGGTTATTCACCCTCTGCTGCTGGATGAGCCGGTCCTATTCCCAGAGCTGTTGCTTGAAACCACAGAGATGGCGTTGGCAATTGCCTCCACGGCAGATAGACGCTCTGCAAACGTGTTTCTCTCCGACCTTTCAGCTTCTGAAATGAAATCGCATGGTCACTTAGCATGAAGAGGAGAGTCTTGGGGAAACAGGCAATCAAACTGATACAAGGAGCAGACTCCAAACTCAAATTGGGTGTTTAGAGTAAAAGTAATTTTCTTCCACATTTTTTAAAAAAGATGGCAAAGTCCGAAACTGAGAGACATTGAGAAGAAAGATGAGACTGTAACCAAGAAATAAAGCTTACCTTCCTCCTCTTTGGTCTCCTTGTTGCTAACAGGGAAGCAGACAGAGACAGCAGCATGGAGGATGTTGCGGTTTCCATCACAGCGATGATCCAGAAGCGCTCCGAGGGCCTGGCTGCCCTGATCCAACAAGAACGCCTGCTCAAGGTTCACCAAGTACTGCCGACACGCCTCGTAGTCACAACGCAGAACATGCTGCATCAGCGTCTGCTTCTGAAAGACACCAAAGGCGGTGAGTGAGTAATGACAAGGATCACCCATTTGGATGTCTCTGATGTTGCACGGTGACTTAAATAGCATTACTTTTTGGTCTTTCAGAATGATTTATTGACAGGAACATGATAGAAACCACCACAATAAAACTGTTTCTGCAAGGCAACAGTGTAACAGAGAGCTACGTTTCAGGGGCACAAAATAACACTAAACACATCTACTTGTTAATATGCTTTTCAGTCTTTTGTACATTGTGTTTATAATGTCATGTTTACCTCAACAGCCATAATAATAATAGCAGCTTTCTTTTTAATGGTGGAGTTAGAGGGGAGATTGGCCAGAGAGTGCACCCCCATTCCTAGGCTGTTTATTGGTGGCAGGTCCAACCAATCAGGATCTCGAATTCCACCCATACAGTCTTTGGCCATAGGGTAGATTGTGCCATTTCCATCTCGAAGGATGATGGGAGATTCCTGGAAGAAAAAAATTTCAGCGTTTTAGATTTGCATTTGTAAGGCATGTGCAAAAATTGCAAAAAACATGTCACCTATTTGGGAGGTTGTCTCACCTGTCCTGCAGTAAAGATGGCCACATTGCGCTCACTCTGGCCCAGGAAGGCCAGATTACTAGTGGGGAAGTTATTCTCCTGTTCAGCTTTGCCTGTGGCCAGGTCAAAGATACAGTACCGTACCCAGTTACCAGTTTTCAGCACTGCGTGGACTCCTGGAAGATGGGAGCGATATTTAAGGGTTCAAAATGCAAATCTACAGAAAACTACTGAACACTAAACAAATGTATTGATAAAGTATATTAAGTATACACTGACATATGGCAACAAAGACTCACCTTTGGAGTCAACATTCACGGCCAGAATCTCTGCCTTTTCTGGGATACAGAGCTTTTTAGGTGTGCGCTGAAAACAGTCAGGAACTTTAGGAGTCCCACCAGTTTTGACCACCTGTCAGGAACAGATTGAAGGAGACAAACAGCAAATAAATATGAATGTCAGGGGGGGGAGATGCTCACACTTGCACAGATACATTTAAACTGAACTCCAAATGCTGAGATGAAGACAAGCAATATTGGATAATCCACACCTGTAACTCGTCTATTCTGAGGAGCCTACAGTCCTGCAGCAGTGATGATGGGTCTGAATCAGTGGGAGCAGCAGCGGTCTGGTTGTTCATGCTGCTTGATGTCCCTGGAAACTTCACAGCAACATACGCGCCGTCCACTTTAAGCACCTAGAACATAGTATAAAAAAGGTAATAAGTTGTGAAACTGAGGGACACAAACCAGGGATCTGAGAGTTGACAGAGACTCGGATACCTGCATCACTTATTATTCCAAGATATAAATACATTTGCAAACGCTGATCTTCTGCGTATTGCCACATTTCAGATGCACCTACCTTTCCCACAGGGACATTTTTAACGTCCTCCACAAATACCACCTCCCTGAGAGGCCACTGCTCCTCGTTCACCTTCTCTTCTTCTTTAGGAGCCGGGGTAGAACGCCTTCGCTCTGCAAGTAGTAAGGCATACTCACTTTTAGTCAGGATATTCAAATAAGACACTTACAGTCCACGTGAAATGAAAAATACATTTTCTCAGTTTTAATCCTGTGTTAATTGTTTATTTACCTCTCGTTATATGCCAAATATATGCAAAAAAAAAAGCAGTATCAGAGTATTTTTACATCAAAATCTGATCAAAATCTCTGTCTTTTCTCTTCCTGTAAATGGTCTCAAATGTTTGATGACTCATCCTGCACTCGGGAGCGTTAATAAAAATTCATCCAATCAAATGAGACTTTGGGGCGACTAGCTAGCCAATTGTTTGTGGATCGAATCAATATACGTTCTTTGATCGTAGTAGCTAACAGAGCAATATGGAGAGATACGGGAAGAGATGTGTTTTTGGATATTGCAAAGACGCTGTTCTCATTTCCAAAACAAAGTGGTTGAGGTTTAATTCATTCAAGGGAAGCTTCACAGATTTTCAACCGACTCGGTGTCACTGCAGCGCGGCAGTACACGCAATAAGGCAACGATCGGCGTTGCTTTGCCGCATGTACTGCGCACGCTGTAGTAACGTTACCACAGCCAGTTGAAAATCGGCAAAGATTCACTGCTCTGTAGCTCATAGCTAAACTCTAAGCCCGCCCACTTTTTAGCGGCCCAATCAAATGCGAATGATTTGATTTAAATCCCTCTTGTAACTGTACACCGCTCAAATATTCTGTTTCCCTGTGAGACACGTCCGTACAGCAGTTGGAGATGCTCTAACTTCCGTTTCATGGGGACTTGAATTAGTATCTAAATCACTGGATTGCAAATGGTTTGGCATCATACTCTAGGAAAGTAAAAAATATACTGCTGACCAGGTGGACTACGGAAAATGAATTATCAACACAAAGGAGGTAAAAAGGCCACCAAACACACACCACAGTATATAGTGTGAGCTGGCCACACTTCCTTCACAGGAAAACAGGCAGGGGAAAAAAAAAAAAAAAACTTGCTGATAAAAGCCTGTGCACCATCTGTTTCAAAGTCAAAGGACTAATGAGAGCACAGAGTGAGGAAGAAATTGGTTCTGTGCCTGGAAGATAGAGAGGAAAGTCGAGACTCGAGTGTTGTTGTGAGAGCTCGAGGTTAAGAGGGACAGAGAGTGAGAGAGAAGCTGACATACTGTAGGGCAGGGAGGCACTGCTAGCAATGGAAGAGGTATCACTGCAGGTAGATGCTGGGGAGGGAGGGGGACCCATCTCAGTCTTCACCAGCTCTGGCTTGCTTTCCGTCCTATGGGTTAAGATAGTGAAATAAATTTTACTTATTCTTATCTTAAGAGGGACTGTCTTCTAATTGTGGTTAAAAGTGTAGTGAAATGAAATTATGAAAGACTATTAATGTACAAAAATGGACTGTTTTCTACATGAAATGAAACTGACTTGATCTCCTGGGTCTTAGTGGTCTTCTCCATGTTCTTGAGGCTCTCCGGTGAGCGCAGCTGGAACCTGCAACTGTCGTTCATGTTCCAGACAGACTCCAACAGGACGCCAACTTTGGGAATCCCAGCGCTGACAGAAAAGGCCACTGCACCGGCATGGTAGAGGGGGTTATTCCTCAAGCACACCTAAGGAAGGAACCGGTAAAGTGATTTTACACTAACTGCAAGACTTATATTAAGCTCGTATTTAGAGTCTTGAAGAAAACGTCTGAAGTAGAGAAGGACGGATTGATACTGTGTTATCGATACTTCAATACTCACAAGCTACTCATTTGGTATCGATTACTTTAAAAAATATTGATAATAAAATTATATAAATACAAACGTGTGTGGCTGCATCACTTCCAAGCGTTTACTACTTTTGTATATTGTCTGTGCCAAAACAGCCCTGACAGATTTAGCTGGCCAGTGTCACAAGACAGTGGAAACCATGTGAACACACTTCACACTTCGCACACTTCCACATCAAACATGTGAGAGAATGGCAGAAAGGAAACGTAGCTTGGAGTGGTGCTACTTGTCATCTGCAGATAAAAATACAGCAAGATGCACTATTTGTGACAATAAAGTGCCACACACAACAACACGAGTCCCTCTTCAAACATTTAAAAACAACATATAAGGAGTTGTATTATTTAATAATAGTATTTATGTAAACTACTGAACTGTTTTTTTACACTTAGCGGCACAAACATTTTTATTTGATTGTACTTATATTTGCTTTTGGAATACATTTTGTTATTTAAGGCTTATATGCGTAATTGCAATTTGCCATTGCAATCATTTTTTTTTTAAAAATGACTATGATTTTGAATACATTTTAATTTAAGAAATGATCATTATTGGTAAAATTATAACAAAAAAATATCGGTATCAAATCGATTTTAAAAAGTTTGGTATCGCACATCACTAATTTCAAGACAAACCTCTTACTAACATTAAAATGGAAAACTCAGAACAGAAGACGAACTTAGTCCACCTCTGTCATACAAGATAATAACATTTGTGCAAGCGCAACGAAAATTCTAAATTCGGTCTCACCTGTGTTCCCACGGTGATGTTTGGTATCGAGGAGATGCCAGCACTGGACTTTGGCTTTTTGTTCTTGGCTCTGGCCTTTTCAAGCATCTTCTTTCGTTGACTAAAAGGCACAACGCCCCTACAGACAGATGCAAGCAGTGACACATTCATACCTTTCCCTGACATACACCGTTCTCACTTTGACAAAAAGACATCAATTTGTAACCCCTTGCTAAATGTCACATTATCGCACCTAATAAAAGCAGTGACAGAATATTTACGCATCAATAACACCATGAAAGACAAATGTGTATAATAACCTATTGTTTTGACTTTGATTAACACTATATAACAATGTTATAGTGACATTCGGGAGGCAATGTTATTATTAAAAAACATAGAATTATAATTCCATTCAATGTACAGTGGAAACCGCTTATAGTGATCACGGTTACAGTGATCAACCGCTTATATGGATCAAAAAGCTTGGGACAGAATCATTCATATACAAACGCTGTTTAAATAATTCGCTTATAGTAATCAAATAATCTGCTTACAGTGTTAACATGAAAACATCTGGAAAAACATTTTAAAACTATACCTGGATACCTGAGGCTGATGCTGCGTGTGCATTGTTATTGAAAAGGAAAGTAATTTTCTCTGAATAAAAACTGAATGTGCACGGGGGAAGCACCTGTGGGTGCAGCGGCCCTCGTCAAGCGGACTGATAATGGCTGGTCAGGTAATGCCCCCCCAAAGTGAAACTTTTCCGACCGGCTCCTCTGCACCGCAAGCTCATGCAGACCGGCGCCAGTCTCCCTCCATGCCGCTACCGGGTGAGAGAACGAGGAGCCCCGGCAAAGGGCCGCCGTTCTGCATGCACGCTCGCGCCGCAGAGCCGGCCAAAAATGGAGAATTGGCAGCGGGACAGTAAATAGCGAAGCGGTCCGTTTCATAACTTCATGTAATAAATATACAAATGTCATTTACATGGTAATCTGCATAAGAAATGATGCACAACAACAAAAATTCGGTTATAATAATCATCCGCTTATAGTGATCAATGTGACCCGGACAGACGTGATCACTTTAAGCGGTTTCCTCTGTAGTTTAATGTAAAAAAACACGTATTCTTCTCACCACCAGTAGAGGCTATTCTCCAGCTGTACACACGTGTAGAGCGCACAGCAGTGCAGCGACACCATACGTTCCCCTTGCAGCTCAGGGAAAGCCTGAACGCTGTGCTCCAGCTTAGACGCCACTGTGCTCAGTGTGTCGTCCACCCAGGTTGCCACCTATACCACACAAACTTGAGTTAATGAACAATCCATTAAATAAATATTTGTAATGTTAGGATGGCTGATTAGTAACTATAGAAATATTTCTTTATCCAATCACAATCTTATGGTTACACAACTTATCCTGTGGTCGAGTACTGTTACCATGCAAGACCAAGCAGAGCACACGTTCTTATGTCAAGAGGAGCAATCCTAATCTACCTTGTTGGTCTCTGTAGCTACAGTGGCTCTGATGCTATTGGCAGACAGTAAGGTGATCTTCTCATTGGCCAGGCCCAGGAAGGACACGCGCGGGTGATGAACGGAAGGATTCTGATGGAATAAAGGACAGAAAAGTCTCCAACATGTTATAAACTACCAGTGCTTTTCTAGCCATTAAGCATGTTACAATAACAGATAGAGGCATATTGTATTTCTTCGCTAAAAAATAAATAGTTTTTGGGTAATTCCATTCACATAGGTTTCATTCTCCACCTGCGCATTCCTGTAGGGTTCAGGTTCGCTCCACTTCCACTGATATAGCTCTCCTTTGGAGCTGACCGCCACCAGCTCTGAGAACATGGCTCCGATGCTCACAAACTTCACACCGTCCTGGAAGGGAAATTAGAAATCGCTACTAGTGGACTCCATTAAAGTTGTGGAGACATCTCAAGAGGTTCAAAAATAGTAGATAGATCGAAGCGCCACTTGCAATGTCATAGTGAAGGTTTGTATTTCTGTGCTTTAAAATAAACATTAGATAAACCGCTCTGTTTGTGCTCCTCCTACCTTGTCAGGCCACCACTGGAGCTCCTCTCCCAAGGAGACAGGGCTCTGGACCGGGATGCTCTTCTTGTCCAAGCTGGGCTCGCCCTCACGGCTGGTGGAGCCTCGCTCTGTGTCGAACGAGGCCCCATCCAGCCACCGGCGCTCGCGTAACCTCAATACGGACTCACGCTCACGCAACAGCTCTGAGTCGCGCTCTAAGGGAAGAAGGAGAACTGGTATGCAATAAGGTCACACCAGTGGGATAGAAGTAAGCCACTCTCTGGGAAAGACCCGTCAACATAGGTTTAAGAATAGAGAGAGAAAGATTAGATTCTTTAGAATCCCTGTGATGCAAATCAAGATTGCAGTACTGAAGATTGAGTGGGAGTCTAAATTAAAGTGGGTGGGTGAGTCAGTTTGCGCGCTCATGTGTTAAAATGCGAGGTAGAAGAGGAAGTGGATAGACAGAAAGAAAGCATGCATATGTGCTAAAAGTGGGCTAGGTTTTTAGAATAGACTGCCTTAAAGGGTCCCTGTTAAGACAGGTGGGCCTAGCGGGCCTTTCTCAGAGAGCTCACAGTATGCACTACAGCCATGCAGCATACAACACCAAACATATATCGCCTGTAACACCAAACAGCCATATTACAAATTAAGCTAAACAGACTAAAGAGAAAATTTCCCCAGCAAACAAGCTAAAACCATTGCATTTCACATTACTGGTAATTTGTGTAAAACATATACTGGCTCAAGTATACATTTACAGTCATTTTTGTCAAAAAAAAACTGCTTTGCTCGTTAGATAACCTCTGTCTTTTTCAAAATTTAGGCCACTCAAAAGTCCCTTTCTTACAATCCATCTCAAGAAAAACACTGTAAAAACACTGCCTTGCTTTTCCAACTTTTCTACTCTGTTGTCTTATCTTTAATAAGCTATTAAAGCTCCATCCCCTCAACAAAAGCCATCACCAGTGTTGCCACCGAAGCCTCTCTAACACCCTGCCTCCCCTTTACTAGTCAGAAGTGAGCTGTGTAGTTACCTCTGGAGGATCCCAGGCGAGACAGCGAGGAGCGTCTAAAAGAGGGGTAGCCAAAGTAGCTGATGTCCTCAGAGAACATGGCGTCGGCATCAATAATCACACTGGGATGAGCTGAGTGAATGTCTGCATCCAGCAGGGACATCAGGTCCTCTGTGTGGGACAAAGGCACAACAGGATGCAGGGTTTAAGAAAAATAAAAAAAACACATTTATCATAATATCTATTAATGAATTTGGCAAATACTATTAAGACAATGATCATAATTAAATAATTTGAATACTGTATTATTCTTCCACACAAGCCTATTTGTATTATAATATGTTGAGCTTCTAAGCCTGCACTCCAATTTCAAATAGTGATGATCCCTTGTTGAAAAAAACAATAACATTATATAAGCCGTTGTCCTTTCTGTCTCCATTTTCTGTTTTGACAAACCTCCAGGGAGGTAGGACTCGCTGGCTGTGTCGTCTCCATCGTCTCCATCTTCATCATCCCGACTCAGCAGGTTGTTGACGGCGAGGTTAACATCCAGGTTGGTTCTCTGGAGTTCCCTAATGATCACACTCCTGGACTTCCCCTGAAGGACTACCTGGGCCTGGGGAAAAGGACGACAATTTGTTTCAGTACGGAAAAAGGTTGTTTTGTTTGTTTGTTTTTTTCAAAGAAAAGATAAATACATGCTGAGGAGTTTGTACCTGAGTAATAAGTTCTTCGGGGATGACAGAAGCTGGTATAACAGGCTGAGGCTGGCTACCTAGCAGGCCCGAGCCACGATCCCTTCCTGTGCGGATCACCCGGGTCTGTCGACGGGAATCGCGAGCTGCTGTTGATGACCTGCCCGACGTGCCCCCGCCTCCGCCACCACCTCCGCCCCCTCCTCCTCCGCTGCTGCCGCCTCCAGCTCCGCCTCCCCCTGCTCCTCCTCCGCTTCCACCTCCTCCACTGCCTCCATTTACGCCAGAGCTCCAGCGACTCCTGTTACATGCAGTGCAAGGCAATGGTCAGACACAACTGCCAAAAACACCATCTGACTAACAGAGCAGACTCAAAACACGCACACTTCTGGGTACGAAGGGATTCAGCCTTTGTGACAGCAAAGATTAAGAAGGTTTTGCATCAGCAGCATTTACAGGAAGGAAGAAATAAACTGGTGGCAATTTTCCTAATTTAATCAGGTATTAGAAGAGAAAAAAGCTTTGATATAATATCATGAATGTATTATGTACATATTTGGGATATTTCAACTATCATTTTGTTTCAGTTCAACACTAAACTGTAATGGTGCACGTTTAGAGGGTTATTCTGCACAACAATCTATATTTTGAGGAGGAACTAAATTCTCCAGTGGTCAACAAAAGCACTAAGAAGACTTAGAAATTTAGAGTCGATGAACATGCTTTTCAATGTTTGCCGTTTGGTGGACACATTTATCCATTATATTTTACAGCACCCTAAAGAACCCTTTGGGGAATACACCCCCAACCCGCTGCAGCGTCAGTGCTGTGCTCTCAACACCGAGCTTTCACAGGACCATTAGTCTCTGTCAACCCTGCCAGAACTTACCCAAGGGTGTTGCCTGCCAGTCTGCCCAGTGTGTCTGAGCCAGACAGGAACCAGGGCGGATCACTAGTCCTGCCTGGCCTGGAGCTCCTTCCTGTCCCTGAACCACTGCTCAACTTTGAACTGGAAACAAAAGATGGGAAATCAGTTACAAACCTACAGAAGTCCCACACAGGACCAAAAGACTTTATTTTTATTACCTGGGTTAACTAAATTTACCAGAGGTTTGTTAAATTATACCCCTTGGTTCAGGATTCATTTTCGTTTAATATTATACTGTGAAACAGGAGGGGGTATTTTGGAGACTAGCATGGCAACACCCTTGGGAATCAGAATTGGCTGCAACTCGTTCCTCGTTCAAGACTTTCCTTTTTTAAAAGTTCTTGGGGTTTTGGGGCTGCGACTGCTTTCTCCTATTTCAAGATTTTTTTATAATGGTATGCCTTCTGAGTAACCAAAAGTAGTTTACTTCAATATTCTTAACTCGTGTGATCTAAATAGGTTTCATATAAATGGTATAAATGGTGTTTTGCTGTGGCAAAACACCATTATGCTAAACTAAATTATGCCAACGTTTCATATAACAGGGACTAAAGTGACACTGAATTTAGATACTGTCCAATAAAATAATACAATCACATTTAGTACCATATTGTAATGGAGGGCAATGGGATACAGAAGCAAAGATTCAAATTATTCAGATGCAACACAGAGATAAAGCAAATTCAGAAAGTCAACAAGCTGACAACACGTGTAACCTTTGTTACAATTCAAAATCATTGCCAAAGACAACCTAACACACTTTTTCCTCATTTCCTTCTCAGCAAGCCACAATGGTGCTGACTGAAAAGCTATTACAATGTGAAACCATCTCATCTTCTTTTAGCAAGTCTGCGGCAGGGAGCAAAACATGTGTTCTGCAGAAAAGTTTGGAGCAGGCAGCTCCTCGGGCTTTTACAGCCTGATTCACAACATGCATATTTAGCAGCTAGAGGGGCCTTGAAAGCTCTGAAATCACTGTTGGGTGTTGTTCTGCTGGCAGGTGATCGACTACTATCAACGAGACATTCATCAAAAAATACATACTCACAGCCAACACAAAACAGCGCAGCTAGTAAAAAAAACTATTTTTATTAAATGGCACACACTCGCACAGCCATTAAGGCAACTGGCTTTCAGAAAGTTACACAAACAATTTTGGGACTGTCTTGCTGTTGGTTGTTTGGTGTCAAGATTAGCAAAGACAGAAGTATTTAGGGGTGTAAAGATTAAATGATACGTGTCAGAAAGGCAATACAAGAGTCTTAGATACGGCTACATCAATACAAAAGTCTGAATCTGACCCAAATTTTGAGAGGGATCTGTCAAATCGATACGTCCAACATAAACCAATACAGTCAGAAATACCTCCTCTTGAGCAGCTTTTTACATGTTATCCATGTGTATGCCAGAGATAAACAGTATAAAGAGGTGTACGAGCAGAAAGAGAGGGTGTCTGTGTGTGTACGAGCCGATGGGAGAGTCAGAGGCAGTGAGTCTGGGCCCCGCAGCGGTCTAGCCAGCAAGTCATGCATGCAAACAGGCAGTCACTAGTGGAGACCTAGCTAGGTAACAAGCTACGAAGAGCCACAAAAACAAAAGGGATTAAAATGTGTCAGGCAATTGTTTTGCATGCGGGAGACTAAGCTATGTACATTCAACAGCAGTACACAAGAGTTATGGCTACACGTTAGCAAATGCTAATAAATTAGCATCGCCAGTTTATGGCCCTGACACAACAAGCCGACGGTCAGCCGTCGGACAGTTTGGGGCCGTCGTGAGCGTCTGTCGGCCTGTTTTTTTTTTCGGTGTGTCCTGCGCCGTCGGCTCTAGTCTGCCCGTGTCGGAGGCTTTTCGGCCGATTCAGCATGTTGAACGGCGGCGAAGCTCTAGGTGAGAGAAAATCTCTCTGATTGACTGTTCCGCTTAAGCGAATCAGTGCACGAGAAGAGAAACAGAAGTGCGAAAAGCAAGCTAACGAGAAAAGTCAAGAGGAAAATCACAGAAGGCTCTTCTCATTTTTCATCTTCATCTCATCTGATCGTTCCAATACACGGACAATGTGGGACACCATGTAACTAATTCATGGTATTGCACCATATCATCATTTCAGATAGGAGGCAATAGATAGAAGGCAAACAACAGTTGAAATATCGTATCGCAGTTTCGTTTCTACATTGGGAAAACAAATGTCCCTGGAATGCATTTAACTTTGGGGAAGAACTCTCTGAAAAGCAGCTCTCAGCTCTCAACATCATAATCACAAAAACACAACACAGCAAAGCATCCCCTAATCCACCAGCTGCCTGTTGGGAGGACTTTTTTGGGAATAGACCTGTGATGTATTCAGATGTATGTATCGCTCCTGGTAGAATGGAATCTTTGCAGCAAAGAGCCAGAGTATTATTCTTCAAGTGAAATCATGTCCAACTGCTTCATACTCAGCCAAAAGGGGCACAAGTGCCGAATTCAAATCACAGCAACCACCGTCAGTAAGCCTGAGCATGTTCAGTGCATCTTGTACTAGGCATCTCCACAAGCAATCTGTTTTCCAACTCAGTGCCAAAGCTAAAACAGTTTCCGGGACAGATCCCATCATAAAGAAGTCTCTCACCCATCTCCGCCGTCCGGTTTGCTGAGCTCCAGGCGATCAGGCTGGACAGCAAAGCTGATTCTGCACACGCGGCCATCCTACAAGAGATGCATTCATGGTTTTTAGTGTCACACATTTGACAAATGAAAACTCTGAAAGTAGGAGAAATCATAGTGTAATGTTGAGTGCAATCTATCAAATTAGGAATTGAAACTACATCAAGCCAAACAAAATAACAAAAAGTCAAACACTCAACGACCTTTCACATCTGAATCTACTGTATATGCAAATTATTGCTGTGTCTTTCAGTTCATGTATTTAAGAAGTGCTGTATACTAGGGCTGGGACGATACACCTATCTCCCGATTCGATACTACCACGATACTTGGGTGCCGTTCGATATGTATTGCGATTTTTAAGTATTGCGATTCTACAAGTATATTGTTTCGATATTAGGATTAATTGCCATGGGGAAAAGTTGACTCATACACTTCTAGGGACTTTTACTTTGAAAAATATCTAAATTAATACATTAACATGTTTGATTTTCAGCATGTACGTAGTCAGAGATGTCCTGAAGTCATATATATCCGTCATTATGAGGCATTATTTATTACATTTTTTCCAGCAACCCAAAAATCAAAGAATAAAGACACTCCCTCACAAATTAGTGGTATTTTCTTTTTAATTTATAAGGGACATGTAATGTTTTATACTTCTGGTGAATATAATCCAATCAATCTTATTTGCATATATGGATTTTGTATATACAGTTCCCTTTGTTAAAAACTTATTTTGAAAAATGTTTCCATACATTACTGTATGTGTAGTGTTTACCAGTTTAGATTTAAAATGTGTGGGGTTCAAGTCGTATCCACGCGGACCCTCAAACGGTTTCTACTTCCTCGTTGCGGCCAGCTGGGGGTTGTTTTGGCTGACTACAACAATAAAAGCGGTAACATCCTTCTACCTCCGCATAGAATCAAATTAAGCAAATATATCGATTCTGGCATTAAAAAATTGATTTCAAAATCGTAAAAAAAATTGTTTAAATCGCGATACATAGGTGAATCAATTTTTTTCCCACCCCTAATATATACCGGAAGTTATAATTCATGTTATAGCCAAACCAAACCCTGTGCCACTGGATTAGACATTAAGATTAACACGCTACTGTTTGTGAGGTTTGTTAATGCACAATTGCATTGCAAAGAATGAAGGCACAACATTCTTAATGACACAGGGATGCACCAATCTGACCTTTTCAGTCCCAATCCCGAGTTCCTGAGTCCCGATACCGATATCCAATCCGATACCAGTGTTTAATTAATAAGCTGTATGCCTCACTGTGTGGAAGTGACTGGAATCATTGTTTTATGTGTAAGGCAACATCAGGCTTGATTTGCCATTGCTTTCTTAACTTTGCAAAACAAAATGTAACAAATAAATACATAGATATACATTTTTTGAATTGTTATTTATTATTAAAATAATAAATCGTACACCAGCAACTTGGTAAAAAATATTCAAAATTAAAAGGAATTACAATTCAAGTGTAAACCTTTTTAATGCAGCAACAAACTGGTCAAACTTCAACAACAGGAATTAAAATTCCGGTCAGTATATAAACATGGAAGTGAATTGAATAGATCGGCCTCATTGTCACTGATACCTGATCCAGCTATTTGAGTCGGTATCGACCCGATACACGATATTGGTGCATCCCTATTTTTGCTAAAAGAAAAACAATCAATTGCACTTAAAGTTTTTCTTTAGAAGAAAGATGTGTTTGGCGTACTTCTGACAGGATTTGGCAAAAGTTTAATACACTCGTTCACAGACATATTGACTACACATCTCGGCAAGCTGTTTACATTTTTCCCTCGCTCAGTGCTACGTCACATTTCATTGCTCTAATTGGATGTCGGTCTATCCAATTGCATCAAGAGGCATTTTTGTCTACGCCTGTTCATAACGCCCCTTGGAAAATCAAAAATGAACTGAGAGGACCCACACTAATTGGCATTTGCGATTAGTGCGATAGTGTTTTATAGCAAAGTCAGAGGTCATCTGACAATAGTGACCCAGTTCTAACTGAAAGCTTCATATTATACTGAACTGTTTTTGGTGGGCAATAAATAAATAATAAACATACACTCTAGATCCCTACGTGTTTCATTAATGCTAATGATGTAATGTCTTATAGCATTACCTCAAGGAGAAATCCGGCATGGTTTGGACCGACAACACACTGTTTTAGGGTAGCCTGCTCCAGCAGACTAAGGTGTGGATGACTGCATTGGAAAAGGGAAAAAAGCACAAAGACAAATTAGACAATATACAGGATAATAAACAAGATCCTGTTAAACAACAACTCTTAAACAAAGCAGCCTACAGTTACAATGATGACACAAACTTACCTGTTATAGCTGTATTTGTTGAGTTTCTCCGAGACCTCACGGAGCCTGACAAGAAGAGAAAGACTATATTAATACAACTAAGACCAAGAACCAATTAATGCAGATTAATGTATGCAATTCAGAAATGCAGTGCTGGAAGATACTTCAAGCATGAACTACTGATTACACAAATCGTTGTTGATTTGATCATATTTACTGTCAACATTTTACCCTAAAGGCCCTGACACACCAAGCCGACGGTCGGCCGTTGGACAGTTTAGCGCTCCTCATGTGAATAGACAGGCAGACGGGAGCGCTTTTCTGTCTCGCGGCATAAAACCGGCTTCTGTGCTCTACTGTATTCTGTCGTTACAACTGTATTTTATTAAAATATATCTTATCTATAGGCTACATAATCTGCAGACTATCAGACTAGGCACGCAAAGTGCATTATTATCGGAGATGTGTCTGTGTTTCTCTTCCGGTGCTTTGCACGGAGATGACACCCGCTCGTCCGCTCGCTCTCCCGCTCTCACCCCCGGCTCTCTGAAGCCCTGTACACCACTGTTGCCTAGCGAAGGCAGCGGTGTCAGCGGCACGGAGGTCCCCGGGGACCGACGGCTCAATAACCTTATATTTTGATGTTAATAACAGACGTAACAGACTTTCTTAGAGCTGTCAACTTGTGATCCGATCACTCAGGACGCATGTTAATGCCAGGTCTGAACAGGGCCTTAGTTCGCTATGTCAAATGCCTCCAAAAGTTGCAGTACCCATGAGCATCAGTGGTGGCTATTGCTATGGAGAAGATGCCAGCCAGAGAGGTGAGCCAGAGTTGTTGCATATTTTCAACAATTTGCCATTGCATTAAGGATCAAGCTGCTGCATTGATCCACAAATAATCCAGAATTCAACAGGGAATAATAAACACTGTATTTCCAGAATAACAGAATGTTACGCTCAGTCATGTGACGTTTCTCACTACAATGCTCCTTGCCTTTTTAATCAACTAAACAATTAGTTTTGTTATTTCAGGAGATCATCTCATTTTTATACTGATGAATCAATCCAGATTCCAATTCCGATATGACTATAATCACAGGTAATGTTACATGTATATTAAGAAAAACACATATATACAACAATATATACAAAAATGCAAATACAAATATTCATCAATCAATAATATAGGTAAGTACCTCACAGCTCATAAGAATAACATTAAGCCCATGGCTGTCATACTTTCTATATGGCTAGAATTAAATAGATCAGTGATAGATCAATATTTAAGTTTAATTTAATTGCCTGTTGTTGGCTGATGTAGTACATTGTCTAATTACCTTCTTTGTTGTTTCCTCCCATTTACTTCCGCACTCACATCCTATACAGACAGACAATCTGACTTGAGGAATTGCATATATCCGAACATGCTTAACCACATGTGGTCTGATGTACTGTATCCTGATACGTGTCTAGTGTCTTGTCAAGAAGCATACATCAACTCTCAACTCCTCCACCTATTTGCTGTCATCTTCAATATATACTTCTGCAAATGGTTTCTTCCACACGTGGTCATTATACACAGATACAGAAGTACTGGGGCACCTGTTGTGATGAATGCCGTAAATCAAACGCAAAAGAAAGGACGTCAACAAATGCCAATCGACATTTTGGATGGAAGGCAAGAAGAAGAAAACTCCTCTTCAGTGGTAAATGTAAATGCAGTGCGGTTACGGATCATTTATACTATTCAAACACAATTTACATGTTAATACCAGATGTAAACCTGAAAATACTATGATAAATCTTGCTCATGATTGCACAAAAACAAGAGACAAGCAATGAAAAAATGTTGCCTATGTAGGCACAAAACTTAAGCAGAATTTCAATGTCAATGTGCTGTGTGTTCATTTTCCCGTGTCTATGTCATTCCACTGCTTGATGAAACATGCCCTCACACTGACAAACTATTTAAAATCTCTAGAAATTGTGCGAGATACAAATGGTAAAGGTAGAAATCTCCTCACAATACAGAGGCACATTGAAAGCCCATGCAGCAGCCCAAACACTACAGGAAGGTAAGAAAAAATTACTCTCACAGCATCCAGGTCAGTTATTCACTAACCCAACCCATCAAACAAATGGCACCACTGTAGTAGCACAGACACAAAGTCTACTCGCCTCAATGACCAATTTAAAACAGTTTCACTAAAGCACAGCAAAAGCATATTAAACATCCATCGCACGGCAGGGGAAATGCTATTTGCCATTCCACTGTGCTAAACTAATGTGTCTAAGCAGACCTCAGTTAGGTCAAGCAAACCACTGGCATTTGGTTGAGGAAATCTGACCGGATGTACATGCCAGGCAAGCACTTCAAATGAGCCAAGCTGGACCAAGCCTTTTTACTTCAGATGGAGGCACTTATCTGCTTTGACAACTGCAAGTTCCTTCATGGGGAAGAGAGAGGAGGGGGGCTCCCAGCAGCACATGGTGACTGTAGCATGCAATGGCATGCATGCCTGGGGATGAAACAGCCATGACCTCTTTAAGGAACCAATGGTCCATACCACCAAGATGTTTGAGTGGCTTTCTCAATAACCAGAGTAACCAGCAGAGTAACTAACTGTCAGTCAGACCAAAGCTGGTCCCCCAGAGTTAGATAGTACACCAACCAGCAAAAAGCGTTCAAATACTCTGAGCCTATACCAGTTCTTAATCTCAAGGTCATTCTAAAAACACCTCTCAACCTCTTTAAGTAGAACAGCTCATTAATCAGTTCAATCTCAATGGATGATATAAATAGGTTTATCATAAATCACATGTTCTGCCAAAATACAGGTCGCACACAATTTCCTGGACCTTTTTCTTCCAACTACTTACTGTCCCATGATCTCTTCAGTTTCCTAAAGAAACCCCATTAAAAACAGTGTGATGCATGCCAGCAGCACTTCACTACTAACAATAATAATTGATTTAACTGTCCCGAGTATGCTGTAGGTGTTTGGGTAACAGTGAAAAGAAATAAAGTGTATGATCACTGAATAATCCAGCATCGATCATACTCACTTTATAAACCTTGGCTTGTCTCCTTAAAGTAGATAACAGGATTAATGTAAATGCAATGTTGCTAACTGTGCTTCACTGCATATTTTAGATATTAATCTCGGTGCACAATGTTAAAAACAGCCAAATTATATCACTATATCCGATGATGTTAGCAAGTAAATTGTGCCATTAAAACTTCCAAAAACACCCTGACACAAACCACACAAATATGTGGCTTTGTCAAGGAGCCTGATAGCGAATTAGCTTTTGCTAGCATTAGCAGCTAGCTATCGGTTAGCTCTCAGTTAGCTACCTCATTGATCACGATAATCAACGAGACGCCCACAAAACAAACACTGACACATGTCGAAAACAGTGCATCTATAATGTATACACGAAAACATGTATCTTTTTCCCAACAACACTGTGTTTTACGACCCCTTTATTTCCCTCTCTTTTCCCCCCCATCCCCCAACCCCGCATTGTCTATCTCAACTTTGACTGTGAGCCAATCCTTTCCAGAGAATCAAGGAAACAGCCTGCTAAGTGTTAGCTTACCCGAAACGATAGCGAGCTAACGATGCTAGCAGCTAGCCAGTGTTAGCTTACCCGTACGATACACAGAGGGAGAGATTATGTACACAGAACTATATGCATATGGGACTAAGTGAATATGTATAAGATGAATATAGGAGGGTAGATATGTATATGTAGTTACAAACCAGTGCAGTAAATAATTCCACATGTTTTTATACCATAATGGAGTAACCATCAGGTTCACTACAGTAGGCTGAGTAATAATAAGTAGCCTAACACTATATTTTAATACAGACTTAAATTATGTAGTTATGGAATAAACAATTATATTTTTAATCCATTTTAAAACAAAATAATAAAAGTCAAAGGCATGATGTGTATAGTGATAGTTTTTGACAAATTATTATTATTATTTTTTAATTATTAATTATTTTTTACTATATATTTTTATTTTAAGGTATTTATCTATTAATGTTATTTCATTTAGATTTTATATAATTTCATTTATCTATTTACCTATTAATAGCTAGTGTTAGCTTACCCGTAAGAGAGCCAGTTAACGGGCTAGCAGCTAGCTAGTGTTAGCTTACTCGTAAGAGACCCAGCTAACAGGCTAGCAGCTAACGGGCTAGCAGCTAGCAGCTAATGGGCTAGCAGCTAGCAGCTAACGAGGATTGTTCCAAGATGCCGGGCCTTGTTTCAACCCTGGGGGGGGTCATTTAAATCATTTAAAACCCCGTCTGAAGACGCCTGACAATGTCAATACCCTTCGTGATTACAATCCGGAACACTACGTACCGAACCCGACACGTAAATATGGATTTAAATTCCTCTTTTCCCAAACTGGGCCTTAAGCAGAATACCTGTCATTGAGCTGATCCTCGGTCCCGGGCAACGGGTGAACCACGAAGTGAATAGATGTCATGGGGTCAATCCAAAGAATCACACAACCGACGTGTGAAAAAGATGTGGCAAAAGTGTTATTCTTTCGATAGCTGTGTATACGTTGGATTCATAGGAATCGTTTTAATGTGCGAAAAAAAAAACCCTCGAGTTTGAGATCCCAGCCTCCTCACCCACACGCCGCCATCTTAACTCTAGCCAGGCTTCTTCTTCTCTGTGTGTTGATTAGTGCAACATGCAACCACTGCGCTGGTTGGACCCCGAGCACAAACAGGAAATGTGTTAAATTGGACGGGATTGGCCTCCGAGAAGAAAGGCAAAGACTATACTGTAAAATCAAAAAATACTACACTTTTCACACTCCAAAGTCTTTGTCCTCACCCAGTTCAGCCAATGCATCTGTGTTTATTTGCATTTAAATGCACCATGCAGCAATTTTCAGGTACATTACTGTACTATAAATGCCAAAGAAAGGGTAAATGCGTTGCTTAGGGTGCTTCATTGCAAGCTAAGACAATGCAATACAAAAACTGTGACAGTGGGATATCAAATATAACATAGATAGTTGACATTGTTTACATACCCACCTGAGTACTTAACTGCTTTTAAATTATTATACCATTACATTGCACTACTGTATCATACACCATAGTATACACTGCTATATTCAGTACTGCACTATTGCACTATTTGCACTATTTGCACTATTTGCACTACAATTGGCACACTGACACTTCACTGCTGTACTTATGTTATCTTATTTTTATTTTATTTCACTTTATATCTGATTGTACCTCTTTTTAAGGTGTATTGGTGTTGGGACTTGTTGTTTAAGCTACTGGATGCCTAAATTTCCTTCGGGATCAATAAAGTATCTATCTATCTATCTATCTATCTATCTATCTATCTATCTATCTAGATCATTTAGGCTTCTCAAGACTAAAGAAAAACGAGAATAATTGTGCTTTTTGTGCAGTTAGATTAGATTAGATTAGATTAGATTCAACTTTATTGTCATTGCACATAGTACAGGTACAAGTACAACGAAATGCAGTTTTGCATCTAACCAGAGTGCAAATTAGTAAAGTGCTGATAAGACAATAAATACAAGTGAGGGTATATTAGTGTATGTACATAGGCATATACATATACACAGATTGTAAATAAAGTGCAAGTGATAGACATGTTACATAGTGATTAATAGTAGTTTAACTATAAGTTGCATTGTATACAAAAATTGTAAAGAGTATATTAAACAATAGATGATATATACAGGTGGAGTTATATCTATACACAGAGGGATCTATACACGGAGAGATTATGTACACAGAACTATATGCATATGGGACTAAGTGAATATATATAAGATGAATATAGGAGGGTAGATATGTATATGTAGTTACAAACCAGTGCAGTAAATAATTCCACATGCTATTATACCATAATGGAGGAACCATCAGGTTCACTATAGTAGGCTAAGTAATAATAAGTAGCCTAACACTATATTTTAATACAGACTTAAATTATGTAGTTATGGAATAAACAATTAGATTATATTTTTAATCCATTTAAAAACAAAATAATAATTATAAAAGTCAATGGCATGATGTGTATGGTGATAGTTTTTGACAAATTATTATTATTTTTGAATTATAATTTATGTTATTTTTTATTTATTATTATATATATTTTATTTTAAGGTATTTGTCTATTAATTGTATTTCATTTAGAGTTATATAATTTCATTTATCTATTTACCTATTAATTTATTTTGAAATACTTGTCTTTCATTGTTGTTGTTATTATTTGACAGGCACAGGTGGGGGGTTGTTTTTTTCTTTCTTTGTCATCCTTAAATTCCTTTGGTGTTGTGTACTTTTTTTTCCAATATCGATTGTGGTGCCCTTTTTACATTATACACGCATCATAAAAATGTTGAAACTAAGAGGAGTATCCACCCTTCGGACCAACATCAGGCCTAATATTATGTCATCAAATCTTAAGGGAACAATTTGGTTATACTTAGCATATTGTCGGCATTACTCTGGGAATGGGAAAAAAAATCATGTGGGACCCTCAATTTAATGCTTCTTCTATTCTTACACTAGAATTATATTTAAAGCTGAGCTCTATATAAAGGGGAGATAACTGGAAGTCTCTTCATGCTGGGCTCCCTCCCATTCAAAACGTTGTTAGTGTGTAATATCTCCACATCATCTAAATTCCCAGAAATGATTTAAGCAGCAGTGGTGCAAGCATGCTCCCCTGGTTCAGAAATAATGGCCTTTAGATATAGCAGACATTAGGGTGAGGAGGGGTCAGATGAAATCATCATTACCAAGGTGCATTTATTGTCATTCTACAACAGTGTTGCACAATGAAATGTGAGTTGTAGTCCCTTTATTCTACACAAGAAAAACAACTATTACTAACAAGTCTTTTTTAGCACATTCAACTTTTGCAATAATACCCTCACCTTGGTCAGTTTGTTAAGCAAATAAAAAAGCAGCATTTTAATGTAAATCAAAAGGATATGTAGTTAATCTTTGGTTGTTTTTTTTGGTCCACAGCCTAATCCAATAAAAGCTTTTGTCTTTTTGCACCAGCAGGTGGCAGGGTTTACCTTTCACAATGAGATCCGCATCAGTTCCAGAAAGCTGGCCATACTAAAGCAGAGAGTATTTGTCCCTAGCCTGCACTGCTCCTTGGAGTGGACGTGTGCATATGGAAATATTATAGAGGTATATACACTGTATGTAGGTATAGCTCCAGACCTCTACAACTGTCCAGATGGCCATTTGTCAGATATAACAACTGGAACTGAAACTGAGACCAAAGGAGATGTCAAGATAATATGAAATGAAGCATGACACAGAAAGAACATTCTGACTGCCCCGGGTCAGGTTCCTCATTTATCTGTCATCTGCAGTTCCTACTTAGCCAAAGAGAACCCATTCTAACAAGGTAACTGATGTATGAGCTATTCTTTTATCCAGTCTGGCCTGCAGTTCACATCGTCAGGACTTTAACCGAATGGATATAGTAAAGCATAAGGTGTACATCTAGAATAGAACGAGACAAATGTCATATAAGTGACATTAACAGATGTGTATTATACAATTTATTTGTATTTTTTTCATTTACTTAGGTGTGTCTGTAATTACGGTCACTTTTGAATCTCCCAAATTAAAAATAATCAATTCACTATGAATTTTAATTTTAACCATCAGAGTAATACATATAAACAGGTACACAAAATTACATATAGTGGTTAAGATTTTAATCTGTAACATGTTTACTTTTTATGGTTGTCATCACTTGTTCTTACTAAATGTTACCGCAACATTACAATAACGTTAATTTTGCTTTTTTAAATTCTATAATATTTTGAAGATATTTAAATTATTTTTTTATCAAGCTTTTGTGCATCATTGTAATTATTGATATAAAAACATTGTTGATACAACAACATGATTTTATCTACACCCTGAAAAATGTAGACAGTAACCACAGTTGTCAGTCTTCATACAGAAATATTTGACAAATATTTAGATGGAAAAAAAATCACATAAATGATTTGTAAACATGTCAAGATGGGTAATAACACTGTGTATATATTTATCAAGCATTGCACTGCACATTTTAACAAAAATCCCCAAAAATTCCATTGCTGGGACTTAAAAATGCTCGTAGTTGCAGAAACACACGCTTACACAGTACTTCAGAGTTATATGCATCGCCATTGTTGTGAGCAGCGCACTTAGGATATCTAATAACATCAATGGCAAAATAATGGGCAATACTGCAGATATTATTAGGTATGAAACTAGATTTTCATTTGATCATTTGGCCTTACTTTCTGCAACAACAAACAAAGTTTAGGACTGTTTATCTGTGTTTACTGAGTTCAACACAGAGGTTAATGAAACCAGTTCCACTGCACTGTAAAAATAACCCTGCAACCTTTTTTCAAGAGTGAAGTCAAACAAAACCCCAGAAATCTCCGGAGCTATTTTTAGGTAGTTGGGCACTGGGTTATCAAATGACCTCTGGTGTTGTTAAATACGGGTACAAAGAGTCAGAGCCAGGAAACTGCACTATCACCAGAACAAGGTTAGGGGGTTTACAGCTTTAGAACATGAGAAAATGGATCAATGTGGATAACAGACACAATAGATTCTACTTAATAAGGTGATTGGTGAAGTGTTTGACCTGTTATTAAGTTTAATTCAGTGTGTTTCATCCCTGATAAAGACAGAGAGAGACCCAAAGCTAAACCATCACCGCTGATAACGTATGGAACCACATTCATTCATAGATCAGTGGACCAGCACCAGCTCCTGTCAGTCAGTCAGGCCTTAACCAGAAGTATAAGTTATCCCCAGTGAGGTAACTCGATCGCTGGGAGGGGGGGAAGACTTTTAAATAACTCCTCCTGGTGCTGGCTGTGACATATTTTTACGAGTCTTTACAGGCAGGACTGACCATGAGGGGGTAACTCAGCCTGTTTACACCAGGTCAGTCCAGGCCTGAGGCACAAACCCTCTGCTCCAAACAGCCAGTCACAGATGCTGCACAGTTTAAAGGGCATTATGCTGGCCTGTAATGAGCTGTTCCTGGCTGCTGTCTCCTAAGAGGCCTTTGCTTTTCGGAGAGAGCAGCCAAAAGTCCAGCTCTGTAACAGCAAGAGAGAACAGTGAGTCCTTGTTGGCCTAGTCTCACTTGCCATTCAACACTGCTTGAAAATTGGCTGATATTGTATAGGAAGCCATAACGTCTGCTGCCTCTGAATTCTAACAAAATCTTTGTCGATTGCACAATACCACGAGGATGTTGTAAAGCTCTGCTCAAAAGAGCATGGCTATTGTAACTAGTTAACACCGGCCAAGAATCTGGGTCTCCATTGCATCACGCTTAAAAAACTAGGGCAACCTGACCGGCCAAAGACCAGTAACAGACACAGGACCCATGAAAAATGTGCTCTTTTGTGCCATGACCGCTTACTGTGAAATGTTAGGAGTGTGATAATCCTATTGATATAAATAGAGGACTGAACCATGCTAAACCACAACTATTATCGCAGAGGTCATTTCATCATTTTGTTTTGCACAACACATTATCTATGACAGCTGAAATATAATGTTTAAGGTTAAAACTGCACAAATCTATATATTTATAATGACAATTGATTAAAGAACTTTGTGCAATGTGAAAGGCGTTGCTGGCATCGATGTGGACGTAGTCACCGTGACGTTACCCATTGGTTTGTGAACTGCTGTTTTGAAGCCTCGAGTTCGGTATTTTGGTCGCCATCTTGGTTTTTGGAACCAGAACCGACACGAGAGGGTGGAGCTAAGTACAACCGAATGCTGAATAAGACATTTTTAGGCGACTAAAAATTTTATAATTAACTTTCATGAACTGAAAACACACTGTGAAAGGGTTAAAGTTCTAAGACGAAAACATGGACAACGCCGTGGTAGCGACCTGTCAATCACAAGGTAGCCCCGCCCTAAAGCATCCCCTGCTTTATGGTCAATTTGACTCTAAATGGGACCATAATTTACTAAATGAACAGAAGAAGACTTGAAACTAGCAATTGAGACCATAAACTCATGTTTACAATGTTTACTGAGGTAATAAATCCAGTGAGAAGTAGACTCATTTTCTCATAGATTTCTATAGAATCAGACTTCTTTTTGCAAACAGAGGAGTCGCCCCCTGCTGGCTGTTAGAAAGAATGCAAATTTAAGGCACTTAAGCATTGGCTTCACTTTTCATACCCGGAGGTAGCCGCCTGTGTCAACACACAAACATGTTAGGGATATGAACAAAGCATTGATTGCAGCTTTATGAAGATGCACAAAAAGAAAAAGAATATAAGGAAATAGAAAAAATATTTTCTGAATATATAAAACATTAAAAAAAAAATGAATGTTTGTGAATATAATATAGTATACAACAAATAAACATTAGACTATGGAAATATGGGTTTGCAGAGAGTATATAAAAAGTTTCTGAAAATAAAGAATTAGATTGTAAAAGACAATATCAATGCAGTCAATTTATGATGGCAATATTGTTCCAGTTTTGAACTGTGAACTTTTAGCTGTCCTATTATAAAACACTCTGAATTAAAAGTGCAATAATTTCCCACAAATATTTATTTTGTATTTTTGGTTTATTGTTAATTATGTTGTTCGAGTGGGGAAAAAAAGCACACTTTATATTTAAAAATATAATATTTTCTCACAATTCTCTATACTACCCACTATGAATATTAATCAGGTATATATTGAATAAATTGCTTACGTATTGTGATAAGCGGCACTTACTCAAGAAAGCAGAACATCATTGCGAACAATGGTTTCAGTTTAAACTTAAGTTGCTGGAAGCTGGAATCAGATTGTCAAGATGTTAAATTAAATATTTAAAGAGATATTGATTGTTAGATATTAGTTATTTCACTTGCACTCTCTTTTCTTCCAGCAACACATTCCTGGATATGCTTTTGAGGAACATCCCACAGTGCCAGACTCTGTGTGTCTGTGTGTGTATTTCTCTATTGTGTGTCTGCAGCCGGCCTTTTGTTCTGGTTCTCTGTGCTGTGCAGGAAGGTCTAGACAGCTGACACTTACCTAATCCACAGGGCTGCCTCCCCGAGGCCACCTCCTGTTGGATGACCTCTTTCACCCACGAGGGTCAAGACGCCTAATAATGGAATCAACTTAAAACAGAAAACAAAATTGTTAAAAACGTCAGTTCAACTTCAACTTCAAGAATTTTTTTCACTCCATTTTACCAAATGAGAAATGGATTTTCAGAGGAAATTCTAAATAAAAAAAAATAGAAAATACAACCCTTCTCTGATTTTGGTGAAATTTACAAATAAATTAAGTTTATTACAAAGCTATTGTTGACATTTATTCTCAGAGGAGTTTCATCTCTCTGAATGAATGGCCTCATAAATGACCTGATATTAAAGCAGATCCATCATCCAACAGCAGCTCCCTGACCTCATGTGTAATATAATTTATAGCTAAATTGGGCGGCAGTAGCTCAGTCCGTAGGGACTTGGTTTGGGAACTGGAGGGGTTCCAGTTTACCTCCTGGGCACTGCCGTGGTGCACTTGAGCAAGGCACCGGACCCTTAAACTGCTCCCTGGGCACTACAGTATATAGTAGCTGCCCACTTCTCCTAATACTAGGATGGGTTAAATACAGAGAGTAAATTGTATGTGTGTCAATAAAAGCTGATTTACATTTTACATTTACAAAACCTCCAAACAACTTTATAATATTTCTGGAGACATAGTGATAATACATTTCTTTTATTTAGTCAATTACACATCAACTTTTTTTTTTTTTTTTTGGTAGGGGTATAGAACAACGCATCAAAATCAACAATACAACAAAACAGGGTAAGTGATTATAAAAAAAGGAAAAAAGAAAGAAAAAAACAAAACAAAAAAAAGATTAAAAAAATAAATAAAAATAAACAGACAAAAAAACAACACACACATACAAAACATAACTTTTTTTTTTTTTTAAAACGACACCAAATTCAAGGAGAAAGTTTTTTTTACCAGATTTCGGTTATACATATATACATTTCTGGGTAAATTAAAGGGGCTCTATGTAAGAATCAAAAATTACTTGTTAACAGTGACACCTGTGGCCGTTAAGTCAACGACAGTCAGCGTCCTGTTGCTCGCACTACGTAGACGCGAGCGAGCATCTGTAAAAAAAGTGAGGCGACACACACGAGACTGAACGTGATTGACAGGCATCATGTTGATTAACGTTAGCAACATTAGCAGCTAAAACCACAATATCACTTTATGTTTCACATGCTTGGCAGTAATGTTAGCTTACCGTACGAAGATCCTAGTTTCCCCCTTGACATCGTAACATTCCTGTTTTGCAAGACGGGCTTCACGAGATATAACTTTGTTTTTTGTGCTTCCGTGGAGTTTGTGTCAGAGTCTGAGTTGTGGGTGGGGCTGGTCGTTCGTTGGCGTTAGCCCTGAAGTGGAGCTGAAGAGAGTAAAGGCACTCACGATTGCGCATGCTGTCACATCTGTTCCCCGCAAAAATGGGCCCAAGTTCTTGAGGCTGATAGAACAAACCCAGAAAGTTGCGTAAGGTCTCATTTATTAGGTTAGGTTACCACCTGTTCACACATAACGATACAAAAATTAACATACATTCCCTTTAAGTATTCAAACCTTATTATAACGCTAAAAATATTAGATAAAATCTGTAACCTTTATTAAGAACCTGTATCTTGCTAACTGATGATCACATCTGTTTTTCAATTTCATCTCCAAATTCTGATTAGTCATAGAAGGTGTGTGTCTGCTCTGTCTGATGAAGAGGGTGAAGTCAAGTGACTCATCCAAGGCGACAGCGTGTGTGTGTGTGTGTGTGTTGGGGGTGGGGGGGAGGGGGGGAGGGAAGTGTTGTCAGGAATGTTTTTCACACGCCCATGCTGTTGTGTACCACGCTGCCTCCACGGAGCCGTCAGCCCCTGATCACGCACCGAGTCTCCCTCCTATTGGTCGGCGCTCAACACACCTTTGCGTCCTATTGGTCGAGGTACGTTAAGCCACGCCCACCGTTTCCCCACCGTGCTTGAAACGATGAACGGAGGAGAAAACTGGGGAACATCCAGTTTGTCAGTTTTGGTTTCGAGTGTTCACACCAGACGGAGGGACGAGCACTCAGCAGTTAAAGACCCACATAAAATGTAAGTAAAAACATTTTTCACAATGTCTTATGTTCCATTTTTATATAACAAGAAGTGCTTTATTTAGATAAATAAAAAAAACAATTATATATTATATAGATAGGCCTAGTGTAATTGCTTTTTGTTTGTTTCATGTTGTCAAGCCGTATTATGAGCCTTATTATTATCTAGGTCATAGTTCATTTAGCCCCCCCCCCTAATGGTTACTCAGGATGATGTTTGTGGTCTGTGTGTGGTAATCAGGGCAGGAAGGGGATGTTAAGTGTTGGTTTGTGTAAGCAAAGCAAGCACAGTTAGTGCTTTTGTCCCCCCCCCAGGCAGGGAATAGGTGAAAGGGCCCCAGTGCTGAAGAGCAGCAGCTGATCATGCTCACTTCACATGATCCTTTACATATATTCTGAATATGTTGACGAATGGCAATTTAAAACATTGATTGAACACGCCTGCCTGTCTGTTGTACACAATCTATGGTTATGGCTTATGTCATTTAATGCTCCCAGTTGTATATTGAACATTTATGATCACAATCAAATGAAAACAGCAGTCCATAGTGTGTTGTCTTGTACTAATTTTTGCTTCTTTTTTTTTATCAGAGTTGCAACATGGAAGTTGACTCAGAGATCCAGGGTGACTTCCAGCCGGCTCCTTTGGGTGCAGGTGACATGGAGGCTGTGGAGGCTCTGATGTCCATGACTAAGCACTGGAAGACCAGGAGCTTCAGGCTCAGACACTTCAGACCCTTGACTCCGTCCTCAGACTGCTCAGAGGATGACTCTGTGCCCTTTGGGTCTACTGTGCTACAGGACTCTCCTTTGGTAAGTGCTTTTTCAGAAAAATCTGCAGTGAAAACCGGTTTTACAAAATCTGGCCTAGAATATGGCACTAGGCACGAGATTACTTTGTTGGGTTGTCTATTGCATTTACTTGAATTTGGACCAGGATTTGGCAACATCTAGTGGTGAGGTTGCAGATTGCAACCAACTAAAGCTGGGCATACAATCTACGATTTTAGCCCGTTTCTGGCCCGAATTTTAAGCAGCACGACTCATTTTAGAGTCGGACCGGATTTCAGCTTCGTCGGGCGTCGTTTACCTTGCAGTGTACAGTGGGGACCGAAAACCGATTAACTCCTCACGACCGGCCGTCGGACAGTTGAATGAATTCCTGACATGTCAGATATTTTTCGACTTGTTTGGTTTGGGATACAGTAGAAACATGGTGGCCGGCTCCCTGTGTAGATATAATCGGCTCATTCTAAAGCAACGAAAACACGATTCTTATTTTCAGGTGATTATACATTAAAGAAAACATACTTATTAATATTATATTCCATTTCTGCCAATATATCAAATGTTACACTCTGTTCCTTTAAGATTAAATTATAAGAAGGCCATATGATAAGAGAGGGGCTTTTAGCAGCAATCTAAATCAAAATACCTATTTTGCAAGACTGAGTTTGTAAATAAAAAAACTGAATAACCCTCCTTTTCCTTTCAGTGTATGACACCGCCATACAGTCCACCCATCTTTGAGGCCACCCACTCACCCTCAGCGGCAACCTTACATCAACCTGCAGCGGCTGGAAGTCCAAGCTGGCAGCCAATAGAAGAGACTCATCTGCACACTGCTGCTCCTCTGCAGTGGTTCCAGTGCACCAGTGTGATCCGTCACACCTCAGACGGCCAGCGTAGCTCCTGTAACGCTCATCCCGTCTCCGGGGAAGACAGACTTATTACTCAAGTTCATGCAAAAGACTTTAAAACGGAGTTGAGCTCAGAATATGGGCCGAACAGTGGAGAGTCTGAGGGGAGCGCTGTAACACAGTCAGACTCTAATGCAGCCACGCGACTAAAATCCTTTACTGTGACTTTGCCAAATGTAGTTGAGGCCAGTCAGACCCAGATGAGTCTTTCAAACACATCTCATGCTGTGTCCTCTGGGGTCTCTGTGCCCGTCTACTGCCAGATTCTTCCTGTCTCTTCCTCCACTGTCACAGCCTCTGACAGTCAGAAGCAACACCTAACACCTATCCCATCAGCAGCCACCACTGGACTACAACCACAGACACAAGTAGCATCTCCCGCCCATGTCTTCCTCTTCGGGGGTCAGGTGACGAAAGGTCCTGTAATGTTCCTCGTACCCCAGGCGGCTCTTCCTACGCTCTACGTCCAGCCAGCACTGTTGACCCCTGGTGGCACCAAGCTGCCAGCCATCGCCCCCGCGCCTGGTCGGGCCTTGCTGGAGCAAAGACAAAACCCACCGCAGCCAGAAGTGTCCCGTGTACGCAGCCATGTTTGTCGCCACGAGGACTGCAGCAAGACCTACTTCAAGAGCTCCCACCTCAAGGCCCACATGAGGACACACACAGGTAATTATTTTAATACACCTAAAAAATAATATATGCATTTTAATTAAAGAGTATGTTTATGTGGGACAATGTGGGACACATTACCAAGAATGAGAGGTAGTCTACAATTTTGATATAATGTCTATCTAACTTAAATAATAAACATTTCTATTCTGCCCCTTATCTCCTAACATCTCTATGTTTTGCCCGAATGCATCCATAGATCGGCACATCTCTTTTTGAGCCGCATCTTTCTTGTGAGACTCATGTATTGTGCTGCTTGGCAGATTTAGAAAAAAAACTCTTGAGAATCTCCTTCCACTGGCTCAAAATACTTATAAGTAGTTTCCCAGTCTTTGTAGTGGCTGCTTTTCCTTTTCTTTGTGGTAGTTTCCATCATATTCCTCCCAAATCTGCATAGCTTGTGACTTTGTGGTGAAAACTAGAGCCAATGAAAATGTGGGACACCGTCTCAATATGTGGGACGTGGGACAAGGGATAAAAGTGCTGAGCAGTCTCTCGTAAAGTGGGACACCTGGTCACCCTAGTTCCTCTATCCCACAGGTTCCCAACCGGGGGGTCTAGACCCCCACTAGGGGTCGCCAAAGCTTCATGGAGGGGTCGCAAGCCCCTCTTGATTTTAAGGGGTGTAAGACATCTTTTAAAAGATACAGTATATATAGTTGATCTATATCTCAGCATTTCATTCATTTCTGTAAAGAAAACTAAATTAAATTGTTATTTTTAAAGTTTGGATTATTATATAAACAGGATAAGGACACGGTGAAGACCTGAACACAAGTTATATCCACAGAGCCTAGTTCCCTCTCTGCTAAACAGCCTCGTCCTGCATTAGAAAACTACGCAGTTAAAACAACCAAAGATTTGATAGAACAATGGCCAAGTGTCAGAAAACAGTGAATTTGTCAAAAGAGAAGCCTATTAAGTATGCATGATTGTTAACAGATAAAAAAAATATATACAATAAAGAGAATTGTATTAAAAGTTCCTAAAAATTAACAGGAAAACTCATCTCTGATGCAATATTCACAGGAAATAATCTGCTCAAACTTCCAAATCGCTCATTTTACACAAACTTTCTGCAGTTATTGCATTCACTATTTGAGTTAATTGTACAGTTTATCAGTTGTTCTGTACTTATGCATTGAATTTAATATGAAATATCCATAAAATATGTCACTGAGTCAGGGATAATCAGTTTACTCAATGATAGAAGAGGGTTTCCCTTAAGGAAAAAGGTTGGGAACCACTGCTCTATCCCCCCTTTGTAGGACCAAATTTAAACACAAGCCTCAGTTTCCACTCCACTGTCTCTGTCCCAACAGGTGAGAAGCCCTTCAAATGCAAGTGGGAGGGCTGCGAGAGGCGATTCGCTCGCTCCGACGAGCTGTCTCGCCACCGACGCACCCACACGGGAGAGAAAAGGTTTGCCTGTCCCACGTGCCACAGCTGCTTCATGCGTAGCGACCACCTCGCCAAGCACGCCCGACGTCACCTGGCGGAGAGGAAGACGCCCTGCTGGACGTTAAAGGTCACCCGGTCTGCTAACCTCCAGCAAGTCTGTCTTCAGTAGACTCTGTCTGAGACATCCCGATGAGACGAAGTAAAAACTGTGAAATTATAATGAAGTTTTGTGAGTCTCAACAGAGCACAGAGCAGCGTGTGTCTGGTCAGCTCATAACAGTAGAACTTGGAGATTGCTGCTTCTGTGAGACTGTTTACTGCTGCATCCCTCAAACTGAGCATTTACACTGAAAATATCAACTGTAGATACTATTCTGTAAGTCCGTTTACAAATGAATGCTTAACATGTTTACTTCTCAGTGATATTTGACCAAAGAATGTTGAATATTCTTCTTTTGTACCATAAAAGAATCTATTTGTTATAAAACAATTTTTCACAATGCTTATTTCTTGCAGGGACAATAGAATTCTTTATTAAACTTGAACACATACATATTTTCTCATTTTTTTTGTTTGTTGCCAGATCTGTTTTATTGTAGCATGTGTCCTACCTATCTTACATGTAACGGTGAAGACTTAGAATATTTCATGTTGTTCAATAGCTCCTACGTGGTTTTGACTCGAGAGATTTAGCTCCTCAAACCAAATCCCTGTTTGCCTCTGATCACATTATCCAAGATGATAAATGGATGAAGGGCAAACCGAGCAAAAAAACATTGTTTTTCATGCACTGGTCTATTTTGAGATTTTGGGCTATTTTGCTTCCATAACATGTCTTCTTTCAGATTAGTGGAAAGAAAACATCCAAAATAAACATTTAGATCTATCTGCATCTGTAGATTAAGTAAGATAATGCCTCATTTGCATGTTTAAACATAACATTTAAGAAAACTTGTAATACAAGAAATATTTTTCTTAATGTAAGTTACCAACTGGAGAAGTTTCTTGGGGATATATGTTAGTTAAAGATTTTTACCCTATTTTCCTGTAGTGTGCCGTTTTCTCAAAATGAGTTTTTTCTCAGACTCTGAGCCAGAAATCTCCACTTCAGCAGCACTTACATCCACCAAACTTTACAGTTTCATTCCTATCTATATTCTGAAGGTTTTTACAGAAGGGTTTGTTCATATATAATCAATAGCCTGATTTATACAACATTTTATTCCTAAAAACATGGTGAAAATTGATTTTTTTTTATGGCAGTATTTTCTGATTTATGGAGTGATAAAAAGAGATATCTAAAATTCCCTCCATAAAAACCTTTGACTAATATGTCAACAAAATGAAACAATAATTTTGAACCTGGCTTTAACCAATGTTCACATTTCTGTTCTGGAAATGTATGCAAATTAGCATATATTTACTAAGATAATGCCTCATTTGCATGTTTAAACATAACATTTCAGAAAACTTGTAATACAAAAATAATTGTCTTAATGTAAGTAATCAACTGGGGAAGTTTCATGGTGATATATATATATATATATATATATACAGTATATAGTCATGCAAAATGTATGGAATTTTACATATCTTTAAAGGCTATTTTCTCATTTTTTTTCTCACAACCCAAACTTTCCAGTTTCATTCATATTCTATATTCTGAAGGTTTTTACGGAGGGGTTTGTTCATATATAATCAATAGCCTGATTTACAGAACATTTTATTCCTAATAGCATGGTGAAAATAGATTTTTTTTTTATGGCTTTTGACAGTATCTTCTGACTTATGGAGTGATAAAAAGAGATATCTGAATTTTGAACCTGGCTTTATCCAAAGTTAACATTTCTGTTCTGGAAATGTATGAAACTTTGCACATATGTAATAAGATAATGCATCATTTGCATATTTAAATATAACATTTCAGAAAACTTGTAATACAAAAAATAATTATCAACTGGGGAAGTTTCACTGTAATATCTATTTATTGTTTACCCTATTCATCTACAGTGTCTCCTTTAAGTTATCATGTATGAAACTATTTCTGAAAGTGGATAGTTGATAATAATAAAACACCGACAGAAGGTTTCACAGTCCAGTCGATGCGGTGTTTATTACTGCTCATGATGACGAGCACAGATACAGCAGTTATTTTCATCATGCCTTTAACACAGATTGAGAGACAACTTCACAGATACTGTACACACAGTAAGTATACTTGCACAATTGGGAAATAATATTATTTATTTAACACAGTCCTAACATTTTGAAAAAATATTTTCAAATTCAATAGAAATGGCAAAAAAAAAAAGGGGTTCTAGAATTATAAATATATATTTTTTTAAACTCCATTCCATGTTAGCTGATTCATTATCCATCTACACTTTCCTTGTTCCATCTGCAGCACACGCTGTCTAATAAACCTGCTTTTCTATGTCGTGGCATATCAGTTACCTGCCGGCCCTTCACTAGCCTGGGAGCGAGCTGCTCAGCGCTTCAGAATAACTCCAGTTTACTGGTGAACACTGAGCCGTTGGCTTCTCAACTACACCAGAGCAGACTGCACTAATCATGTTTCCAGCAGTGGGTTTAATGGGGACGCTGCACGTTGATCACGCCGGCTTTATTTACGTCATCAAACAGATGAGTAAATACACCTTCGTATATGCAAACCTCCGTTTCACAACACTGAGAGGGACGCCATTATAAATGTAATAATGAAATCAAGCACTCGTCACACAGAATAAACTATACACAACCAATTAAAATCATAAATACACATCTTTAGGCTAAGCGCCCTACACTAGCTCATAACTGTGTTTCCATTTAAATACACTGCTTCACTCCGGGATACATATCTTACTTTACTAGACTGGCAACAGCAATGAAGACATAGATAATACATTTGTCAAATATAATCATTTAAAATCATTATGTCTACTGTATGATTGTAAACTGTAGTGCCATGGGATGCCCAAAGCAAAGGGGAGAACGCATCTTTTAGGAGTCATCCATTTTGTTGCATACTAATTAACATCTACTTAGGTTTTCTGGGTCTAATCACTTACTTACAGAGTGGAATGTGGACCAGAGGAAGCTAGCAGCAGAAACCAGTAAAAGGAAAGTAAAAGGCTTCCTCGTCTGCTGATTGCTAAGCTGGGACAGACAGAGCAGCCTCTGTTTGGCAGGAATTGAGGAAATAAGGGACCAAAGAGAAGTTCTTCAGTGTAGCCTCGTGGGTGACACCAGTGTCCTGCATCTCAAACCTGGTGGAGCAAAATGAACACGAGTCAAGGACAAAATCTGCCAATTTTTTGCACACAAAACATTTTGCAAGGTTTCTTTTAACCCTCTGAGAACCACAATAGACACGTTTTTGTCTTTTTTAGGGAGGTACAGGGGGGTCTTTAGGGGGAGATAGCAGGTCAACAGTAGATGTCAAATAGAAGTGGTGTACATCATCTGAAAGCTGGGAACCTGAAGATTAATTTGAGATGCAGCTTAGCACTGTGTGTCAAATTGCTCTAGTCATAAATCAGAAATAAACATGATTCAATTAATTAATCATGATTTTAAATAAATTGTGAAAGTGTATAAGGGTTTAGAACATTATGATGGTCATCCCCATGTTCTATTATGTCTCATAAGTTGTTTTTACCTATCGAGAATTGATAAAAATGATCATCCCTCCAAAATACCACATTAAGACACCAAGACCTTGAGGAACACCATAGAAAAAGCAATGCTGTGATTTGGGATCAAAAACTTTTTACATTTGGAGATTTCTGCAAGAATTGTATTTTCCGGCGATTGGATGGCGAGCACTTCTGTTCTGGAAACTGCTCAGAAACCCCCTTATTGTCAATCTAGCTAGGAAAGCCATCCATCCTCCGAATGCTCTAGGTCTCTAGTTTGTGGCTGTAAAGTTTCATGAGGGTGTGATTATCCTAGAGGTCAGTTATAATTTTGCAACACACCAACAAATTTGAAAATACTCCACCACCACTGAGTTCCTTACCAGTCTCTAGAGGAGATGACATAGTATACAGGAGGTGGTGGTGAGTCGGTGGTGGTGCAGAGTGGCTGACCCATACTGTAGGCCCCCGCTTGGGTGAACATGAGCCAGTCTCCGATGTTGAGCTCAGGCAACAGACAGTGCTCCACTACTTGGTCCAGGTCATCCCCAGATGGACCCCACAGGCTGCTGCTGAACACCGGAGCATCCAGGGACGTGTTCTGCGGACACACAGAGCAGGGATTTATTACAGTCACCCAGTGGCAGACTTTTGCGATTGTAGCGCTGGCCCTCTGCGGTCCAGCAAAAAAATGTGTATATATTGAGAAACACAGAAGAAAACAGGTTTTGTCGTGTTTACATCTTTAACCACAGAGAATCTTTGAGACTCACCTTATAAACAGATGGAGCAGGAATCAGTGTTTCACAGAGTTTGCTAGCAAATGATCCATAAACTCCCTCGTTCATGTAGTACTGGAACTCTGGCTCATCGTTGGGAGATGGATCATCTGTTCAGAGAGATGGTAAACAAATTCTTTTAGAGTGAAATGGATTACTTTTTTTAAAAACTCAGTTTAAATTTTTTTTTAATATCACATTTTGTGTATCACACATTTGCGTGGTTATCTTTGACTGGCTGACTTTACATGATTCGTCTTTCATATACCAGTTGCATTATATTTTCACAGTTGTTGTTAGAGTTTGGTAAAATTTTCAAACATGCAGTCATGTTAAAATAAGCTTTAATATCTTTATTAATATATACTGTATATCCTAAATGAATATCACGCCACTGACCGTGTGCTTGGTCCTGGCGATCACGTGCCACCACCTCCTTGGAGATGACGTTCACAGCCAGTGTGAAAGCAGACGACACAAAGAAGCTGCCAGGCTCAGCAATGATGGAAACTCCAGTAGAAGGAGGGAAGTATAGGTCCACCATAGACATGACTGCATTATTGATCTGCAAAAGAGATGACAGTGGTACAAATTAGGAACAAAAATGGGCAGACCTTTAAAAAAAAAAAAAACATTTAAAATGTTACTTAATCGTGCCTCTCACTACTGGAAATAGCACTGACTACAGTGTCCTATGACCGACGTATGATGTCAAATTGATATCACCGTACATTTTGTAATGAAAACTAAACACTGTATTTCATACTATGATTTCTTTTCTCCTCATAATTTCAAAGGAAAGCGAATTAAAAGCACTACAAGTGACATTGTGGCGATGCTTGCAGCACACTTGTATTGTGCCAGTTAAAATCCATTCTAAACAGGGACAAAGGGTAAAACCAAATCAATATCATGACACATTTCTCAACCAGCGTTGCTAATACAGGCTAAACTGCCCAGTGTGTCCTTAATTAGTATCATGTAAAAAGCAGATAAGATACTGACCAGTTCCAGCTGGGTCTCAGAGCCACTGAAGCCCCCTCCAATGTTCAGGATTTTCATGTTGAAGCCAATTTCCTCCTGAGGCAAACAAAGGCTTGTAAACGTGTAATCAAAACACAAGTGATTACCAAAGTATGTTTCTCAAGCTGTCCAAAACATAACAGTGTGTGCCTGTTTGTAACCGGTGCGGCACTCGATGAAACATGAGAGCAGAGGATATTAATGTAGCCTAATCTTTATCTGCAACTGTGCCGAAATACCAGGTCCAAAAAAAAAAGCTACACAGCTTTCGAATGTTGATTTTGAATTTGAATGTCAACGAATGTCAATGAAGCTTTGAACTAATCAGTACACAGAACTGAACAGTGCAACTGGCAACATAACAATATTAAAGATTACTCACTCCCATATCAAAGACACAACGGGCATCAGATATGGCATGAACGTACACCTGGTCATCCTCACAGGAGCTGGAAATGTGAGACCTGTGGGGAAGAAATGACGCAAAAGGGGGCAGTTAATGGTCAAACTTTGACACCTTCACAAGGAGTTAAAGTTTATCTTGTGGCAGGTTGGACTAAAGCATTTGTTTAAGAGAGAGCTGAGGTAAAGAGAGCTGCTGTGGTCCTTCTACATATCTCTATGTTTCTTCAAAGTGAATCATAACCAGACACGGTGCATTTTTGCAGGCCTCACCTGACCCCAACCACCTGCACACCCATCTCCTTAGCCCTCTCCAGCAGATGCCTGCAGTCCTTGAGGGAACAGCCAAATGTCATGCTCATCTCATCATCCTGGCTAGATGCTTCTGTTGAAACCTGTAGCAGCAGCCTGAATTAAATAAAGGATCTGGGTTACTGGTTTGCTGAGAAAAAAAGAGAAACCAGATGAGTCAAATAAACGTGGTACACAACTAGAATGAGCAGCACAGAACAAATGATTTTATAAAGCTTGATTTGACATAAAGCTTTTTGTTGTTGGCAATCCCAATATGCCAGAAGATGGGAAACAACATACTGTATTTCAAGTGAAATCCTGTATGATGAATAGTATCTCATGTCACATGATCACTAATACTTATCAAGCACCTACTTGGCATTGGGGTGGCAGCGAGAAATCTTGCGTAGCTCTGCTTCATTATCACACACCAGGAGGTCAATGCCATTCTTAGCAGCGTATTTAATCTGGGAGACTTGTTTGCAGACACCGCTGCAGATTATATCTTCAGAGGGAATACCATGGCTCTGGACCAGCTCAAGCTCAGACTGAAATACAAAAGAGACAAAGACAGAACAGTATTCCATTAATATACTGTATATGGGCTAGTCAGCAGACATCATACCATGTCCATCCGGTTTACTATAGACAAAATATACGATAAACAATATATAAAAAGGAAGGCACTGAGGTACACTGACCACTTGGTGGTGCCTCTATTCTGCAGATTGTGGACCAAGAGCAGTGCAATATAAATCCAAATAAATGTACTTGCTCTGGTAGTGAAACTCTTGCTACATTACTGGACCAAATTTGTAACCCTGTAAAATAAGGGTAGCAAACTCCTTTAAAAACGTGTTAACTAAGCAATTTTCTGCTCAGTATGCAAGACTGAGCCTAAACACTGCATACACTGCAAATGTGATTATTGTCTGTGTAGAAACCTGAACTGACAACAGTGATATAACAAGTTTGTGAGAAAGTACCTTGTTGGTACAAATGAATCCAGTGCCGAGAGCAGCAAGAACTTCAATAACCGCCGGACTGCTGTTGCATCTGACAGCATAGTAGGGTCGAATTTGGGCCATGTGGGTTCGCCAGCGAACATGCTGCCTCATTATAACTCCCAGGTCCGCTACAAAGAATGCATTCTTCTCAGACTGAGGAAGAAGGAAACATACATGTTGATGAATCAAAAAAGATAGACACTGCAAGCATGTCTGTATGTGACTTTACCACATGTAATAAACAAGGCAATATAGTACAATACAATAACAGGTGTTTGAAACAATTCTAAGACAGTAAGAAATTCAGGTTTATAAGTATGTGCTAAATGTACATGTTATTGCATTCAGACCTCTTACCAGAGTTTGTTCATAAATGTGATTGTCAATCACGTCACAGAGGGCTGTGCCTCCCTCCAGTAGACCAACAGAATACTGTGGCTCATCAGTGATTCCCTTCATCCTCTCAACCGTTTTCTTCTAATCCGACAGGCATAAAGAACGTGGCTAGTCCAAAGTGGTCTTGCTCGCACCCTCTCGAGCCCCTGGGGTCCTAGACTTATGCAACAAACTATACAAGAAAAGGAGAAAAGGCAGCATAAGATACAAAGTTTAAGAACCAAATCAATTCAGTCATATTTGGATAATGCATATTCATTGATGTTGTCCGACTCGTTTATTCAGTAGCTGGAACCTAAACCTTTCTGATGAGATCCCCAATCAAACAAGTCATTTTCAGGGAGCATCCAATCAGAGCACAGAGCAGACTCCACATTACAGGACAGCTTTGTGGAAGAGGCCTATTCTTCTAAAGAGCCGTTGTGAAAACAGAGTCTGGGGCACAGAGTTCATTTACTTTAGCACCAATTACTCCCAACAATCACCATTAATCCCTGAGCTGGTGACCCGTGAAGGTTCTTTTTGATGGCATTAAACAAGGTACAATACTGGCGGCGTTGATGTCACGACTTTACTTTCAATAATGTAGCACAATACATCAGAGAGGCACAGCAGTCTGGACAGGACCAGATGTGACATGGCTGCAGCTTTGGGAGGTTAAATCGGGTGACCAACAATGTGCCTAGAAAGCCTGCTGTATTGCTGATAACTGTGACAAGGGCTACTGCGCCAAAAAAGTGCAGTATGTGTATTACTCCCTCAAACTCTGTGAAGTCTGATCAGTTGTATGTGAAATATTGTGCAGAAATATTTGACAGTCCGATATAAACACATGAACCGACAGAAGGACAGTTTGCAGTGTCTGCTTGATTTCATTGTGTTCTATACAGTTTTGCAATTCTATAAAAACGTGTAGGTTTAAATGATAGAGTCCTCTGCAGAAACACAGGTTAAAAAAAGAGGTTGGGAGATTGCTCAACCCTAAAATCTCTTTAAAAATCAACCAAGACATTATGTAACTTGGCGAATGCTCAACTATGACACGCATAACATTTCCCCTTTGAAAGAAGTGATGACGCATGACGGGGTCATACACAGTTAATGCATTGTTTTCAAATGCAGAAAGAAGAACTAGATTGAAAATGTAGTCACTATTAGGAGGATTAATATCTATAACCAAATAATTCACTCCTTTATTGTAACTAAATCAGAGCAAGAGAACGAGTACTGCAGATAAAAGCCGTCCTGAACACAGTGTCCTGTTATTTTAATAGAAGTGCTGAAAATAGATCTGAAAGGCAAAAATCTAAAATAACTATTAGCCTGTTTGTGATTTATCTGGGACATGCAGCTTGTTAATACATCATTTTATTCCTTCTGTCAAGAGTTTCGATGAAACAATTTGTCACAACAATGCATTAATACAAAATGATGCATCCATTCCAACAGACACATATACACAAATACAAAAGCAATTTTTATATCGCATATATTTCTACAATGAAAATATAACCAGTCAAACATTCAAAGAGGATACATTCATTCTTCAATTGACACCTATTTTACTCACATGGATGAGTCCTGGGATGAACTCGTCCACTATCAGCTAGGATCCCAAGGTGGCTCGGCGTTGAAGTCAAACGGCTCTCTGTATAGAGCTGCCCCTAGATCCTCTGGGTAGTTATTGTACACCTGCAAAAGCACAGATGAGAACAGGGCACACAGGAATCAGTCATTGACAGAGAAACAACTCAGTAACTGTTTCCCCACTGACACATGCTCCATGTCTACATTAATATTTATGCAGTGTCAGTACAATCAAATCTGTAAAGTAGTAACGTTAAAGGAAATATTGGCAAGCAATTGGCAATGGAAGGAGAGCATAGGAGTTGCAAATTGGTATACGTTTATGATTTACTTTGTATGTGGTACATATTTTCTGTAATTGACATTTGTAACACATTTGACATTATCTAAGACAAAGATACGTTAAAATAAGGCAATGCTGGTTGTGCAGGCCTGTGTTGTGTTGAAAGAGAGTGCACAGGAGACAAAAACAGTTTCAGATCCATCTCTTTTGTGTATGCTGTATAAAAATAATGTCTCTGCTGCCATATGCCTGCTTCCACATGTTACGTAGATAAATCCATGGCCTCCTTGTCCAAATGTGTGTTTTCAATGTGGGTGAGTGTGTGTAGATAAGAAAAGCTACTTGTCCATTATCTTAATCTGATGATTCTTACATGCAGTCCATTGAGTTAATGGAGTCCTTTACTAGTTTGGACCAGTAGCAACATTGCTGTGTTAAGTCACAGCAGCAAACAGTGATTTGTCAAATACCAAGCTGCCTGCTACCAATTCAAAACCAAATTTAATGTTGCTGACATACAGTAAAGCTACCTAGCTTAGCTTGCTATCGTTACAGGTCGTTGTGCATCCATTTGTAACGGTAGCAAAAGCTGTTAGCTACCTAGCAACATACGATGTAATTATTGTTTTGCAAAAAACAACACGATTTTTTTCCAGTAATGACTATACTAACTATCATTAACCTCTTATAGCTAGCATGTATGGCAGCTACGTTAGCCGGTTATGTTGCTAACAACATGCTAACTAGCGAGCTAACAACATGCTAACTAGCATTAGCATGCTAACAGGGCGGTTTAACGTTACTTACGTCTGCTGAAAACCCAAAAGAGGGGCCAGAACGCTTTTTCTTTTTAGGCGGAATTTTTAAAGAGTGGTGGGGTTACTAAAAGAGAAAAGGGTGACTGCCATAGACGTGGTGGATCCGGTCGCGGTCGTCGTTTTGTCTCGATGGAAAGCTAGCACGGATTATTAACGGCCGAGCGAGAAGGCGAAAGCGGAGGTCGACTGTGCGCATGCGCAGTGCAGACCGACAGAGCGTCAAGTTACGTCAAGTTACGTCAAGTTACGTTGCACCGAAATTAACAGTAAGACATCCGGTTAGAGTATCACAATAAAATCCACATTAATAAACACATTGCAACGTTTTTTTTTTTGAGTAACGCAAATAACCAATGTTGAAAAATAAAATAAAAAAATTCAATGCCATAAATACATATCTGAAGTATTTTTTTCAGGAAATATTCATTAATCTTTAACATAATTGAAGAATGACAAATTATATAACGCTAAATATTATATATTCCGGTCTACTTAGTGCTAATTATGTGTAATTGATAGATGGGAGGAGCTAGGAGCTGTCAAAACCAAAGAGAAACACGAAAATTGATGGCATGTGGAGCATTTATCAACAAAGACATAAATTACTACAATAAATGATAATATTTTAATAACTAGAATGATTATACCAATAATAACGACAACAACGACAACAATAATAATAATAATAACAATGACAATAATAACGACAATGACAACAATGATAAAAAATAATAATAACAATAATAATGACAATAATAAAATCAAAAACGACAACAACAAAAACAATAATAATAATAATGATAATAATGACAATGACAATAATAACGACAACAATAATAATAATAATAATAATAATAATAACGATAATAATAATAATACTCAAATACTAAATATGAGTAACGTTATGCTGCTATATTTTTTTCCATACAATTTCCAGAATTATGTGGAAATATTCCAGAAACAGTAAAATATATCTTCAGCAATAAAATCACAAATTACAAGCTATATCTATAACAACCTGGCGTATGTCAAATTTTCCAAGAATTACCTGTGTTATGTCTTCATAGTGTTTCCCATGGCTCAGTAATAAGGACTCAATGCTGTCCAATAAAGTTTGCAGATTCCTCCTTTTTTTTCCTGTAGCCCAAATCAACAGTTGCAAAACACCAGTCCCTTGAGTAATAAGTAGATAGATGGATGCATGTATTTTGCCCCAAGTTCAAGCTCAGACTGGATTTTCCCTTTGCTTTTGTTGTGGTGACTTTGAGGAGTTGTGCCTGCCTCTGAAAATGCAGGGGCTGGGGCAGTGTTTCTTCCAAGGAGATGCATTTGCATGTCTCCCTCCTCGACACTGGAGGAGGAGGGTGCCACGGAAAAATCAGCTACTGTTGGCTACACAGAAGGAGAGTTTCCTCTGGGGTTGTTTTGACTCCATATCAATACTGACATAATCACAGACCTAAGCATAAAATCCCCAATTCAAATGTTCATGTGTCTAATTGCACGGTGTCTTAGGTTTTGAAGGGTTTTAATGCCTATTTGCAAATTATATCAATACAATTTCTTTGCAGTTTTGAAATATTGGAAAATATATTTATGAAAATTTGTATTAGGTTTGCCTTTGAGTTTGTCTTTGTTGCAAAGATCGACTCATGTATCCTGGAGTGAAAGTCTATTTTCAGCTGTGTCTGTGCAGCCTTTGGCCATTTAATGTTCCCTTAGTAACGGTGGTTTCAAGGAATTGTTACAAAAGGACATACAATAGGCCTACTGTCTTTAACAAAAAAATTACCCAGAAATGTGTATCCTTGGAATACACTGAACAATGATCTCATTTCTAAGTTCGGCATAGTGTTGGGTTTTCTAGGATTCAACAAACGTTTTGTTTCCATCCATCCATGAGCCATTTTCTTCCATAGAGATCACATGTTAACCTAGAACAAATCTTTACCATCCTGATTGACCCACATCAGATAACAGTTTGTGATGGGTTGTTGTTTTTAAGCAATTAACAAGTTGTGAATTCACAAAACTGTAAATTCTTCAGAGTAGATGAGATTGAGTACATCTTAGGGAAAAATAAACAGTAGCAGCATTTGTTGCACTAATAAAACTATTGCTTAGAGTCCATTGTAATGTCTTTTCCTCGAACCACAGTACAATAGCTGTTCCGTGTTTTGTGCCTGTTTTCTCCGACACCAAATGAGACTATGTATATATAAGTCTAATCACACATAGCATCTAAAGTGGCTTCCAGTAACGCACAATGTTTGATTTCCATTGTTTGGATCATAATAGCCATCGCAGCCATTGGGTATGCGTCAGCGAGACATGCGTACCACCCACTGTGAGGGCAAATACTCCAGTGGCTGCATTGTGCAGCAGGAATTCTTATTTGCAAACATTGCAAACAGATTACATCAATGCACAGACTTAGAAAGACCCAGCATAGATGAAGACAAAAAGTCTCCAGTCAGAGAAGAATAAACAGCATATTCTAATGATAAAAAGATAAAATAATCAACCAAATTGATTGTCCTATTTGTTTTAAGCATCAAATTAATGTTAGAAACAAAAAATAATACATGTAAACAGAATCAGTCAGAAAGGACATCTATAAATCTACAGTACCTCTGCATATTTGGATGATTATAACTTATTTACTCATCACATGGACATGACTGACTGGTTAAACCACCATGAATTGGTCTTACGCAACAGACTCTGGCGTTGTTAAGTCACTCAGCAGCTTTTTTGCCAAAGAATGTTGCTAAGTAAAAGGAACTCCATGCAAACTTTTCCTCACACTGATCTGAATGTTAAGTAGGGAAATATAAAGCAACTGGCTGCAGGAATATAACAAAATATACAAAAGCAATCTCATTAAAGGACCTGCTCCAAGAATGCTGCTTTTGTTGCTTTCTGACATTTGTGAAAATTCAAGTGCAATCTTTAACACGCCCAACAATGTATTGTAAAATGTCTCCACTTTTGATTTTACAATATGCCACCTCAAAGGAAGCACCTATCTCTGGGCTTTCCCAGGACATGTCATTTTTTAACAATAGTATCAAAGTGGTGGGGAGATACAGCGAGATATACCATGGTGGTCAAACAATAACACAATCTAAAAAATGATGCACATTTCACCCTTGTTTCCTTACTGCCGAGACAGATTGCAGAATACGTGATTGTTTGAATAAGTTCATGACATAACTCTGTGACAGTATTATATGTGGTTTACTGTAAAAGTATCTTATTTCTGAGAAAATCATACCATCAGGAAGACCTCATCGATAAAACTAAATATAGAGACTTGATGTTATATTATGCTGTTGGAGAATGCCCATAACTTTGTGTGGACATGCGCATGCACAGATGTAGTCTACTATATTGCATGTGTATCCTACACACTGCAACCTATGTATATCCCCACTCATATATACAAATAATAGCCATTATGTAGGCTACATGTGTGTATGCATGCTTGCATTTCTAGAAGCAGCAGGTCACTGTAGTGCAGTTCAACTACAGTAAGTACAGGCAGGTTAAAATTTAATAGGCGATGTGCACAGTGAGACAAAGCAGTTAGAGAGACCTACAGTGAGTCAACAACAAACTTGTGTTGTCGTTTATTGTTTTAGTACCAGAAGAAAAACATGGAGCATTTTCTAAAGAAATGTAGGAAGAGGAGAGGTGACGACAATATGTCTATTATAACAGTTTTAAGATTTGTTATCCTAATGTTTCTATTCCATTATAATATTTCCCCGCCTTATTCAGTGATCATAAACACAACTTTGAGACAAATCTGTGATCACGTGTGTGAGAAGCTGTAATGGTTTCAAGACAGAGTCCATGCAAGGACACAATGTTGAATGGTATGAGTGAGAGGGGATAGCATTAAGGTTGTAAAGTTATTTTTCCATTCAATGCTATTTATTGCTAAAACAACACTTTTCTCTCTTATTGAACATGACGAGATCACACACCAGACTCCCAGCAGTAGTCTGCGTTCTCCAGACTGACTGATTATGGTGTCTGTGTGTGTGTGTCCTGATAACATCCTGGCAGACTGGCCTCTAGCCAGCCATGGGCAAACTCAACCTGTCGTTTGATGTCGAGGGTTGGCTCCAGGCAGACCAACCATTGTGTCCCAAACAATGAACCCCAGACCCACTGAACTATAAACATGTCCCATTGGGGGCGTTCCCCTCAGATTCTGTGCAGGAGACACCCAAAGTCAGGAAACCTGACCCGGCTTTTCCAAATTTAGTAACTCTAAAATCTCAAATGCTGCTGACTTGGCATCCAAGATCGCCTGTGTTCTTCTCAGATAATAAGGTAATAATACACTTGGAATGTTGACTGACGCTCAAGTCTGGGCTGGAGTTCTTATCACATCTTGTAATTCGGGAAATTAGGTTAAATTCCATGTCAAGAATGAAAGAAATGTTGCCTCACCTAAATACATTATTGTAGAATTGACCATGGTATAGAAATGTCTACACGATTACAATGAATAAAGTCCTCATTCATGGCAGTTACTGATCTGTGTTGTTGCATAACATTCATACAATCTTGACATGGTTGCTGAGTGTGGTTTAGTTATTGAGACACTCCTTTCTCTGAATGACTTGGCCTCTATTGCATATGTTTGCAAGCATCTGCCCTATAGTGCCCTTGAACCTGAGCAGTGGTGGAAAGTAGCTAAGTACATTTACTCAAGTACTGTAATTAAGTACAATTTTGAGGCACTTGTATTTTACTTGAGTATTTCCATGTTCTGCTACTTTCTACTTCAACTGCATTACATCTCAGAAGGAAATATGGTACTTTTTACTGCACTACATTTATTTGATAAATTGAGTTATTTTGCAGATAAATAATACAATAATCAACAAATAAATTATGGCTGTAATATTGGATTAAGATGAAACTTTATTGATCCCCGGTGTAAATTACCCAGCAGTATATAAATTGAAATGAGCCTCACCTTTACCAGCTGCAACATTAAGGTGTTGAACAAATAAAATATCCCCAAAACATTAGTAAAATATCCCCAAAATATTAGAAAATATCCCAAAAGTATTAGTAAAATATCCAAAAAATATTAGTATAATATCCCAAAAAATGTTAGTAAAATAGCAGAAACATATAAGCATAGTGTCAGACAAAAAATCAGTAAAATATCCAAAATAATATCAGTAAAATATCCAAAAATCATTCGTAAAATATCCTGAAAACTGTATTGATCCATGGGATAAATTACCCAGCAGTATATAAAGTAACTGAAATGAGCCTCACATTTACTGGCTAATACATTAAGGTGTTGAACAAATAAAATATCCCCTAAAAAATAGTAAAATATCAGAAAAATATGAATGAATTATCAAACAAACATTCATAAAATATAAGAAAATAATTAACTCCATCTTTACCAGCTGCAACATTTAAGTGAACACATTAATAGATCAATAATTATAATTATAATGCAATAATATAATATATATCATTCTGCATAATGAGTACTTTTATTATAACTGAGTTACTTTCGGATGCTAATACTTTTGTACTCTTACTTAAGGGGGCGGCAGTAGCTCAGTCCATAGGGACTTGGCTTGGGAACCTTGGGGAGGGTCGCTGGTTCAAGTCCCTGTATGGACCAAGTACTGAGGATGAACTGGTAGCTGGAGCGATGCCAGTTTGCGTCTTGGGCACTGCCAAGGTGCCCTTGAGCAAGGCACCAAACCCCCAACTGCTCGGGGCGCCTGTCAGGGGCAGCCCCCTCGCTCTGACATCTCTCCATTAATGCATGTATATAGGTCCTGTTTGTGCATGTGTGTGTATTTCGGGCCTGTGTGTACTATGTAAGTGTAAATAACAGAGTGAAAAAATTGAATTTCCCCTCGGGGATTAATAAAGTGCCTTTCTTCTTAAGTAAGACTTTGAATGCAGGACTTTTACTTGTAACAGAATATTTGTACACTGTGGTATTGTTACTTTTACTGCAGTACGAGATGTGAGTACTTCTTCCACCACTGAACCTGAGCACCAAAACTTACAAGAATCAGAATCACACACAGTCATCAGTGCAGTTACTCACAGTTCCTGCAGTACCCAGTGTCCACCAGCGGGGGTCGCTGTGGAGCAGAGGCAGTGTGAGAGGCCTTCCGGTTCCCTTCTGGCAGATCAGCTGACTCTGATGCTGCTGTCAGGAGACCTCACCAACTGGGTTCAATGGCAACTATGAAAATGATCAAGCCATAGAAACGCTATTAACAGCTATATTTTTACACTGTCAACATCCACATTCTGTATTCACAGGTGAGTGTAATTGTTGAACACTTAGCAATAACCAACTGTGTTGTTGTTGTTGTGAGCTAAGCTAAGTGGCTAACGGTAGCTAATCCCTCCTGGATGCTGTCTGACCTTAACCTTCCTTTTTTGTTAGCTTCGGTTTGTATACAGTAATTTAATTGTTATTTATGGCTATGTAACATTAGTTAGCAGTCAGGGAATGTTGTTAACATCAGTCTGTAATGGACTTAAACACTGGATGAGCTCCTGTTGCTAGTGTAGCATGAACAACAGCACAAGCAGCTTTATAAAGACACTAGGTGATGTAAACACAGTAGATAGATAGATAGATAGATACTTTATTGATCCCGAAGGAAATTTAGGCATCCAGTAGCTTAGACAACAAGTCCCAACACCAATACACCTTAAAAAAGATACAATCAAATAGAATAAAGTGAGATAAAATAAAATAAAAATAAGATAACATAAGTACAGCAGTGAAGTGACAGTGTGCCAGTGGTGCAAATATTGCAAATGGTAGTGCAAATATAGCAGAGTATATTTATAATATAGTACCTGTACTATAGCCAAATCAATGCTGTTGAAAGTGTGTTTATCAATGTTTTATTAACTGTTGAGCTGTATTATAACACAGCACACATTTGTCTAAATTCAGTTTTCCTCTCAGTTTTCTCTAGCTGCACCAGTGTTGTAACCATGACTGAGTTTTGGTTGATCTCTGCACCGGGAGAGAAGACCTGCCAGCAAACATGGGACCAAATGATGGCAGCCACCACACGTACCAACAACCTCTCCAACAACCACAAGTTCAACATCCCAGACCTCAAGGTTAGCATGGATATATGGGCTTCTCTGCTTGTCACAATTTCATATTTTTGGGGATATTTTATTTGTTCAACGCCTTAATGTTGTAGCTGGTAAAGGTGAGGCTCATTTCAATTACTTTATATACTGCTTGGTAATTTATCCCATAGATCAATAAAGTTTTTGGGATATTTTATCTATGTTTTTTGAATATTTTCTAAATTTTTGTCTGACACTAAGTTAATATTTTTATGCTAATTTACTAATATTTTTGGGATATTGTTCTAATATTTTTATGATATATTATATTAATAATATTTTTGGGATATTGTACTAATATTTTGTGATATCTTACTAATATTTTTGGGATATTGTACTAATATTTTCTCCCATGCTGAAGTACAGAGTAATTAATCTAGGGACTCTGGATTTTATTTCTTGCACAGTTCATAGTTACTTATCATCTTTTTTTTTTTTTTTTAAGTTATGGTGGTTTTAAAAGTAATATCAAAATCACTCACCTTATATATCCACTGTCAAGAATAAGCTGATTGTGTGTATGGGAAGCAGTCTTTACAGAGATCCGTTGCCTGCATGTTGAAGCGTTGGTTTGGGTAAGTTTTCGTCCACAGAGCAGCCCAGCTTGTCTGGTTTGGTTCCTCTCTGTGCTGAAGGTGAAGTAACCCCGCTGACCTCGCAGCCACATGGGCCTGTAATGTTCTCCTGGAACTGTTAGCAGTGCATGAGCGGCTCCGGACAAAGAGGCGCCATCATAAGCACAGAGGGCCCCCTGGATGTCACTGTAGGCGGATTGAACCTCAGATGTCACTGTTAAAACACAACCTTGCTGACCCTTTCAAAACGACACAAATCTCAGGTCTGACGACTGAAAAGTCATAATGTGCTGATGTTTTACTTTTTGTGTTCAAAAACAGGTGGGGACACTAGATGTGTTGGTCGGACTGTCGGATGAACTGGCCAAATTAGACTCCTTTGTTGAAAGGTATGCTACCTGCTGTATTCTGACTCAGAATGAACACTGCTATTCTCCACTGTTTTAGTGATTACATATAGGGCTCCCATAATCATGTTGAATATGGTCTGCGTTTTAAAGTGCATGAAAAAAACCTGTGCAGCTTTCCTGACTCTCTGATGTAGCTGGTAACAATGAGGAATTTCACAGGAGCCTGAGGCTAGCGGGCCTCGCAGTCTAAACTTAGCAATTTACAGTTGGGTGACACACCAGCAGCTCTTTCTTTAGTCATATTTATACCCAATGACTTAATTGCCGCGAGTGGGTTTGAGTGTAATTTATAGTCTTTTGGAAATATTGACATCCAAAACTCACACACAGCCATTACTGACTGAGCTCCGCTTTGCTTTCTCTGTCAATATTTCCAAGACTGTGAGAAAGACCAGCCTTTCAAAATGGTTTCACTTCTCTGACTACAGCCTGTCTTTTATCTAGTTTCTTTTTGGAAATTTCCATCCAGCATCCAAACTACCGAATTCTTCAAAATTTCACCCATTTATTTGAAGTTTTGATTGGATTATTTTGGTTATTTTGTTGTCATTATATGAACAATAAAAATGTTTTATAGATAGACAAAATTAAACCTAAGTGGCTGATGCGCTTTCTTATGAACTTTTTAGGCATGAGATGTGATTTGGCTCTCAGTCTTTACCTGGCTTCACTACTGTAGACACAGCTCTGCTTTGATGTGCTGCGGAACAGTGTGGTTAAAAATCCTGAACTCTGCAAGTCTGCCATGTTATAAATTGCCTTGTCAGGAAATCACCTTAACAGGAATATGTGAAAGGTTTTGATGTGTGTGTGTGTATATTTGTGTTGAACTTGGGGGATGAGGTCCCGGTGGTCGTGTGAGCATGTGCAGGGCGAATGTGTGGTTTACGGCTGGCTTTGTGCATGCAGTTTGTGTTAGCATGGCGTGTTTTGATGTCTCCTGGCTGTTCACAGTGTGGTGAAGAAGGTTGCTCAGTACATGGCTGACGTGCTGGAAGACACTCGAGACAAAGTACAGGAGAACCTGCTGGCCAACGGAGGTACAGTGATGGTTACAACACAATGTGTCCACATTATTTTAGCACCAAAAAAGCTGTGAGATAAAGCAAAGCCAGGTTAACTAACTATCAATAATGATAATAACAATTTAAGGCACACTGATGTTGTTTTCAATATTATTTACAATCCTTAGAAAATGCCAACTGACAACTATCTGATCATGGATTAGATCTGAAATCACTGTAATAAAATTGTAGCTTTACCCAACTTCTGTTTTACTATAATCTGATAGTAAAGCTTTAATAGTCTGACAGGTCTTTTGTTGTCCTTTTTTTCAGTTGATCTTGTCACCTATATCACAAGATTTCAATGGGACATGGCAAAATATCCCATCAAACAGTCACTTAAAAACATCTCTGAAATCATCTCAAAGGTAGGTCTCTCACTTAAATCTAAAATAGTGAATTCTGTCAATATTTGTACAGGTATTTCTGTAAATTGTCTACGTTTATTGTTGTAGCCTAATAGGCGATGCTAGAGCTCTAATGTAGGATTTTATTGTCCACTGGGCCCATCCAGCCTTTGTGCACCTATGTTTCTCTAAGGTGCTCTGTGTAGAGGTGTGTCTTGGCTTAAATGGTATGTTACTCTGTATTTTTTGTTTGTCAGTCACAAATAATTTCAACCATTTTATTTCATCTTTTACAGCAAGTATCCCAGATTGACAACGACTTGAAGACGAGGGCATCAGCTTACAACAACCTGAAGGGAAACCTGCAGAACTTAGAAAGGAAGAATGTGTAAGTAATCCACATGTACAAAATGTGCACGTCGCTAGCGCTACATTTAGGCTGAAGAGTTTTCACAGGAAGGAAGTAATGTAGCTAACCAGACCAGCCTTTTCAACTATCATCAAAGTGCCTTTTAGCAAAATATATATTTACTTAACGGATCACTGACCATAGGCATTTCTCATTTCCCAGTTAGTACTTGCTCCATTCCTTTCCTCGTCATCTTAGTCCCGTCCACGGGAGAGGAAAGGAATCATGGATGTACAAACTTTTGTCACGTCCATGTTATTGTAACACTGTTATGTGCCACCAGGGGGAGCCTGCTGACCAGGAGCCTGGCTGACATCGTCAAGAAGGAAGACTTTGTACTTGACTCAGAGTACCTCATCACTCTGCTGGTAGTCGTACCAAAGTGAGTGTGATTTCTCTAGTATGGCAAGCACGTCTGAATGCAAATGAATTAGAAACCTGCGGCATCATAATTCAGGAAATGAGATGCGCTCTTTAGTATCTCCTCATTTTTTGTTCTTTCAGGACGGGATACACTGACTGGCAGAAAACCTATGAAACACTGGCTGAGATGGTGGTGCCTCGATCCTCAAAGTAAGTGATGTAATCATGTCAAATAACATATTAGCTGAAACACATTTTGTCAGAGAAACACGCATGACAGGTAGTTTCACATGAGTATTTACATGCCCATTCATTTACAGTTTGTCATGAACATCATTAGCAATATAACTAACACCCGTCTTTTCTTCCAGTCTGCTATTTGAGGACAATGACAGCGGACTGTTCAGTGTCACTCTGTTTCTGAAAGCCATTGATGACTTCAAACACAAAGCCAGAGAGAACAAGTAAGAGTCGTTACTGAGCCAACACACACTATCATTGACAAGAGGTGTGAACGTGTCTACAGGAGAAAAAAGAAGCCAGACTGCTTGGCAAATATAAATAGCTCTAACTAAATATATCAACCGGACAGTGATCACAGGGTTTATATCAGTATATTTATACACACAGAAATATTAATTCCTGCCCTCGACATTTTATTTCTAGGTTCACAGTGAGAGACTTCCAGTACAACGAAGAGGAGATGAAGGCAGACAAAGAGGAGATGACACGGCTCTCCACGGATAAGAAGAAGCAGTTTGTGAGTGATGGAACCGGAAAGAATTTTCAAAATTGTTGTCTAGTTTTTATTTTCATTTTTATTGATGCATGTATAATGTAAAAAGGGCACCACAATCGATATTGAAAAAAAGGTACACAACACCAAGGTGTATAGGTAAATATATAAATTAAATATAAATCTAAATGAAATAAAATTAATTGATAAGTGCCTTAAAATAATATATATATATATATATATATATATATATATATATATATATATATATATATATATTAATTAAATAATAATAATAATAGTAATCTTTTTTTAAATAAATAAAATAGATAAATAAATAAATCCAAGTAGCCATAAGGACTTTGTAAGATCACCAAACTTTACATACTTACATACTTTTGATAAGAAACATTCTATCTCGTTGATTGCAAATCAATCTGCATGTGTTCTCTGCAGGGCCCACTTGTCCGATGGCTGAAAGTGAACTTCAGTGAAGCCTTCATCGCATGGATTCACATCAAAGCACTCCAAGTCTTTGTGGAATCTGTTTTAAGGTACAGTCTTAATATCACTTATACATATAACTACTTAGAAACCAAAGTGTCATTTGACAGTGCTTGCTTCCTTTTCATTGGTAGCAGTTAAAAAAGATAAATAAAAAAATAAAATTGATGGTATGTTATGTGTTCCTCCAGATATGGGCTGCCGGTGAACTTTCAGGCCATGCTCCTGCAGCCAACCAAGAAGACCATGAAGAAGCTGAGGGAGGTGCTCAATGATCTGTACAAACATCTGGACAGCAGTGCATCAGCCATCATCGATGTGAGTACTTTGAGGTCGTAGCATCAAGAGAAACCACTGCACATCTTGGAGCAACATAGGCATGTGTTGCTATCAAGGTTATCATAGTTTTGAATTTTCAATTAGTTTTTATTTTATTTTAGTTTAGTGTGTTTTCAGGTTGTGTTTGCTAGTTTTAGTTTAGTTTCGTTTTTTTAGAAAGGTTTAGTTTTATATATTTAGTTTTACAGTAGTTTGTTTTTGTTGGTTCCGGGTGTAATGTCTCAGAAGTATGTAGCTACATATACATACAAAATATGTGGTTGGGGAACTGTGTAGGAATGGACATAATGTTTAATGTTTAGTCTTTGTGCTACTTTAGTGTCCGATGTGAAGCAATTGTGACATAGCACCATCTCCTGGAAGGTCAAGTCCGTTCATTTTCTGTGGTTCAGTGTCACAAGAGTTGACGTAAATTCATGCTGTCTCCTTTTTTTCGTAGTAATATATTATAACTAAAAAAAAACTCAAACTGAAATGAATTTACGTTCTTTTTTATTTTATTTTTATTAGTTTTTAGTCAGGTAATATCATTTCTGTTTAGTTTTTCTTAAAAGATATAGTTTTTATTTAGTTTCAGTTCATAATTTTTCACGGCTTATTTTTTTTTAGTTTCAGTTTACTATAATAACCCTGACTACTATACAGACTTTATAATATGATTATCATGGCAGAAGTTAGGATATAACATATTATCTCACTATGTATTTAATCCATTACTGAAATGAGAAATACAATAAAACACATGTGCACATCCATATGTACGTACACATTCATATCAACCCATAATGATTCTATCTGTACTCGGAGGAAAAGAAAACTATTTTTAGATTGGAAGATATTCCCTTAACGTAAGTATATTACTGCTATATAAAATCAGGCCTTATAGTTGACCCATGTGTAAGCCATTTTGACCAATTTTCATCAAAGATAATCTTGTGTAAATAAGTCAATGATAACAAATTTAGCATGAAATGGAGTTTTGGCAAGATCTGCTCTTTTTTTTAAGTTTAAAATTCAAAGTTTGAAGTTAATGTGGGGATGCCTCACACTAAATGCTGTTGTGTTTTTTTCAGAGCTTTTTCTTATGGGTGGTGCTCTGTTCTTAGTATTGGAAACGGCGGCTTACATGCACTGACAGCCTCAATTATCTTTTTTTTTTTTCAGTCTGCGATGGACATCCCAGGCCTCAACCTGAGCCAGCAGGAGTATTATCCTTACGTCTACTACAAGATCGATTGCAACCCGTTGGACTTTAAAGTTTAACAGTTTCCCCTTTTTGTCTTTATGTTAAGTGTCGATTCATCTTTTCTGGTACAAACCTCTCTCTCCTCCCCCCCTGTCTCCTCGCTGTCACTTCTCCCCGTCAACTGCATGTTCATTCCTCGTGGCGAACAGGCTCATCAGCAAGCTTCTACCACTTTTACAGCCAAGGGACAAAAAACAACCAACCACTGTTAATTATTGTTTTTGTTTACAGTTTATTTTCCTTCTCAAGCTGCACAGAAAATTAGCTTTTTTTATGTGAAATGGATCAAGAAATCATATTGGAAAGCTCTATATTTATCATTCCACATGTGCTGGTGTGTATTGATAGCTACATCTTCTGTATCGGTGTTCAGAGATTTGTGTTTAAATAATGGGCAATGCTATCACTGTACCCATGACAACCAGACGTGGTATGTGTTTCTGAGATTGTGTGGTCACACTTGCAGACGTCGTGTAACAAAGATGTGATATGAGTGTGTGTTGTTGTCTCATGTTGTGTATATTTGCTGTCAAATAAGATGTGTATCATTGTATTGTGTGTAAGTCATTGATTGAATAAATATAATTGATGAATAAATCATATCAAACATGTGAAATTAATAAATGGCCACTGTATGTATACAAATACTAAGATTTTATTTTGATTGAACAGAATTCAGAACACTTTATGAATATGTGAAAGTCTGGTATTTGTGCTTTTATGTGTGAAACTTTTATACTGCCGTCTTGTCTAGGACTCCCTCGGAAAAAGAGATTTTAAATCTTAATGGGACTATCCTGGAAAAATAAAGGTTAAATTAAAAAATAAAATTGATTTATATGGTGATGTGCATGTGAGAGAATTGAGAAAGAGACATGTGGTGTCTCTGTGTGTAGTAGAGAGAGAGATGCTCTGTTAAGCCTCGTGATGACTCATGATCATATGCAGAGCTGTGGGCAATTTCAAGGACACTTCCTCTTTAAGCAGAAATCCTTTGGAATCCACATAGCTGCAAGAAAAATACTTCAGTTTCAACATGGAGGACGGACAGCTCCATACCAACAGCAGAGGGCACCAAACAGACACACATGAGGTCCTTGCATGATATTTGAAGGCGTTGGATTAACATGTAAATGCTCCATTCACTTTAATCTATGGGAAGTTTAATCTCTAACCATGCATCATATTTTACAAACTGATTATTATGTTTGGTGTGTAAAATCGGAATCTGAGCAGTAACCACAGCTGTTAAATAAACCTGGAAAAAATACTTAATTTCCCATTGAAATGTAGTGCAGTAGAAGTATACTAGTACCACATACAGTTCAGAGTATGTGTGTCTGAACTGTATGTATGTTGCAAGTTCCATGACGTAAAAATGGCATAAGTCATACAGAAGATCCGCAAACTGCATGGATAACTCCCAATAAAATTAAATTTGACAGAGCAAACAAAGATCTTCGACATTGTCAAATAAACACCAGAGAACACAGCTATCTCTCAGGTGTTTGTAATCTGCATGATTAAGAGTAAATCTGGATCAATCAGTGCAGAGCTGGGTAACACTGTCTGATACTTCTTATAAAAAAGTATGGCAATACTTGCAATGAAAATATAACAATACAGAAAAATTTAGGCATTATGTAGAAAAATGTTATACAGGAACACGTTGAATATAAAAAATAAAAAACAGTAAAATGTGATGCATGTATCACATTAATGAAGTATTTAAGAAGGAAACAATTATAGAATTGTAAATAGATAAAATGGAAAATAGTATGAAATTAAAAAAAGAAGTACAAACCAGTAATGTGCCTATAAGAAAACATAGATTTTGTAAAGGGCTCTGCACTCCCTCACAGGTGTTTCCATTTAACCTGATTAGACCTCTGCTCAGGTTGAAGATGGGTGCAGCTATGATCTATAATCTCAACATACCAATACCAATTAAGCACATTTAATGCAGGCCTATATTCGGTCCTAATTAGAGGACCAATCAGGCAAATAAATGAAAACACCTGTGTGGATGGTGGACCACGGTTCGTTGTGTAGGGCCTTTTGATATTTGAACATTTACAAAAGAGAGAAAGTAGGTGTAAACACATCAACAAGACAAATAAATAAGAAGCAATACACAATAAAGCATAAAGGAAAAAATGATTAAATAAGACGAAATAGAACTTTATTCAGATGTGGAAATATTTGTGCCCAAGATGCTCAATATACATAAATAAACAGTAACAGTTAGCTGCACAAACAAATCTGTCTTGCAATGAAAATGTTACTATGGACAAAGAAAAATGAAAACAATGTATTTATAAAAAAAACAAAATAAAAGCTTCCCGTTTCTGAGTGACAGAAGAATATATGCATACAGGTAAATTTGATGACAGTCACTTTGTAAACCTGTTTAAATTTCTATCCAATCAAATTCTAGGACACCCCGCCCCTTCTGTCATAGAATGATTATTGGCCAATCAGCTGTCGAGTTACTCTGCTCTCATGTTTGGTTACATCGAAGACGCTGTTAGCAGACTTAGCCAAGCAAGCTGGACACCAGATTTAACAATGCCCACAGAAAATAGCCAGGCCAATAAAAGGCAAAAAATGTACTGTTTTTATGAGGAATTGGTAACCGAGTTTTTTCACGAATGTGAATGACAAATGTGTGTGTCTCATTTGCGGTGCGAGGGTGTCAGTAAAAGATGTAGCTAGCTAGCTAACGTCGAACGCCACTTCACCAACGGCTACAGCTTCCGGTTGGTAGCGGTCTACAAACAGGTAACGTAAATGAGCTGAAAACAGCAGCAAAACAGTCTCTGTTTACGCAGCAACGGACTCTTTACGTACGAAATTACACACTAAAATGCTAATTAGTACGCTAAAACAGTATGTGATCCGAAACCTTAGTATGGAGCCAAAAGTAAGCGATATGCATACTATTTCCGGTGAAATATTACGGTGTGCAACCTCTTAATACATCCGTGTATTCAACGCTGGACACTCCTATGCTGGGATATTACATTCAAGATCAAGATTCAAGATTCAAGATTCCTTTATTGTCACTACACAGAGTACAGCGAAATTTGAAGCAGTCCTGATGGTGCAATCACGCATAACATACAGTATAAAAGAAGTTTAACCTAAACTACTATAAAATAAGTAAATATATATATATCTAAAAAGAAAAGTATATATATATATATATATATATATATATACATATATATATATATATATATATATGTATATATATCTAACTCGAAATGTTGGCCTATGATACAATATATACAATACAATTACAGTACGGTCAAGGCAGTATACAGTACAATCAAGTAAGTGAGTTATTGCACAGTAATAATAGTACATATATTGCACATGAATCAGTAGTGCAGTAGATAAATCACAAGAAATGATATATCTGAAAAATAAGGTGCGGGTGGGATGTAAATAAGGTGCAGTAGGAAGTAAATGTAAATAAAGTGCGGTAGGATACATGGTACATGACTACACCTGGCTACACCACCTCAGTTGATTATGGGAATTTGTCTGGTTGGTGATCCAACTTTGACTCCAGTAAAACATGCTTGAATGAACTGTATCTGACTTTAAAAAAAAATGAAGATCATCCTGCATCAATCCATCTCTTAAAAGCAATAGGTGCAGGGACAGGGACGCGTGTGTGAGGGAGTGAGAGAGAGAGAGAGAGAGAGAGAGAGAGAGAGAGAGAGAGAGAGAGAGAGAGAGAGAGAGAGAGAGAGAGATCATGTGATGAGAGACTGAGCCTGGCTTGCTTGGTTGTGATGTGAGACACACTCACAGTGAAGGCTGCAACCACACAAACCCAACGCACCGTCTTGCTGGTCTGGTACCGAAACCTGAACGAGGCGTCGGCTTGGTCGATCGGTCGGTCGGGCGGGGAAACAACCCCCTGGTGAGCTGCTTGGCTGCTGCCCCGGTGGAGCAGGAGGGAAGCATCAATGCCTCCAGGTTCCCTCTCACACATCGGCTTGGACCTGTTCACGTTGTCGGGCCTCCTGCGCTGAGATAATGAGAGGATGGCGGAGCAGCGACGCGGGGACCACGGAGGGCTGACGGATGCTGCAGCGACTCCTCACCGGGATGAGCAGCAGCAGCATCACAACACGATGAATCCAACAGAGGAAGCGAGAGTGGAGGGTCTGTCTCTGGAGGAGATACTGAGGCTTTACAGCCAGCCCATCAATGAGGAGCAGGCTTGGGCGGTGTGTTACCAGTGCTGCAGGACGCTGGCGAAGGGACACCGGAGCAGAAGAAGCTCCGCCGCCGCCGCCGGAGCACCATCAGCGGCGGCTCCGATGAGGATATCCGGACCGGGGGATGTTAGGATACAGAAAGACGGGTCTGTGAGGGTGGAGCACCAGGGCTGTGAAGGTAAAATAGCTTATTATGTAAGACTGAGTGCGCCTTAAGCTACTCCGATCTAGGCCAAGGCATCACTTGCATTTCAAATAATGGGGCTGAGGTGTTGTGATTGTCCTTATGTAAAAATCTTAAGCCTACAAAATTACAGCAACACTTGTGTATAATCCCCCAATAGGAATGTAATACAGTGGTACCACAGAGCAATAATGTCACTATAAATAAAATGTGTAGGTCTTTGCACATGTGGATGCTTTCTACATGTTTTTCCTAAATTAGGTGCTTTATTTTTAGTCTTTAATCTGCAGCAGTCAGATTTACAAGGCTCCATTACATATGACCTGATCAGTGATGAACAAAGAGACCTCTCACTTTCATGGCTCATCATACTGTAGTGTTTTCACTGCTTTTGCCTCCTCACTGAAGGCATGTGTGTGCTGTGTAAATCATGTGGTTCCACCTCTTCTTATTGCCACTTCATATCAGATCAGTGTGTTCATCCCTGCGTCATCTGATTAAAGCATGTGATTATTACAAGCTTATATGTGCATGATGGGATAAAGGTGTGGGATCACAGTATGTGTGCAAATAGAAAAGGTGATGGTTCACCCCTGCACATGCCTTGTATCTTCATGGCCCGATGCAGCTGTTCCTAACTACATGTGACATGGGAGCCTCTATTGATTTTACAGCTGTAATTAATGAGGTGCTATAAAATTGACGAGTTAGAGCCATTGCTGGTATGACAGTGCTTCTATTGCCAAGCTGAGAATATCCGAGAAAGTGAGAGGAGACAGTGGTGGCGTGCCAAATGAAAAATCATTGCAATATTCTAGAAATATCCCTTCAGGGGATTACACTGTGTCTGTGGGGCTATGCAGGCTGTTTATAGTGACTTTATTGTACTTAATGGTAATTTGTGTCTCATATGGGACTAGTTACAGTGTTTCTGTGGTATTTGTCTAGTACCCCTGTTACTACAGATCTTTTTAACAACCAGGATTCAAAACAAAACAGATGACACTGCATGCCATGTGTTGGGCGTGTCTGTGAACGATACAGTAACATGCACTTAAACCAAACACATTTGTCGTATGCTGTAATCACATTTGCTGATACAGTGAGCATAGTACAGAGTAGAATGACTAAATGCCTATCTATCTCTCTCTGTCCGTAATGGACTATACCTGAGGGCCGGAGGGATGTGCTCTTAACGCAGCTACAACACACAATACTGAACGCTGCTCAGTCAACCTTTTGGCATTTGATTCAATATACGCACGCTTTGTCTAATCAACTTGTATAAGCAAATCTGAGAGGCACAGCTGTAAGGATGATGCCAGTTGTGGCCTGTTGGTCTATATGCTTAGAATGAATGGGCTATTTTTAGGAGCCTGGAAGCGACCATTGGAGAGGGGAGTCCAGGCTTTTATTCCTCAGTTGCTCATGTAATGTCATATCATGCAAAATGTATTAAGAATGTATTGAACTGTTGTAGTTAAAGCATGTTTTTGGGCAGTTGTATCTATAGGCTTTACGTAGATGTCATGTTTTGTTTTTGTTTATATTGTTTCAATAATCATGTTGTTATTTCACAGAGGAACATCCTACAATTTCCTTCACATCTTACGTCACCAAATGTGCAAAATATGCACAGACTGTATTTTAAACACGTATCCATTCATTTTAGCTGACTATTTAAATTGATTATTCATTACTTTTACACGTATAAAAAAGGTACAAGTTGACATTACATAAACAACAACAAATGTGACGGAGAGGTGCAAAAAGCCCTCAGAGGGGCTTGATCAGGGCACTCTCCAGTGCATACCATAATCAATTGTAAAAAGAGAATAAAATATTGAAAAGGATGGTAAAGAGAGAGAAGAAGAAGAAAAAAAAGAAAAAGATAAGATTGTACACACTAGCAGACGTCCATATATGCAAGATGAAATATAATTAAGATTCACATTATGATATCACAAATAAAAACTCATTATTAGTAAGGAATTTACAGAGATAATCCATAAGGAAAACATTGGGGAGATAAAAACAAACCTTTAATGGCTTTCTTAAATTTTTCTGGTGCCAACTTTAAAATATGAGATGACAGAGCGTTCCATATCACTGAACCTCGTTAATTAACCCAAACTGTAACTGAGATGTTCGACACATAGGATGTCTGAGTTTGTAGTTATTTTGAGTCAGATAATTGTGGAATTATTCATTATGGGAATACAGTTCATGGAAATATGAGGGGAAAGGTCCTGTTCAAAGAGCTGTACACAAATAAAGCGATCTGAAGTTGGTTCAACACTGAGGATGCCAGAATGGAAAAACAGGTTGATCTATTTCTGCTTTCCCGCTAATCACTCACTCTCAATCGCAGCACATAATGTTCGGTGTACAGCTGACTCGATATTTGGATATATTTTTTAATCAAGTCTTCATTTCTACCTCACAATCTTTCCATGAACCCAATGATGACTTCAAAAGTACCTCTGGTTGGGAATCACTGCTGTCCAAGTCTTCAGTCTAATTCTGGGAGTGTTTTGCAAGTGTTCTGATCAGGGTACCGCAACCACACAAATGGTTTCTGTTTGCAGGGTAAATTGCTGGTCTAATTGCTACTTATCTGTGCTGTTCAGCACAGGCCTTCTCTCCCTGATGCACAAGCTCAGACAGACAAACTCAGTCATGTAAATAATGAGATAAATCTGTGGCAAACGTTTTAAGGATTTAGGACTTCTGAAGCTCTCATCTGCTAAACTGACTTCAAGTTAAATCCAGTTAAGGTTAATTTTAGACCCTGTTATCACTCAAAACTTCGTCTAGTGTTCTTTTATTCCGCAGTTTATCTGGGGCACCTGACACTTTGTATTATATCTGAATACATCATGAAAGCAGGACACTTTTAAAAACCTCTAAATATTTTTGTGCCATGCCTCCACTTTGATGAATATATTTAATTTCATGCTAGTCCCCTCCCCAAGTGTTGTGGTATTATTAAGGAAGCACATTCGATTATCTGCTCGCCCTGTTTGCAGTACAAACAGACACACACACACATCACACTGTTAGCTCTTCTTCACCCTACATACAGCAGTGTGGTATTCAAACCTGCTGATGAGATGATGTCACAGCTGTTGTGATGTTGCATTACTGCGTGTCACAATACAAAACAGCCATTGTTAAGAGAGTCATCTGTTAGCAGGCTGTTTGTTCTTGGAAGTAAAAGCTGGGACGATGTAGCCTGGAGGACCTTTTAAGTGGGTCTTCTTTTTGAAGGGAGTACATTCATGCAACATAGCTTCTTGGGAGAAGTCTTGCCATCATCGGTCACATGCTACAACCCACTAAAGTAATTAGAAATGAAACAGAGCTTTTATTAAAACTGGTCTAGTTTGCATAATGAGAGCACAGAACACGTATACGCTGAAATTTGTTTAATGAGGAAGAGAATATGTAATCACTGATAAGTAAGCTACAAGCTAAGGGTGCTAGACCCCAGAGCAAAACGTTGGATAGCAAAAGATGATAGAAATCCCTACATTTAAAAATTCCACAATACAACAGGTTTTCCTTTAAACCTGCTCTGGGACAAGAGCTTTTAAAGGATAAGGCAGTGATGCTCTATATTATTCTTATAGTCTGTAGTGGCCGTTTTACCATGCTCCAATAGGCCACTTAGTCTACTATCTCAGCTGCTCAGCTGCAGTCCCTGTTTGTCATTTAGCAGCTGTAGAGAGTTATGCAGAAATAAAAATGTCTGCCCAGTGCCCAGTTATATGATATTCAGAGACGGAATCAAAAGTAATGCATGACCTTTGACATTAATGGCTAAGAGCATCATCGCATGCGCTTAACCTCTGTCAGTCATACATTTTTGCACTGTAATGGAACAGTGTTACCTATGTAACCATGCATGTATGTACTGTAAGCTGCTTTATGCTTAGGCTGCTTATCACAACACTGCTTTCTTGTTTCCCTGCAGGTAAATACAGCCCTTGCACAACAACAGAGGTGAGTAACTCCACTGTAGTTCTTTTGTACTTATTGTATTTCATCATCACAGGCTTACAGAGGTTTGAAAAATATCATGTGAGCATATTTACTCGTGTAATAACGAGAACTTTTTTATTTAACTTTGCTTTCTGTTCTTTGGCAATGTTTACTTCACGTTTTTGATGTGCAACCCAGTTGCTGGGTGGTAAAAAGATAAACTATTCATGTTTAAGATAAGTATTTTGGTCACATGAATGGATTCGTTTGGGTGTAACTAGTTTTGAAACCTTGTTTGGAGTGTTTTTTGTTGATTATCTCAAAAACCTCACAGAGTGCAGGCTGGGAAACTCCCACATTTCTGGAAAGGAACCAGTCAGTCAATTAACGAGATATTTATGAAGGGATATCTATGGTTGTACAGGGAGAGATAATGGCAGGCTTAACCACAATAAAAGCATTTTTTTCTTTTTAAATATTTACCTTCCACAGTTGGTTACATTAGCTAGTTACAGTAAGAGAGGGCAGCCAGCCACAAGAACAGAGATGGCATATTAGAGTGGGCACTCTGCAGGATTATATCAAGTGCAACCGGTGTCGGATAGTGCTGTGGTTGAAACTGTCATAAACCATGGGTGTGTGATTTGTTAATCCTCATGCCTGCAATGCAGCTGCTGTGGGTGTCCTGCTGCTTAAACTAATACCTTTAATAAATAAAACAAGTTCAAATCACTCAACATTACATAGAAAACAACTTCAGAACAACAAAACAAACATGTTGATGTCATGAACCAATGACCAGAGAGGGTAATACCTTAAAGAAATGGTTCCATATTTTGGAAAATGTACTTATTACTTTCTTGCCGATGTCTGTAGCTACGCTGTAAGTATAGTAGTATATAGTATGAGGCGATTAGCTTAGCATAGCATAAAGACTGGAAACAGGGGAAACAGCTAGCCTGGCTCTTTCCAAAGCTCAAAAATTCACCATAGACTGTATAAAATATGGACATAGTCTCCATGACGTCACCTATAGGTTTCTGGAGAGCCGTTGCGATGCTCAAAGTTATGACGACACAGCCTAACTCCGGGCTAATCCAAAAATGGGCAAAGCGTTGGATCGTGGGTGGAGCTGAGGCGGGCCCGGGTGACGTAGCAGAGGGGACTAGCTGGCAGCTATCGACCTGGTATGGCACCCACCTGGTGTTACAACACCCTAATACTGTAACATCAGCATAGCTGTAAATAATTTATTTTAGCTGCTAGTTATACATCTTCAAATCGTTACGACAAGACAAAAGACAAACGTCGTCAGCATGGAAGACCATTCGATGGCATGTGTCCCAGCCTTCTCTCAGCCTGTGTCTTCTTCACCCAGTCATTTTCTCCACCAGCCCCAGAGCTCCCAGCTGGCTTCTTGATTGACTGGTAGGAAATGTCACCCAGCAAGGCCTCCTGTTTGATGACAGTTCTGGGAGCAGTTTCAGAACCTAATTAAATGGCTGTGTAAGATTGTCCCTCCTCCACACGCTCTCCCTGTACTATCATCAACTGCTGTTAATTGTTGTGATAATAGCTTGTGGAAATAGGTCTTACACTATGGAGGGATTAGCTTCTCTGCCTGTCACGTTTTAGAAATGTTTTGCTGGATGTTGTAGATGGAATAATTTCAGCCTGCAGGGATCCCTTCTGTGTCTGCGGATGCTGTCAGAGTGTTTGATGAATTCAAAGCTAATAAATGGTTTTGTATCTGTGATGTTGCACACATTGACTGAGGATCTCTACCAGTACATTAGAGACAGTGTGCAGTAGTTTTCAGGGGGCTCTGGAGGGGGGATTGCTGTGTAATAGGGCTGTGATAACAGATGGACGGCGAATAACTCAAGCACACACACACACACACACACACACACACACACACACACTGTAGCAGCAGAGAATGTGAAACTGTATAGACAAATCTCTGCTAAGCAGCTTTGCACTAGAAATGAGTTCTCACAATACAGTGTGTTACAGACTTTACTGGCAAGTCGTTGGATCCGCTTGATGCTTGACAGCGTTGAATCCTGCGGTAGAGGCATTCTGCTAGCAAACAGTGTGGAATTAACCCAAAGCTGGATGAACAGGAACACATGTGTAGTCGTAGCTGACACACATTATCTGCACATGGCTTCAACCAGCGTGAGCTCGAGCAAATGATGCGGCTGTGAATGTCAGATGATGCTGTTGTCTTCAGAGTCAGTGAACCAAGCTCCTGGCAAGGCTCTCTGTACAGTAATCACTATTGATAAATTCACTGGAAATGGATGATATTTGCCAGCAATTTTGTATTATATCACTCAAATGGGACAATTCTTCTCTTTAGCTACACACTTCCACCTTTTTATATGCTATATTTTGCAAGGAATTTGTTGGTGACCCCTGTAGCCATGCTAGCTAGACCCTCCCGGTCCCGTGATTATGCTTCATCACATCCCCCTCTGTCAAAGTTTAACTGTGCACGCTCCATGCTCTCTTTTAATGTCTGAGCTTTGAAGTCTAGGAAGGGATTAAGAGTCTAATGTCACATTCAGTGTTTAATGTAAACAGAAAATTGAGTCAGGAGTTATAAAAGTGTTTGGCAGGAATAGCATTTGCTTCTATGCTTCCTATATGATTTGTGTTTGCATGAAAAAAGACAAATAGCAAACATGAAAGGGAGGAGATGTAAAGGAAAAAAGAGAAGAAAAAACAAACAAAACAAAGGTGGAAAATGTGTGCTTTGGTTCAAGTTTTCTCTCTGTTCTGTAGTTATATGGGTTCCACATACCAGACAAGGCAAAGCAACCATGCTCAGTCATATGACAGTCAGAGGTCACAGAGGTATAGTCAGGCGTAAGAATCTGAGAAAGGAATATCGTCAGCGAGCAGTATGTCTGAGTTTATGGAGCTAGAGTTTTTGCGGGTTGTGCATAACTTATCTGTATGAGGAAGAGACTATGAGAGACTAAGCTGCTCCTTAGTGACACATTTAGAAATCCAGGATGTGTTGTTAAGAATTCAAATGAAATGGCACCAGATGGACTGGCACTGAGACTAGATTGAGATAAATAAAGGTGAAATAAATAATACGGAATGTTTCATTAAAAAAGCTTAAAAAGGACAGTGATCAATAGCGAGGTAATTCATTTAGGCAGTTTCTTCTTTTTAAGTAAAATTCCACTTAGCTCACTTACTGGTTACTTTCACTGCCATGACCTTATTCCTTTGAACCCGCTAAGTAAATACAAATGTTTTTAAATCCCCACATTGTTTCTGCAATCCTTTAATTCTGACCATTGGGTGCTGATTCGGGTAATCCTCTGCTGGTTGGCTAACAGTGGTTGCATACGAGAGAGCAGATCTAATAGATTTCAGTTAGCATTTAATTAGCACAATTGGCTCTGGTGTTTGGTCTGTGAGAATCACACAAAGCTACATAACTAAGACTAATGAGATTCACAGTCTCTAACAGCTGGTGTCTTTGTCTGAGTCCACTAAAAATGCATAACAGACCATAGCATCCCATTGCCAGATCCACAGACTACCAGCCTTTTCGTCACATGTGATCCTCCTTGACCTTCCTCAGTCGGACAGTGTTGAACTTGTTTTTCTTGCTTGTTTTTCATCAATAAACTTGGCGTTGGCGATTACACTGGACATTTTACAAGAAAAGACGGCGCTCAATATATGTAGAGCGCTTCCTTTGATCTTTACCGTCGGATGGCTATGTGTCTGGCCTCTTCGGTCCAGCTTTCGCTGCGGGGCCACAGGTTTCCACCTGGAGGCGTTGTGGCCGCTCCGTCCTCCGCACAGCGATGCCTCATTAACGTTATGGTTCACTTACAGCATTGGGTTTAAATCTGAAATATTGCCAAATAGGCAACTAAAGAAAATTAGAACTACATATGTTAGAGTACCATCATGGCATAATGTAACCATTGTTTTGGTAAAAAAATGTAAAAACATTTCCCTGTGCGTCACAATGGTTTTTATTTTGGCCCTTTGGCCAGCTTGCCTCCTCTCCGTGACAGGAATTCTGAAATTTAAGCCAAACTGTTTGATGTTGTTCTTGCCTGTGATGATGGCCGCTGCTGCACTTTGCAGCACTGGCAAATCTCCTTTGGTTGACAATGACATCTTGATCCTCTCCACACTTTTTTTCTTCTCTCTTTTCTTTCTTCTCTCCACCACTTCCTTCCTTCCATCCCATCATTCTGCTCGGTCGCCTGGAAGCCTGGGAACCAGTCAGGGAGATTTCTAAGTGGACTGGAGACATGTTTGCTTTAGGCCGCCTTCACAGTTACGGGGAAAGTTCTTATTTCCTGCAATCAGTCATGTTTTAAATTGACAAACATCACATATGTGATTCATGGCGCAATTCAAACGGGATCAACAAAAATATTTGTCTCTCGCTGTTGACTACCGTACATATTTTTTCAAAACTAAGGTCCCATGGGGTCCACCGGAAAGGGCAGGACTTCCCCTCTCTATTGGAATATCTGCAAGTTCCCTGGAATGTTTTTTCTTCAACCAAGTGCCACAAAGGTCCTGATTCTGGGTTAAACCAAACACCTATAGGGCACAGAAAATGAAACACCAATAGTATATTTCAAAATGTGGCACACCTTGGCATCCCGATGCCTTTGATCTCTTGAAAGTTTAATTTGTGGCCGCTTCTCCTGCCAGATAAAAAAATAACTTTCATCAGTAAGAGAAAAAAATGTAAAGTGAAATAATTGTCAAACCCATCTGCTGCAGCCTTTCATTTATTTCATCCTCCTTTTGCAGATCAGATACTGTTACAGCCTTTGACTGAATTCTTGAAGTTTTTTAGATAAGAAACTGGAGCCTGAAAATCCACATACTGAACACATGAAACCATTAGCTGCTGGGCAGGGCACATCATTCCATATCTGTCACATTTCCTACAACAACTGAAGAGGCTTTCTCAGTTATAGCCTGGGTTATGTTTGCATGTGCAGCCTTTTTTGCCTGTGTTGTGTTTGTGTGTGTTTTTGTGTGTGTGTGTGTGTGTGTGTGTGTGTGTGTATGTGTGTGTGTGTGTGTGGGTGTGCGCCTGCATGGTGTCATATCTCATTGAGCGTGGATCCGGGTGGAGCTTAGACAAAGAGGTGGCATTCAGCCGTTCCCCCCTGAGGAAACCAAGCTCTTACGCACTGATGGAGGAGAGGAGGACAGATCTCTCATATGACTCCTCCTCCCTCAATGAAGGTCTATTGAGCTGCTCTTGATCTTCACGTCTGTACACATACTCTGATGTCTCACCTTTCTCCGCCCTCCTTGACCTCTCCGATCCATTCAACGACTCTCATCATCTCATTCCCTTCTTCCTTTTTCTTGTCTTTTGATGCATTTCTGTCTCTGATCCTTGTCTTTCTCCCTCCCTCCTGCGTCCCCATTCCCCCTCTCTCTCTCAGTTCCTTTTCTCTCAGTGTTTTATATGCTGACTCGCTCCCTCTCAGTCTTTTCTCAGTGCTCAGGGCTGCAGAATAATCCCCTGTGTGATTTCCTACTCTTGTCTTTTGTCTTGGCTTTGGCATTGCTGCCTTTATCCACCATGACTTTCCAATTCCAGGGCAGATTGAGCGCTATAACTGAGCATAGCATCTTACCCACATATATATGATAAAATGAAATGCTGTTGCTCAGCTGACTCCTTTTGTCCTGGACGTAAAAACAATAGCATGGTTTCATAAAGCAATTTTTAACAGCTCCGCTCAGTCTGCATTAATGTATGTACTATTACGTTAAAGGGGCTAGATGTAAGAATCAGAAATTGCTTGATAACAGTGACACATCTTTCAAACCTACAAGCTTGAATATTTAATGCTAAAAATGTTAGGTGGAGTATCGTTCAAGTCCCGACGTCCTCAAAGTCTACGATGAATCTCAGATAATGAATTCCTTCAACCTTTAAAAGACCGACTGTATCTACACGACGACGCGTGTGATGTGATGAGGTTTTCCTTCATGCGTCACTTAATCACAAGATCTACTATCAGTTATCTGCTGCCAGCGTCAGCCTGTCAAACGCCAGTGAGCGTGTGAGTGTTCGCGTGCATGTATGAATGGCGGAGGGAGCTCTCTCGTCAAAGGCTGAGTCAGGAGGTCACTATATTACAGCTGTTCAGCTCAGGCTCGGCACACAAAAGAGGATCATATTGCATAACAATAGACGCAACGAATCCATATTTGTTTTGATGAACAACAGAACAATGTACTGAATAAAACAAAGGATGCAATGTATTGTGTGCTTAATATTTTTAAATCCATTTTTATCATCGGACACCAGTTATTTAGCTGGATTTTTACTTACAATATGTGCAGCCTATTTGCATTGTAAGTTATTAACATTGTTGGAAGTAACATAATGTTCATAGATAAAAGAACATGCAAACATGGAGATGGTTATCAACTTGTAAACGTTACAGATGAGGGTGACGCCGACATAAATGAGTGTAAATCTGAAAAAAAAAAATGGCACAGTGTGTACAAGAATGAGTGCGGAGATCATGTGAAGTTGCTTTTTGTCTCCCCCAGGTGATCGAGTCTCTGGGCATCATGATCTACAAGGCTCTGGATTACGGGCTGAAGGAGAACGAGGAGAGGGAGCTCAGCCCTCCTCTGGAGCAGCTCATCGACCTCATGACCAACATGGCCGAGGCCGAGAGGGACGCCTGCCCCGACGAAGGCTACGAGGCAACAGAGGAAGAGGATGAGGCTGACCCTGAGGATGACCCTGACAACTTCTCCAGTGTCCACGGCTACAGAGATATCTTCAAGGTACGTACAGTAGCTGAGTAAGTGACTGTGGCTGTCTCGTCAGCGGATAATTTTTTTTTTTAGGTAAATCAATTGAGGTGGTATATTATTATATAATTTGTATTATTGGATTATTATTAGTAACATGTCAACTTGTAAGCATTTAATTGCTTTTAGCTGGTTGAGGTGGAGTTAATTTAACTACTTTATCTACTGTTGGGTAGTTATTATTATATAACAATACCTCATATATTGTAATCTCATCATATGTTTTTGACAAAAATGTTAACTTCAAACCAGTAAATATAGCTATTAAATCAATTGAAGTATGAAGTAGTATAATTCCCTCTGCAATGTGTTGGAGAAGAAGAATTAAGTAACTACAAAATGGAAATACAGTTCTTGACTAAATACACTACAGTCAGGTGATATCAACGAGGGCAACTGTTCAGGAAAAGATGTGTGTGAGAAGATGAAAATGTTAAAAATGGCTCTGAACCACGGTGCCGTCTGGCTGCCAGCCTCATCCCTGCTGGGAGACTTGTATTTCTGTTGTCCGATGGAGCACATAGAGTCACTGTGTCCAGCCTCACATGGCCTCATATTGTTTACACAATGACTACATACCCAGTCACACACACAAATATACAAACACACACACACCAACACTGCTTTCCAAGGTATCTGAACAGCGTGTCTGGCCCGATGGCTAGCTAGCTGTCGGTTCCTATTTTTGTCTCAGTGTGTTTCACCCTCGGACCATTCACTCTCTGTGCTCCCTCGGTTTACCCTTTTGTCCTACTGTACTAACCCTAGCTGACTTAGAATACAACTGTTTTTAACAACAATAGCATAACCGTGTACCCTAGATACAGCGTTATTTGTGTTATTCACACACTCGTGACAGGATGTGGGCAGGATAAACGCTTACGGAGAGACGGTCGTCTGGTATTTTCTGTGTCTAATGTCATTTTCTCTTACTGTGATGCGGTCTGGACAAATGGACGCCAAGAGCATGCCAAGCATTGGCCGAGGGTACCGTCTGTTCCTCTGAGAGACAGACACAAGGGTGTATTCTCTCATCACTGTTGGTCTGTGTGTGTGTGCGAGCAGCAGCATGGCTGACCTCAGGCATAGTTGTCTTGTCAATTGTGCTCAGCAGTCAATAACAGTTGTTTACAAATGTCTGTTTTTTTGGGTATTTAGTTTTTATGTAGCGTCCCTGAGATTCTTTAGCAAACAGTGGTGGAAGAAGAATTCAGATCCTTTACTTAAACCTGCAGTATGCAGAATATTTTTGGCATCATTGGGCAAAGATTCCATAATAACCTTTCAGCATATTGTAATTCGAGTGTTCTTAGAGAAAACTAGACTTCTGCACCTCCTCATGGCTCTGTTTTCAGGCTTTAAAAAATCTAGCTTGTGACAGAAGACTTTGGCCGGTTTCCTTTACGATTGTAAACTGAATTTTTGGGCTGTTGGTCGAACAAAGCAAAAACAAAACTTTCACCATTTTCTGACATTTTATAGATGGAGTGATTAATTGATTTATCGAGAAAATAGTTGGCAGATTGATCGATAATGAAAATAGTTGTTAATTGCAGCCCCAGTCCCTTTTGTTTTATTCCTTCTCCCAAGCAATCCATGTCGTTGCTGGAGAGGAGTTGCCTCAGTTGACCAACAGTATTTTTTTTAACATTGTTAGTTAACAAGTCAGCATGTCAAACTATCATCATTCTTTAAGAAAGCTATTCGCAGACATTGTTAACAAAGCATAGAGGACCCCAATCATGGCTGCCAGAGGGTGCTTCCCTTGAATATACATTGAACTTTGTGAATTTTCTGTGTCATGTTTATAATCAGTGCAGCCGTGTGAACTGTATACTGAAAGTCTCTCTTCCTCTTTGCTTCGCTGTCTCCCTTGTAGCTGTGCGAGGCTCATCTACCCAGTCTATCAGACACCCCCAGTCACTACCAGGCAGTGTGTCGGGCTCTCTACACAGAAACCAGGGAGCTGGGTACTTTCTTGGAGAAGATCAGGAGCGCCAAAGAGGTGGGTCCTTATCATCATCATCACCATCATCATCACTGCTGTTTAAAAAGTAAAAAAAAAGTCAAAGTATAGTATGTCATAAAAATGTAAATAAAAAAGTTAAAAAAAGTCGTGCTAAAAAAGTAAAAAAAAAAAAAAAAAAAATTCTAAAAAGTCAAAATATAGTATGTCCTAAAAAAAAAAATATATATATATATAAAAAAGTCAAAATATATAATGTGCTAAAAAAGTAAAAAAAAAAAAAATAATAAAAAAAGATTTAAAATAAAGTTTTAAAAAGTCAAAATATAGTATGTCCTAAAAAAGTAAAAAAAAAAAAAAAGTATAAAAAAAGTCAAAATATAGTATGTCCTAAAAAAAAAAAAATATATATATATAAAAAAGTCAAAATATATGATGTGCTAAAAAAGTAAAAAAAAAAAAAAAAAAGTATAAAGTAAAATTATAGTATGTCCTAAAAAAGTAAAAAAAAAAAAAAAAAAAAAAATATAAAAAAAGTAAAAATATATAATGTCCTAAAAAAGTTAAAAAAAAATAAAAAAAAGATTTAAAAAAAAAAATTAAAAAGTCAAAATATAGTATGTTAAAAAAAAAAAAAAAAAGTATAAAAGAGTCAAAATATATTATGTCCTAAAAATGTAAAAAAAAAGAAATAATAAAAAAAGATTTAAAAAAAGTTTAAAAAAGTCAAAATATAGAATGTCCTAAAAAAGTTAAAAAAAAAAAAAAAAAAGTTAAAAAAAAAGTCAAAGTATAGTATGTCCTAAAAATGTAAAAAAAAAAGTATAAAAAAAGTCAAGATATAGTATGTCCTAAAAAAAAAAAAAATATATATATAAAAAAGTCAAAATATATAATGTGCTAAAAAAGTAAAAAAAAAAAATGTAAAAAGTCAAAATATAGTATGTTCAAAAAAAAGTATAAAAAAGTCAAAATATATTATGTCCTAAAAATGTAAAAAATGTTTGTTTTTTTAAAAAGTCAAAATATATAATGTCCTAAAAATGTAAAAAAATAAAAAGGATAAAGTAAAATTATAGTATGTCCTAAAAATTTAAAAAAAAATAAATAAAAAAAAGATTTAAAAAAAAAAGTTAAAAAGTCAAAGTATAGTATGTCCTAAAAATGCCCTGTTGGGCTGCAGTGTGCCATGTTATGATTTGAGCATATTTTTGGCTAAATGCAGTACCTGTGAGGGTTTCTGGACAATATCTGTCATTGTTTTGTGTTGTTAATTGATTTCCAATGATAAATATATACATATGTTTGCATAGAGCATCATATTTGCTCACTCCCATGTTGATAAGAGTATTAAATACTTACAGGTACATTTTGAACAGATAAAAAAAATGTGTGATTTATTTGCAATTAATCGCGATCAAATATTTTAACCTAAGAGAAAATAATAGGTACAGTAGTCATTAACGGTCTTTAGTTGCATGATGTCAGTTTTCTCTCTGCTTTTGTGTATTAAAGGTTCACACAAAGAAAACAGAAATACCCATTTGCTAGTTTTCAAACATCCATTAAAAGCATCTTAAAAATTCTTTTATCACCCATAATTCATGCATATACTAGAATATACCCTGGGTCCTTTAAATTTCTGATGACTCACATTCCCCCCAATTTGCAACATTAGGATACTGGCCTCTTGAATAAACCTTAAATTAAACTATTCAAGGCATAAGAAAGAATTTAAGGCTTCACTTTAAGGCCTTTAAAGTTACTTATTGCAGGGCAATTCCACTCCAATATTACTGTAATATGAAACGTTTAGGGATGTTTTATGGTACAAAATTAAGGTGTTCTGTTGAATGAACTTAAAGCTTCAGCAGGCAGAATATTTTTGGCATCACTGGCCAAAAATTCCATAATAAGCTTTCAGCATATTGTAATTTTGCCAGGTTTTTCCACCCTGGCAAAAGTAGACGTTTGAGTAAAAAGACTTGTGCATTTTGCAGTTTTTTTTCTGGCATGAAAGTGGTCAAACTTGGCTATAATGAGTATAACAACAAAATACCAGCCATCAGCAGCTTTGAGACGAACCGGCCAAGTGTACGTCACTCGTCACGATGCAGCCGCAGAGTGTGGATGACAGGGCGTCCTCTCACACCCTGCGGGCTGACAGGTTGAAGTGGGCCACTGTGAAGAACGAGTGGCATGTTTGTTGTTCACGTCCGCCACAGATGAAGATATCTGGAGACGTGCTGACTCTCAGTCTGCCAAAAGCACAGCTTCTCACAGCTAATATCAGAGAGGCATGGTTCAAATAATCATGTGTGAGTCTCCTGTTCTAGCGATAGGAGGGTCTATGATGTAATATGTTGTCCAACATACCACAAAGGATTAATGCTCCTTCAGTGTATTATTGGTATGTTTGTTATGGGTCATGTGTCCATATCCAAGAAGGGAGCTGGCAGGTGATTTCCAATTATTTTCCTCAGTGATTTGCACAGTTAGAATGGATTATAATCAGTGCTTTCTACTTGAATGAAAAGGCTGGAAAAGAAGAACTTGAGTTCATAATATAATTCTATCTTCACAAATACGTTCATGTTCTCCCAAGTTCACATTGAGGCTGTTCCTCTGATCACAAAGCCTTGTCGCTGTACAGGATATTCTTCAACTCATTCATTAAGATTAAGTGCAGGAGTCATTTTGAGCTTTGTTTTTCCGCAGGAACATTTTGGAGCTCAGCTGTGGGTTGGAACATTTCCCATCAGGCGTTGTGTGTGTGTGTGTGTGTGTGTGTGTGTGTGTGTGTGTGTGTGTGTTCCACCCCAGGGTTCCTTCCTGCTATGCGCTACTGCCCTTTTAGTGTGCGTACTGCGTAATGCATCTGAATGAATAGAGGGGATTTGGTTGGTTACATAACTCTCTGTTAGGAAAGAGGACTTATTGCAGGGTGGAGAAGGCTGAGGAAGACGCCTGAAACAAAGGAAGTGGGAGACTGCAGCCTTTTAAGCCTAGAAAGCAAGGGAGTAATGTTTTTGAATCTGGCGATCCCCCGGCTTTAACTCTAGCACCACAATGACATTGACATCCGTATTCCTCAAAAACTATTGGATGGATTACCGTTGGTACAAACATTCATGGTCTCCACGGGAATAATTGTAATGTCGTTGCTGATTCTCTTAACTTTTCATGACAGAGGAAGGCACCTTATGAACGAATACCTGCAAAACTAAAGACATTCCCTTCACCACCAGCTGTATTTTGTGTTTAGTGCTAATTAACAAATGTTAGCATGCTAAAATGCTAGTCCAAGACTTAGAATCCAAGGATATTAAAGAATAAAATGCAATAAACACACGGAGGAAATTGTAAAATGTAGGTCAACAATGAGCTTAATTGTCTCCAGATATTAAAATCAAATAGTACATCGGACCTTACTTCAGTGTCATTGTCAACAAATATGGAAGAGTAAACTGTTGTGAAGCCCCATGGTGAACTGGTGAGTGTGAGGCAACGTCATTTACACCAGTATGTGTGTGACTGTGTGATTGTATATTCATGCCTGCATGGATGCATTCACAGTCTGTTACTGGCTGTGTTTATCTGCGATTCTGCCTGTGTTTCCGTGTGTGTGTGTGTGTGTGTGTGTGTCCATGTATATATAGGTGTGTGTGTGTGTGTGATACCCAGGGGTAAGATGGGCTCTGAGCAGCCCTCCCGCCCCCCCACTTCCCAGTCCGTATGGCAGAGCTGTGCCGACCCACAGTGGAGCCATGTTTATCTGTCCACCACTACCAGCCATGGCTGCCAAAGAGTCGCTTTGTCTCCCCACAAAGACGCCTCCCGCTGCTCGAGATTCACAGAAAAGCAGCCGAATCAGCGGTGATTCACAGAAACAAACTCTGGCTCCTATTTGCTCACGGATAAGTGCTTCTTGTCAGCGGCTGAGAGCTGAAAAACGAACAACAACTAGAGCTAGAGACGAGAAAAAATGAGGTTGTAGATGCAGCTGGTAATTGCCCTAATTATTCACATGGACGTTTTGTCCACACAGGGGTTGCTGTGCTGCTGTCTGAATTAAAATGCTGTCCCCATCAGTTGCAGAGAGCACTGCTTCATCAAACCTTTTGAAATGGAAATATGTGGCTTTGATGTGATTTCATGACGCTTACCAACGAGATAATGGTGTTTAAAAGCAAGTGAGCTAATCTCTCTTTATGCTCTTCACTGGCTAGATTAGCAGTGTTTTAATTGGATGGGCTGTTATAAGCCATTAGGCGCTTCAGCATCACACTGAAGGACTGTAGCATACAGTATACACTGTAGGCATGCAGAGTTATGCATTATGTTGTGAGTGATATTATGTAACTGCTATATTGAGCCTACAGTCCAGTCGATGCAACTGTGGGAGGATGATAGTGAATTGTGATTTCCCCGGTGGGTTGAGGTTTTAACCTCTTTTACCAGATGAACCCGGTACCGGGTTCAGCTGAGCTGTGTGTTAAAACACTGCCTTTTAAAATTTAATAAAGTGCTGTGGTGGTCTTTTTTCTCTTGAATTGTTTCTAAAAGACGAGGCCTTAATGCTACTAAAACAACACTCCAAGTGTATTTTGTCCAAACAATGTTTGTTTGACAATGATTTCAATATTTAAGTAACAAAATCAACGCACTAGAAGTTGTATTTTTTACTTTATAATATTTTTGACTGTTTTTATATTGACTTTGGATTATTTTTTGTTTTCTTATTTACATCGTTATTGATCTTATTTGTTATTATCTAAGTTTTACTTGATCATATTTCATTATTATAATAAAACGACTCCATTTGGAGTCAGAATTATACGATTTAGTTGTTTTTTTTTGATTTTCTACTGTGCACAATGATAGAATGTGATGATGCACAGGGTAAATGTCATGGCCAATGGCTCCATTGTGTGCACATAGCCTCCTGTAGTGGATATCAGTAGTATTTTACAGCCAGATTCCCTTTCAAGAGGTAGAAAGCACATTTGGCACACTTCGGGTATCCAAGTGGCCAAATGGAGAGTCCTCCTGGTCCTATCCTGACTAAAACCTTTGTAGAATATATGTGCTTTGTGTTATTTATATCTGCTTCGGCACAATTGTAGTCAAGGAGTTGCTGAATGAATTCAGTGGCACTCTGTGCATGGCATCATTGCTATAATGGTGTTATCCACTGTCTAATCTAGAAAACATTTTAGGCGAGGATAAAAATGTAAATGTTTTCTTTGGTTCATCACAATTTACTCAGACATAGTAACAGTCACAATGTTATTGAAACTGGGGATGAATTCTCTGAGGTCTTACCTATCCGTAGAGACCAAGATCATGCATATAGACCTGGTAGTTGTGGAGCTATTCTTGATTTATTTTGGGTATGTCTGTCTAGGCGAACCACACCTTCCAGCAGCCTAGGGCTGATAAGGTTAAACTCTGCAGTCAGCTGGGCAGACTCCCGTGATTGTTTTATCAAACTCTCCTCTGTTGTGACGTGACATTAACAGTTTCACCACAAACATTAACCAGCGGGAACATTACTTTCTGTCTGCCTACTGCCACTTTAAAATGCTCACATACTTTTTGTTTCATTTTGTTTCCTCCTCTCTCACGCTCTATATTACACACACACACATTGATGTTGTCCTCTGCTGAACTTTGAAAGCACCAGCAGAGGAATGCAGGTTAGCTCCTTGTTTCCCACTGACAGTCAGTCACACTGTCAGTGTTTTACAACACTCTAATGGCTTCACGTTGCGCAGGTTCACTCAGGTGTCAGGATGGAGCAGCTGGGCTTTCTGTTCACTGCATGATTTCAAGAGACTGTGCCAGGTTTCTTTTGACTTCCACCTTCCATAAAAAGTTAATTTTAATAAGGTTTTTAAGGTTTTTTTTATTCACTTACTAACACTATGACATCCTAAACTGGAGAAACAGCGGTGAAATTGTTGGCCCACATGTACTGGCTCTTCTTCTTTCTCTTTTTATTTCCTGATGTCCTTCTGATTTATTTTTTTATATTCAAACTCTGTCTCTCTCTCTTTCCACCAGAACCTCCGTAAGATGGAGGAAAGGTCATCAGAGGACACTGGACGAGACCTGAATGAGCTACAGAACGATGACTGGGTAGGCAACTAGACTCCTGACCTCTGACCTCCAGCCTCAACTGATCATTTCTCTTGATCAAGTCTAACTCACCTAAAGTACAGGGGAAAATCACACCCCCTTTTGGTTTCACATCAAAGATTCTTCATAACTACATGTTCACATAAAGAAATCTTTATAGGCGAGTGATTAAAGAGCTTCTCAGGAACCATGTTGAGAAGGATAGAACCGCTCCCCTTGATGAACCCTCCTTGCTCTGTGTGCACAGAGAGGTCAGAGCACAGATGATTGCTATTGTCCAAATAAATTCATATCAAAGGGTCATGGCATTTTCTACTTCCCCTTTCCCATGCTGCCCTTTGCTTCCTCCGTCAGGCTCGATTCTGGGTTCAGGTGATGAGGAGCCTGCGTGAAGGAGTCAAGCTGAAGAAAGTGCAGGAGCGGCAGTACAACCCTCTGCCCATCGAGTTCCATCTCACCCCCTACGAGATGCTCATGGACGACATCAGGACCCAACGCTTCAAACTGCGCAAAGTCATGGTCAGTTTGCACCACAGTTAGGAACTAATGCCACATGCACGCCTCCTGCTTGCTGCACTTCTGCTGTACTATTATTCCAATCCCAAAGGGAAATTGCTTGGAAAAGCTTGCAACACTGTTGTGTAGTAACTGTAGGATGGGGTGATATTCTTTTGGATACCAGTGTAGTGCTTGACTTTCATTCATTTGGTGATATGAAGGATGTATAGGCATTTTGTTTTGACACATTTGAGGCTGCAATATTTCACCTCAAGTTGTTGGACAAGTCACCACCAAGAAGCACAAAATAGTGCCATATGATGAACTGCTTGGGATTAATCCCAGCCATACCTGTTATGTTGCAACTCTACACTATTTGCCATTGCTGATAATATTATGGAAACAATTAAATGGTTTATCAATTGGTTGTTTAACAGAAAATGAATCGCAGACCGTTTTGATGAGGCGAGATGTTGATGCTTTACTCTGTCTTACATCATCGTCAATTGAACATCTTTGGGTTTTGGACTGTTGGTCAGACAAAACAAGACATTCAAAGATGTCACCTTGGGGTCTGGGAAGTTGTGATGGACAATTTTTACTACATTTTACAGACTAAACAATTTATCGATTAACCCCAAAAATAATTAAAATTGGCTAATTGATAATGAATGTAATCAATAGCTGCAACCATAGCTGGTAGCTCTGTTTATGGTCCTGGATTTGGTAGTCTTGCAACAGGCAATGTTTCCCCTTAATTAGACTTCATGATCTTTTTTTGTACCTCAGTGTGTAATCTGGTATGTGATCATTCAACTTTTCCATGTCATGAGTGATTACAAGGTAAGTAAAGCCTCAAGGCATTTCCGTCTTTATGCCTGTGTATATCTTTTATCCTATTGTATTGTTTCAGATAAATGGAGACATCCCACCCAGGTTAAAGAGGAGCGCTCATGAAGTCATCCTGGATTTCATCAGGTCCAGACCGCCTCTCAACCCTGTAAGTACAACTTCAGAGCATGGACTTAAATATCACAACCCATCCTTGTGCAGCCTGGGAAATCCTGCGTTAATTAGACCTGTCTTCAAATGAGAGTCTCAACAAAAAACATTCAGCCAGAACAGTGTTTTTCAATCTTTTTAGGTTTGTGACCCCTTAAACAAAGCAATATCTACTTGTGACCCCTTCTCAGTTGTATCATACGTATATCTGTTGTGACCAGTTCAACCAAAGAATGAATCGACCAAGCCAGTTTTTCCTCATCAAAATTTAGCATGAGTTTGGAGCGTTATTTAGGCTAGTATGACATGGTTGGTACCGATGGATTCCTTAGGTTTTCTAGTTTCATATGATAACAGCATCTTCACTCTAGTTATTAAAACCGAGCCCTCTACAACCTAAAAATCACAAGTTGTGTTAATGCATTAAAGAAATTAGCGGCGTTAAAACGAATTTGCGTTAACACGTTATTATTGCATTAACTTTGACAGCTCTAATAACAAGTTCGACGTTAGCACAACCCATAGAGCCACGATAACCACATTTATAGGAAACATGGCAGGTTTTCTATTTGCCCCAGCAAAAAAGGAATGTCCTAGACCTCGTTGTTGGATTTACATTAAAACTGAAGTAGGTAACACTGTTTTTATATCACCATCATATAAAGAGTGTAAGAATTCTGTATTGAATATTAAAAACTCTATCTTGAAAAGCAGCCCATCCTCTCTGTAAAACATGAATGCTGTAGCTTTCTAACTCAAGTTCCACTGCACCGTGAACTCAGTGAAATGCTGCGTTCATCAGTTCTCTGTTGATATAAATCTTACTGCAGAACTAGCAGGCGCTGTTTCAGCAGGGCGCTCAACTCTGGGTAATCAGTCACAGGAGATATGAGGAGGTGGTGATAGAAATGCCCGCTGGATATAACCCTGTTTGTTTGTGTCAACTGTTAACTCCACTCTTCTTACTATATTTTACACATCATCATCAACCTGTGCGTCAGGTGTCAGCTCGTAAGCTGAAACCACAGACTCAGCTTCCTCCAACTCTGCACGAAAGGATCTTAAAGGAAATCAAATCAGAGAGGAAACTTCGACCGGTGTCGCCCGGTGAGGTCCGCAGGGGACGGCTGGGTAAGGAAGCTCGCCACTTCTTTATCCCACCTCTTGTTATTTGTTGCACACACACACACATACACACTGTCATGCACATGAAAAGCATACTTCACTCTGAAATTTATTTTTTAAGCTGAAGTATGGAGCTGATGCTTGCACCTGCTGGGACGAATTCAGATGAGAAATGTGTAGTTGCTTTACTTTACTTTACTTTACTGCACTATTATTTGTGCCTCTGCTCTAACTTTTCATATTTGTGTTGCAACTAATGCCTATTATTGTTTTTTTGACTACACTGTTTGCAATATAGTGGAAGTTTTACATGCATAGTAATACTAAGTGTCTGCAATTCCTTTAATACTAACAATGCTAAAACCACTACTGTTTCTGAATGTCAGTAATCTCTCAGCATTGGCTGTGGCTTATTTGAAATCCTATTATCTCCCATCATGAAAGTGGTTATACTTCAGTGATCTAAATCTAGACTATAAGCGTGCTATACCCCTGCATGTCTTGCCAAATACGAGCAGATTACATCCTTTAATGTATTGCAGTAAGTCATTTACCTCCTAATCACAAGCAATAACTGTCCGATGCCATGACTGTTTCTCATTGCAGTAATTCGGCCACTTAGCATGTCTTTCAGTTTTGATGCGTCAGGTAAAGTCGACCTCGCTGCTTATCTGGCTTTTTTATCTCTTTCTGTTTCCCTCCTTGTTGTGACTGCTCATCTGCTCTCCCAGCCTGCACACACATCAGACATACTGTATCAGCACACCGCACACACATCTCATGTCATGCTTCAGTGGTTGGTGTTGGTCGGCTGTGATCGGTGGAGGTGAAACATGGTGATGTGGGACGCTGGTCAGCCGGAGGACACTGATGAGAGCAATACGATGAGCCGGCTGATTGGACACATCACAGTAAAAAACATACAGCTGAAGCTTGCACGCCTTACTCAAACGGCTATGAAGATCATAGGGAAAAACGAACTTCACTATCTTCGGCCTTTATATGAAAACTCTGTACTCAGCGAGGCACAGAATATTTTTATCTACTCCTTTTTTATTTCTATGGGTGAAATGCGGCTCCTTTGTTTGCAGCATGTGGCTACATCTTACACATTACAACTTTAAGTAGAAGTGTGCAGCCAGCTGTCAAATCAAGGAATGAAAAGGAGCAACTGAAAGAGTATAAACTACCACCTCTGTGTCTCCAAGAACCATCAACTTCATACAAAAGAGTCTTTCATGTACTAGGTGACTTTGCAGAATTTAATCAGGGTGCTGCCTCATGCTCTGCACAGCGCTGGTCTCTCAGTAGTGGCACGTGTTCGGCGTTAAATGCATATGACCAAATTAATGACACAGTCTTGATTGAGGTGATAAGGAAATACTGCTGAGGCAGGCAAATCAGAATAATGCTGTGCTCCGCTCTCCCTCCTACTGAAGCCAGTGTCTCTCATCACACCACAAGCTTTATCACCTCTTGCATACTCATTCATGCTGTCCGATAATCTGTGTGTGTGTGTGTACGAACTTCCCTCTATTATGGATCATTCTCAAACGGAGTGAGCAGTTTGATTCTCACTTTGCTCTATATTTATGGGGAGATGGTACATACCCACTGACACTTTAATGGACATGATTAAGGTTTTAATCAGGAACAAGAAAATACTGTTTCAAGGAGAAATCCATCTCACAAGATATAAATATGACTCTTAGTGATGTATCATGTACTTCTGGGTCCATTTTATTGTCTGGTGGTGGCAAAATGGAGATGGTGTGTCCTACTGGGATGTTTATAATGCATCAACAATTTATGGAATAGCTCGACATTTTAGAAAATACCATTATTCTCTATCTTGCAGAAGATCAATACCACTCTCATGTCTGCGCAGTAAATATGAAGCTAGATCCAGGAGGTGGTTAGCTTAGCTTAGCATAAAGACTGGAAGCAGGGGGGAATAGCTCTGTCCAAAGTTATACAAATAGAATTGAAAAAAAAAACGTAAAGTTGTCATTTTACGGGGAGTTTCAGGGAATATTTCTTGCTAAGCTAAGGTAATCACCGCTTGGCTTTTAGCTTCATTCTTAACACAGAGACATGAGAGTGGTAGCGATCTACTCATCTAATTTTCATGAAGAAAGTAAAGAAGTACAATAAGGATATTGCCCCAAATCTTAAACTACTACTTAAAAACATATGATCAGCTTAAACATGAATACTAAATGTTAGATTTTGTCTTTTTCTTTAGAATCAAAGAGCAGGGATTTTTTAGTCGAGCCAATATTTTGACATTTAACTGTTGTACAGGAAAACCCCAAAGAGGCCAATGTCACCATGAACAGGTAGCCATAGACCAAAAGAACATGCAGCAACAAGACATGTAGAATTTTAATAAAATTGTGTGGCTGCACACATAACACATATAATATATCCCACACTTTAAAGCTATATATATGCTGTTGCAGCAACCTTTGATTGAAAGCACGACATTGGCATCAGTTGAAAAGCATTTTGTAAACAAGTCAGGTCCATGGAGGGTGGATCCACCACAAAAGTAAATTAGCCACATTCAGCCACACAATAATGCAATGACTGCATTAATCCTGATATATTATTGGGACCTAACAGCACAAACAAATGGTGGAACATTCTTATAGCTATCCTAATGAAGGAGGTGTCCCCTTCTAGGTTTTGGCAAAACTCGCAGTATGCCACAGGATTTGTTCCGTTCTGGACTAGGTAAAGTATGAGCACCGCTGTGGTTTGGAAGGCCTTGTTTACCCTTAACCTCATGGCCTTGTCTGTCTGCCTCCCCGGCTGTAAACTAATATATCCTCTATTTAAATATCTGAATACTGAAGCCTGGCCAAGACACAGGTAAAGTGTACAATAGTGGCTGGTTTTGTTTGTGTTTCGTAAAGTCTAAAGCCTGGTGATGTAGTCTCTTAGGTTGTAGAGAAAAAAGTTCTAGTCCAGCAGCAGACATAGAGCTCCTGTTGAGACCATGAGGATGCTTTTACCATAAACAAGAGAAGAAAATGAAAGAAGAAAAGAGATAGATACTATCAGCTGCAGCACTCCCAGGTCTCCTCTTCTCACACTCCCTCCCTCCCTCTAAACCCTCTTTTCAGGTTTTTTTTTTTTTTTGCATTCCTAGAAAATAGGGCTGGGACGATACACCTATCTCCCGATTCGATACTATCACGTTACTTGGGTGCCGATTCTCGAAGTATTGCGATTCGATATTACGATTTATTGCGATTTCTGTTAACTTTTTTAACACAATACCATGGGAAATAGTTGAATCATACACTTCTAGGGACTTTTAATTTGAAAAAGATCTAAATTAATACAGTAAAAATGTTTGATTTTCAGCTTGTATGTAGTCAGAGATGTCCTGAAGTCAAATATATCAGTCATTGTCAGGAATTATTTATTAGATTTTTTCCAGCAACCCAAAAATCAAAGAATAAAGACATTCCCTCACAAATTTGTGGTATTTTCTTTTTGATTTATAAGGGACATGTAATGTTTTATACTTCTGGTGAATATAATCCAATCAATCTTATTTCTTTATATGTATTTTGTATATACAGTTCCCTTTGTTAACACCTTATTTTGAAAACCGGACGTAGTCACACGTGTCTACTTCCTCTAACTTCTCCAAGTCCGTCTCTATCTCTCCCGTCAGCTCCGTTCTCTTTATACATCCATGGTCAGCTCCATCGGGGCCGTTTGAATGCATTTAACATAAATGTCAGTATATGGTGCTCTATAGTTGTAGCGTCGGACGATTTGACAACGGAGATGAGAGTGACGGCTGGCTTGACCTCACGTTACCGCGATACGATAATGTTTCCTGTCCATGACAGAGTTAGCATGCAGCTTTAGCCGTGATGTCTAGCTCTGCTTTTCCTGCAATGTGTGAAACCCAAAGTGTTTCCATCCTTTACTGGATGTGTAGTGTTTACCACTTTGGATTTAATATGTGAGGGTGCAGGTCGTATCCACGCAGACCCTCTGCTGTTTTCTACGTTTTGGCTCGCTGCGGTTACTCAGATTACAACAATAAAAGCGGTAACTTCCTTATTCCTCTGTATAAACTCAAATGAAGTAAATATATCGATTCTGGCATTAAAACATCGATTTCAAAATCGTTAAAAAACAAATCACATACAGGTGAATCGATTTTTTTCCCATCCCTACTAGAAACGACGGCTATTGTCAGGCAGCTTGATAGGTGGTTGATTATCATCAATTGTTTTCTATCTTTGGACCTAACGACTCCTCTCTCAGTGCAGAATGACCTTGTGACACTTGATTTCAAAGATTCCCCTGAAAATAAAAATAAAAAGAGTCATTCATGCTCTGTGTTTAACACCAGCCTGCTCCTCTGCCTCCCCTCAGACCAGCTTAACTCACCCGTCCTGACCTCTGTCACCTTGGGATGGATCTCAAACCTCAGTCCTCTGTATAGGATTTATTGCATCTTTTCACCCCCCCATGTGATTTGAAAACAATCTCTTTCCCCTTTTTCGGGGGCATAACTGTGACAATTGATTAACACAGGATGCAAGAATTCATATGAGGAATTGTTTTGAGATCCATGTCAAGTGATTTTCCTGCTTTTGTCTGAATAACCGTCTTGTGTGTGGCTCTGTGCAGATGACTTCAGTCCGTACATGGGCAGGAGGACGTCCAGCACTCTGTCTCTGACCAATGGATCAGCATCTCCCAGAGGAGAACCCTCCGGATGTCAGTCTGCACCTCAGAGGAAGAGGCTCCTTAAGGCTCCGAGCCTCGCCGAGCTGGACAGCTCCGACTCTGACGTCAGTATGCGTTTTTATGTGTGTCGGCTGGATTTTTAGAAATTACATCTGACATGTGTAGAGAAAATAATGATTGAAGTGTTTGTGTATATTCCATACATTCAGGATGAGATATTCGGGCACAGATCAGCCAGCAGCTCCAGTGTGGCCACATCCATGATGGATGATACATCCCCAGAGTGTGCGCTGGGGAAGAAAAGTGAGTCGAGAATTATTTATACATCCGTGTCACAGCTCAGTCGCCTCCTCAGCTAAACCGTACACTGACAGTGATCAATGAGTTTGAACCTTACAGCCTCGCCAGCCATGTTTTCTTAGAGATTAGTTGTTGCTGTTTATAATCAGAAGTTCTTCTTAACCAATGTGTGGAATATTTCCAGTTAAGCTGCCTCCGTTTCTCTTACCTTTCTCTCCTCTGTTAACACCAGCTCCCCCCATGTTCCTGCCCATCTCCTCTACACCTCAGCCAGAGAGGCGTCAGACCCCCCAGAGGAGACACTCCATCGAGAAGGAGACCCCGACTAATGTGCGACTGTTTCAGCCGCCCTCCAAAAAGAGCTCCAAGTCTCTGGTGAGTCAGACATCTTTTTCACATACTGTATATACTCAGTTAATTAAATGTACCTTGAAACTACTAATACTTGGGGCACAAAATATTTCCAAAAAAAGGGGCAGAATAAGGGTTTTATCATTTCAAGGTGAGACACCCTTTCATTCAAAAGGTCAATTTTAAAATGTAGTTATTTGGCTTCCATAACATATCTTCTTTCAGTCTAGTGGAAAGAAAACATCCAAAATACACATTTTGAATGTGTGCTGGATACGACGTAGTTTCGTTCTGCTGTGCACTTGCCCTGTGAATAGTATGAATGACAATAAAGTTAATCTTGACCTATTAGAGCGTATTACTGTGGGCTCTCTGAGGACAGTGTAGCCTGGCAGAGTTTTAACCCAGCCCCGGTCACAGATCCTGACCGGTAACTTAATAAGGGAGACAAAAAGATGGACAAATGGAGGGGGAGGGAAAGCGAGCATCTTTACAGAGAAGCAAATGAGAAGGGACTGAAACCAAACACTCACTGTCATCTTCTCTTATCCTTTTATTTGCGTGATGTATGTCTTTCTGGATTTCTTCCCTCTCCTTTTGCTATCACAAAATGTACTGTGTATGCTCACATCATGTGCATCCGATTCGACTGTTATCAGGCCATTAAATAGGCGTTATCATAGATGTGGGTCAATAGGGGCCTACTACGTTGTAAAAGTGAAAGTGAAAATTAAAAGCAACATATTCTAACACGTAAAACTGAATGAAACATCACGTTTTGAACAAAAAAAAGACTTCTTTAGGTTTAGGCAACAAAACTACAACTTCTTTAGGTTTAGGCAAAAAAACAGTTAGGTTTAGGCAAAAAAAACTACAACTTCTTTAGGTTTATGCAAAAACAAATTAGGTTTAGGCAATAAAACTACAATTTCTTTAAGTTTAGGCAAAAAAACAGTTAGGTTTAGGCAAAAAAAAATTAGGTTTAGGCAATAAAACTTCAACTTCTTTAGGTTTAGGCAACAGAACTACAATTTCTTTAACTTAAGGCAAAAAAAAAATAGTTAGGTTTAGGCAACAAAACTACAATTTCTTTAAGTTTAGGCAACAAAACTTCAACTTCTTTAGGTTTAGGCAACAAAAAACACCTAGTTAAGTTTAGCGAAAAACATTGTGTTTTATAGGTCGCTGTTGTGTTCTTTTATACCTTCTTTCGGTGATCTACCATGTGAATACATAATAAAACCTACTAGTACGTGTAGTAGGCCCCTATTGACCCACATCTATGGTGCTTATAGTGATTGATAACGCCTATTTCAATCATGAGAGACTTGTATGAATTGAAAATGATTTATTACGAAGTGCACGAAGATATGAATAGTTAAAAGTCTTTGGCGATTTAGACCCGACATGACGTCGTAAGGGGGGAAGTGATGCCATCGTAGATTAGAAATATTCCCCCCGGGTCTAGACACTGGTGATGGTGGTATTGAAGATATGATGCAGATCCGATGAATGGAGTGGAGCAGGATTGCTCTGATGTGATGATCTGGAGGTGCTGGGGTGGTGGAGGGTCGCATCTGTGTGTGCTGAATATGACACTGAAAGTAACAGAGGGGAGACCAATTTTTAAACTTTTGACAGCAACGATGTGATTGGTTCAGGGAGATATGGCAAGACCTGATTGGTCACTGATGTGAAACGCCCATAAGCAGCTGACGTAATAATAGCCTATGAGAGAGGACTTTGTGAATGAATGAGTGTAACCATAGTCTTCCTGACTGAACTTTCGCTTAAGCTTCATTTAATAGCCTGACAACAGTCTAATTGGCTGCATCATCTCCTGGTGTGACTTCATAGAAACTGCAGGAACCTCCTTACGTTCAGGTTGGGATGATAGCTTCATATCGTCCCTGGATCCCCATCCTCCTCCTCCTGCTCCTCCGCCTCCACCTCCGCCCTTCTCCCTCCACTCTCCACTCTTTGCAGAGCTCCAACCCTATCGAGGCATTTGCGTTGGGGTTGATGAAGGCAGTTTTTGCTCTGTGCAAGGGCATTTACATCAGAAGAAGAGAGTCGGCCAAGGTTTGCCAGTCTGCCTCAGTCTGTCCTGGCATAATAACTGTAGCTGCCCATCCTCTCCTAATGCTTCCTGCTTCACTAGAGGTCATTCACCTGTAGAGCAGGCTGCTGCCATTATAGGCTGAAGACAAACATATCACATAGCTAGTGGACAATATCATTTATTTAATAATCATTCACTTCACTGCTTTAGATAACATTTTAACACTCAAACATGAGTAGGTAGCTTCATCTAAAATTCATTTAAATCTGCTCAACAAATAATTTGTTTGCCGATGGTGGGATGCCTTTCTAATAAAATATCTTCCATATTTTTGTTTATTTGTGGCACTATAGATCTGAAGACACTGTTTAGGCTTCTTTTTTTTTCTTTTTTTTTTTTTTACATATCTCTGAAGATATAAAAAAATATTTGAAGTTGTCTGATGCTTCCTCCCTCCTTGCCTCTGGATCGGTTACATCGAGTACATGTTGGCTCTGCGCCATCCACCACGCCTGCAGGCTGGATGCAGTCTTTTTTTAGTGTTTATATATACAGACACTTTTGTGTGAGTGTGAGGCTGACACAGCACACAGATTTCTCTCGCTGCGACAACAATGATGGTGTTCAGCACCTCTACTGCAAAGCAGTTGAGCCTCTTCACCATGACGTCTTGAGGGTAAAACCTTTTCCTGGATAGACAGGACCATGTCGTCTCTGGCGGAGCGGGAGAAGGCGACCTGGACAAAGCAGTGGAGACTCTGGTCCTCAACAGCTTTTGTGACTCCATCAGCCATTTTTACTGAGCTGCTGGGAGGGCATGTTGTAGGAGGTGTTTGGAGGAGGCAACCAGAAGCCCTGCAGGACTTTAGGAACCACTTCCATCACCACCTCCCGCAGGCGGAGCAGTTTTGAGGCGGGGGGGCCTCCTCCTGCTGCTGCTGCTGCTCTGTCAGGCTCCTGATGTACTTCTGAGCCAGGCTGATGATCTTGGGATGTTACAGTCATTCAAAGTTTGTTTTAACACCACAGAGACATCACAACCGCTGTACTCTAACCGAGAATAAATGTGCGTCAAATATGACTCACTGAAACTGAGGAGGGATGGCCTCTGGTGACTTGAGCAGCCTTCTGGCTTCAAACTCCCTCATCATGCTGGTGTTTACCTCCCACACCTGAAACAAGGAGTGAGATATGATGAGCAGATTTAACATATTTACAGAATAAATCATAGTGTCGTCAGGTAACAGCCGACTCCAAAGTACGGTTGAGTCTTTTCAGAATCAAGGTCGTACCAGCTTGAGAAGAGGCACGGCGTCAGCCTCATCAAAGGCCTCCAGTCGTCCGTCTGGACCATTATCATGAACGTGATATCGCAGGAATGGAGGGAATTTCTTCAAATTTGGAACCAACGTCCACTTGGACTCAAGGTTCAAGGATGAACTGATGGTGAAAGGTCACTGTGACCTCACAAAACATGTTTTGCCAATTCACGTGCTAATTATGACAATTTAACACAAGTGTCTAACAGGATAAAATGATGAAGTGATGACATTTTGGACAGACATGGATGTAAACTGCAGCTTGACTGGTTGGCGGAGGCATACAACCGCAAGGCGGTAATTCTTGTTTATTAGAAAGAGTAGTAAATAAAGTAAATAGAGATGTTTGATTACAGGGATGTATATAATTACAGAAAATATGAAATGGGGGTGGGGGGAAAGACAAATCCCATCACGTTGGAACGCTCCTTTAAAACAATCATTGCCCAGTTTGTGAGGAACTGCTGACCTGGACCGCCGCTGCCTTTATGTCTTCCCATCACTCCAGTTGTTTACGCATCATGAGCCCTGAACAACGAGAACATCTGATGTAGTCTGGACCCACACAGGCTGCTCTTAAAGGTGCAGAGGGATGTACTGAATGATAAACGCTGAGCCCTGTGTGTTGGGTCTGTGGTGGCCCGGGTCACTCACTGTACATGTGTGTGTTTGTTGTTATAGGAGGAGTTCTGTTTCCCTGTGGAGTGTCTGTCTCTGACGGTGGATGAGGTGATGCACATCAGACAGGTGCTGGTTAAAGCAGAGCTGGAGAAGTTCCAGCAGTACAAGGAAGTCTACAACGCTATGAAGAAGGGAAAGGTAACTTCTTTGTGTACGACACCTGCTGCCTGTATGTTGAGTGCCAGCAGTTGTAACACGTTTCATGAATGTTGTACCATTCTTGACTTCACTGAAATTACAACGTCAAAGTTTTTTGACATTTGTTTTGATTTCTTTTAATTCTAACGTGGTTTTCATCTTTTTTTATTGCAGCTTTGCTTCTGTTGTCGAACCAAAAGGTTTTCCTTTTTCACCTGGTCCTACATCTGCCAGTTCTGCAAAAAGTAAAATATCATACATGATTATCTTTATCTTTTTGCATTTTAAATGAAAAACAAAATTCAGAAGGAAGTGTGACTGTTTTCATTCATCCCTTCCTCCGTCTGCTCTCTCCTTTCTCCTCGCAGGCCCGTGTGTGCACAGTGCTGCAAAAAGGTTAGTCAAATTGAATAAATCATTTAGGGGTGTAAGACAATATCGAGTGTCACGATATTATATTATTATATTATTATACTTGTATCATTACAATGTTTCAAGAAGAAGTAGTTTAATGAAGATTATAAATCCTTGTGTTCATCAAAAATCTGTCACCTGAACACATCTGAGTTATGAAGTGAGGACATGAAGTTTAATAGAAATGTTGTCCTATAATTCTCATCAGCATTCTTTCTCAGTAATCATGATGCTTCTTCTTATTCACATTCACGTCTTCCCTCACTAACAGATGCGGCTGCCATCCAAACCTTATTCCAGCTTGCCCATCTACTCCATCGGCTCGACCAACACCCTCCCCAGGGAGAGGGTGAGTGCCATGGCTGCCGTAGGACAAGGACTCTCTGTGGCTGGAGGGCCGGGGCCGGGGCCGGAGCCGGGGCCGTCAGCAGCGGGAGGGGCCACGGCGCCCCCCACTCCGAAAGTACAAACAACAGGGGCATCGAAAGACGCCGGAAAAGCCTCTGGAGCAGCAGCTGCTGCTAAATCAGAGAAGTCCTCCAGTAGCCCACAGCGCCACAGCATTCACAAGACCATGTCCAAGTAAGAGTCTGTCTGGAGTGCATGTTATGTCCTAATGTAATACAAATTCTCCTGTAGAGAGTTTGTGTGGTGTTGGTACAGATCAAAACACATACTGTAGGAGAGTGAATTATATTTAACATTAAAAGAAATTAAATCTATTTCTTATGCTCATAATCACAAAATGCAGAAAATACTAAAACAAAAGACAAAAGGCTTCCAATCATAATAGCTGCTGCTGATATATCCAGCTTCTATCTTTGGACTATAGTTCACTGTCACTGTGACATCTAGTGGCTGAAAGGTTCTATGATCACACCTAGTAAAAGATAAGTAGAATCTTTATTTATTTATTTATCAGCTGATTGGAGATAACAGGCAATTTGACTTAAAAAGCTTTTATTCTTTTTTTAATAAGCTATTGGTGCTTTAGGAAAAGAAGTTGCGTATTAATGTATACAGTTCTAAACTAAATTTGACTTGACAGATTATGTCACTTCAGGGGCTCTACTGTATCAGACTGGCCCTGTGAAGCTGTAATACTCATTAAACACCAGGGGAAGAATAGAGTGCTTTGCTATTCTTTGTTATTGTTAGCTTTATCTGCTCTCTGTCAACCTAAGCTGTAGTCTATGTAGACTACTCCGACGTTGTCATACATGCACATTAACACATCATAAAACTAAATAGATAAATAAAGCATAATTAATGGCAATCCATCCAACAACAGTTGATACCAAATTGGACGGATGTGCTGACAGACAGACTGAAGGGTGTAACCTCTCCTCTGCACATTTCTGTTGTTTGGGTTTTGATATCTGGACCATTTCACCTGAATTAGATTGCATTTCAGTTACAAAAATTGTCAAAGTAAACCAAACTGTAACAACAATATCAACAACAACAATAGTGTGGTCTGATCCTGTTCATGCCAAGCTGTCCTCCTTTTTCTGTTCCATGTAGGTTTTCGAAGCACGGCTCCTTAAAGTCTCATGAAGAACTGGAGCTTCCCTCCGAGCTGACGGAGGACTGGGCCACCATGGAGGTGTGCGTGGACTGCAAGAAGTTCATCTGGGACATCATCGCCTCCAGCAAGCACAGCCTGTCACTGGCCACCAGGAGAGCTCGCCTAAAACGCAAGACCCAGTCCTTCTACCTGTCTTCCCCGAAAGGAAGGGAGGAGTACCGGCCCTCCGAACGAACAATCAAGGAGATCTAAAACTCTTTATCTCTCTCTCTCTCTGGCTGCTTCCAGCACCTATGGCACAATTATAAAGACTCAACACTGGATAAGAGTTTACTGTACGTGTATACTTCAGACAACGCTGTCAGAATATGAACCTCCGTGGTGGAAAGTGTGGTTTTTGTTGCTGTGTCTTGATCATCGTGTACAGCTCCTTCAGACAACAGCATACTGTAGATCTGCCAATCTTTTTTTTTTTTTACCATATCATAGATGATCCTTTAATCTCTGGCCACAGACTTTTGAGTAACGAGACAAGAACTGTTGTGATGGCAAGGGGCAATGTGTCAAAGTGGAATGACTTCCCTCCCCTCTGATGGCACAACAGCGTGGTCCAACCCAACTCACATTCAAATCAATAAGCACAAGACAGAAGAAGGACTGATGTGTGTTTGACTTCCTCAGGCTCTGCAGAAGACACGAGGCCTGCTGAGAGATCATACTGTAAGTGAGAGTGACACTCAAGAAAATATGGAATAATAAGCTGTACATTTTGTATGGGTTTTATTTAGGTTTTTTTTTACACATGTGCGTACAGTAAATGATTGTTCGATGAAGTCACCCTCTGTTTTTAATTTGGAGTTTCATTCTGCTGATGATGCACAATGAGACTTTACCCCCACTTTCCTCTTTACTAAGCATACTTTTTTTTTGAGGAATCGGAGGAAAAGTCTTTTGTTTCCTCACATTTTGCATTATATAATCAGTGATGAATAATCTGTTTTCATGCAGATTTAGTGCCAAATAATAACATCTTTCTAATCTATATGTCACCCAAAGAAAAGTCATTCCCCCTGATGTATGTTTACAGTGGTTTTGCAACAAAATGATGAGACAAACTGGGCCGAGCCGTACTTATTAAAGCCCCCGAGAACGTGGTTTCAAATCTCCATATCTCAAATTGAATATTCAGGACTAAATAAGCACTGCTCTGATTTATCTGAGTTTAGCGCTCAGCTAATCTGCTTCATCAGGACTGTGTGGGTGAGATTTGATAAGATTTGATTGACAGTGGTCTGACACTCCAGCAATTTTAGTATTGCACATCCATAAAGTAAGGGGACTTGTAAGAGACCGATTCCAAAATGAATGGTGAAAACTGAAGCTGCAGTGGCTGAGATTATGTGTCCCTTTTTATGTCTGTGTCCATATATGGGTCAAGCATAGAAATAGAATATGAGTAGAATGGACATTTAACTGTTTTCCGTGGTCATTTGACTAGTACAAAAGAAAATGGCGATTGTTGTCAGTTGTTATGGTGACAACAGAACTCGCTATCGCTATGGCAAAGGTACACATAAAAATGGCCGCCACTCTGACGATCCTGCTATGTTGATTTGAATGAGAATGTCCTTTCTACTCCTATTCTATGGCTTTATCTGAAACCGCCTACGTTCACTACCTTCATCAGTAGTATGTAGTATGGAATGTAAATCGATCTTGTAGTACGCTAGGCCGGCTTTCGCAGGGTTTCTGGTTTTGGAAAGCAGAAGTAAACAGCACGTACAATAGCAAACCTCCGCTACTTTACATTACAAAAATGACCGAAAGTGACCGTTCCAGCGCTTTGCATTGTGGGATATAGTAGGCGAGGTAGACTGGTCCAATGCATACTGGAGATTTTTCCGAATCAGTACGACATCCGGGTATTTTTGGTATACTGTAGATTTTGCTTTTGTTCGCATACTGCATGCTACATTTTGGCCAAATCAGTACGTACTACTAGTACAGTATGCGGTTTCGGATACAGCCTATTTCTATGGGGTCATGCTTAAAAAACATTTAACATGATGCAACTCTACAGCAACGTTCGTTAAAACATTACTGACTGGTAAATACCCACATCTGTCTCAAGATCCATCCAAAATAACCAAGCGCCCCTATAAGCAAACACCCCACAACAAATCCTGATTGGTGCAAGGAAGTACATGATTCTAACTTTGACAGAAAATGTTGATGCTGATAGTAAGAACCTGTAAAGCACATTTCTTAACCACACATTCATTTGCAACTTACTGAAATCATTCAGATGTGTGGAGAAGCAGGTATTGAAACGCTATTATCTGCCGTATCATGTGTAGGATTTTTCAGTCTTGCCTTTAAATCATTTACATGAAATATCTGCATATTTCTGCATACCTAAATGTACCTTTGCGTTGATAAATATATATTAACTCATTTACTTTTCTTTACATTAAGTTGTATTTGTATTGTGTAAGGATTAGACATAATAAAACACTTCATGTTCATGTATTTGTACACATGCACAGTTTATAAAACCCAGTTCGATGTACAGGCAGCAAAAAAAAATATCAACATACTGTCCTGCTGTGCAACACATACTGTAAGTCTTATAATATGATGCCTTTATGATTTCCCTCCATCATTCAGGGTCTCATTGGCAGGAAGAAATGCCTGACTTGTTCCCTGGATGTCTATTTCATTCTTCATCACATTCCTCATGTTCCTCCTTAAGATATTTCTGCCTTAAGAGTTGCCTTTTATGATCACACTCATGTGTTGAACAGTCATCTACTGTAACTGTACATACTTTGTTTCTAATGGTTTGTTTGTAGATCAGGTGTGTGTTGTTGCCTCGGTGATTATCTCGACAGTGAGACTGTTGTAGATCTGTGTCTCTGAGAGGGAAACTATCCCAGTACAGTGTGTTGAGGGGAGGAGTGGGACGTCCACGGAAGAAACCTCGCAGTGTGACAGCATCATGCATGTACTACTACGGTGTAGCTTGTACCCTCAGTCTGTATTACCTTTAAGCTGTAACTCCCTGCAGAGAGTGCAACAAATGATGACTACAACAATAAACTATAATGCAATATCTTATCAAAGTATCTTCTTGTTCTGTATTTAAACGTGCAAAAATATGTTTTGTCTTTAGTTAGAAGTTATCATCCTCAAAACTGAGCAGACATCACAATAGACAAAACATTTACACAGACAATAAAATAATAAATAAATGAAAGCATGACATAAATACAACAAAGAGATTAAGCGATTGTTAGTTAAAGGGTCAGATAATTTTCAAGTAATATAAAGAGATCTTTGGGCTCCCTCGACAAAAAGTCAATGGGATTTCTCCATTGGGTTTTGGATTATTGCAGAAAATAATCTCTGTGGCAAACAAATGTTTATGATACTAACATGTTTTGTTCAGCAAGATAATCCTCACAAATGAACACCACTTTTATGATTTGTGAAGTGTGAATGCAATCGCCAGAAGTAAAAAGCTAACGTTAGGCTATAAAAACCCATTCAAAAAGCCCATTGACTTTCAGACGAGGGAACCGGAAGTGCTAAAATGATAACTCATTTCCGGGTTTTAGGACTCATTCCTGTAGCACTCTAAATGGGCAATTCAGTCTCTGCGTCCGAAATTCCATACCAACATGCTATTTAGTACGCTAAAACAGTATGTGAGATTTTTTTATATGTCCGAAACCTTAGTATGAAATCAATAGTACCAAATAGCATACTATTTAACCCTGCTTTCGTCGGTTTCTTGTTGAACTCAAGCAGTACGGCACCTTACTGGAAAATGTCAAAAACCAAAAAGCTGTAAAGTCTCTCAATATTTTAAAGGAAGTACATTTTCTTGAACTCTGAAAAGACTTGAAATGAATGGACATTGAACTCCTCTGGCATTAAAGAGGCTATATGTAAGAATCAGAAATTGCTTGTTCACAGCGACACCTGTGGCCGCAATGTCAACGAAAGTCAGCGTCCTGTAGCTCGCACTCGCCCGCGTGCACGCGCTACCTGAATGTGAGCGAGCACCGGTCTAAACAGTGAGGCGACACACGTCAGCTAACACAATATCACTCTATATTTCACCTGCTTGGCAGTAATGTTAGCTGACCAGACGAAGGTCTCTCCATGGATCAATGCTGATTCTAGTGTTGCCTTTTCCTTTCTCAGCCTGAGGACCGCGGAGGGAACGGGGGGGAGAGACCGACACCCGGTCGGGGGGGGGGGGAGAGACGTCGGGGGGGGGGGAGAGAGACCGACCCCGGTCGGGACGATAACGTAACTCGCTGCGGAGCCCCGTCACTTCACAAGATACGGGAAACCTCTGTTGGTCTGGAGGAGCGGCAGCATTTATTTCTGCAAAAACGTCTCACTAGATATTCTCAGAGCTAAACTAACTCTCTGCAGTGTGTAGTGTGCGCGCGTTCACGTGGAGGTGGAGCGAGCCGAGCGCGGTGTGCAGGCAGCAGGCAGGAGGAGCAGAGCTGCTGCGCGATCGCGTACCCACACGCGAGCGCGCATGGGAATCCGACCCGTTAGGATTTATGTGCGTGAAAAGTTACAAATAGTCCCTTTAAGGTTTTTTTTTTTTTTTTTTTTTTTTTTGTCTTGTTTGTTTTGTACTGTTTATTGTATTCCCTATACTTTTGTACTTGTCTTTTGTTGAAAATAAAGTTCAATAAAAAAAACAAAGAAAACAAAAAAAAAAATAGCATACTATTTCCGGTGAAATATTAAAGTATGCAACGCTGGACACTACGGCGGCATAAATACCCCACAATGCAATGCGGTAGGGACGACAACGTTCATATAATGTCTTTATAATGTCAACAATGCTTCGATTTAACTGTAAGTATAAGATTTAACTTAGCTAGGTGTAATATATATTTTAAATTGAGTTTAATATTGAGTTGTATGAGTTGAGTTGAGGTTGGTACGGGTTACCATGGTTACAACCGGCAAGGAGGCTCTCAGGAAGTGACGACATAAAATTACTGCTCAGTGAAATGCAGCTGTTATTCGTGCTCTTTCAATAAAGTTGCGTGTAAAAAAACCCGTGTGTTACCATAGTGACATGTAAACGACAGTGAGAGAGACGGTTACGGAGAGAACTGAAGTAAGTGGCTGTGACAGTTGATATTTTCTTTTCCTATGAAACTTAAGTTAGCTAGCTTTAGTTAGCTTCACCAGACACCATTGTAAATGTCTCTTAGATTGATTTTTACCTTGCTTATCGATGACAGTACATGCTTTGTGAAAAAGAACAATTCTTTTTATCTTATTTTGGTAAATTTGGCATATTAATGAGCTATTGAAACATCATCTTTCCCTGGTTTTGGGTTAGTACCAACTTGAAGAAAGGTTCATCTAACGTTACCTTGCTTTATTAACCGTACATGTCTGTGTGAAACTCATATATATATTTAACACATCTCCACAGGATGTCTTTATCCCGGATTCAGAGTCTGAGACTGGCAGCTGTACTGGAGGACTGTTCAGACCAGTTGGACATAGTGGGATATACCCTGACGGTGCAGATAGACAGGGAGCGAGGCACTGCAGCGGCACAGGTGACTTCACTGTGTTTATCACCTGTTCCTGTTCACAGTCTAGACTCTAGACTGTGAACAGGAACAGGCTGTCAGCCGCTTTGATCGGATGATGGTGTGAATGCTTATTCTCCATTTCATGATCTTACTGGACAAATTGACTGAAATAACTGTGTGTGTAGGAGAGACCCAGGCTGACCAAGCTGAGGAGAGACTGGTGAGCAACACAAACAGACAGGAAAATGTTGTTTATGCTGCATAATAACATTTATTTCTGACTAAGTCTGTCTCTGTGTCTCTGTCTGCAGTCAGTACATCTCACAGGAGATTCACAAGCTGCATTTGGAGCTGGAGGAGAAGCAGAGCCTCAGTTGTCTGCTGCAGGTGGTGGAGGAAGAGGAGCAGAGGAAGAAGGCTGAGAATATGAGAAGGTTCATCAGTGCATCATTGGAAACAATGCTAATAATACTAATCTTAATCGTTATGACAATACGTAACTAGCAAAGGTAATTTTGTAGACAATGTAGTGTGATTTTTGAGAGCAAAAAAGAGTAGAAGAAGGAGGAAAAAGGAGGAAGTCAGTGTTGTATCTTTTATGTGACTGTCTCTCCGTCCAGAGAGGCAAAGAGAGAGCTGGAGCAAAGACAAAAAACTCTACGGAGACAGAAAGAGGAACTCCAACAGAAATCTGAGGAACTGAAGGTGAGAAAGTACTGTCTGCATGAATGTCTGTTAGGTGTGAGTGGGATTCTGCTCATTTGGGTACACTGACCCTTCATTTGAGAACCAAATCAAACATGTTAGTCTGCAAGTTGGTGAATAATCCTTCCAATACCCCCGCCCCCCTTTTCAGGACATGTCCCAGCTGGCAAAAGATCTGAAGCATCAGCTGAATGTGCAGTCATCAAAGATTGTCATCAAGAAGAAGCTTGAGGAGAAAAATATTGAGCTGCAGCTCCATCAGGCACAAAGGGAGACCAGCCAGGCTGAGAAGCTGCTGGAGGACCAGCGGGAGGTGGGTCAAACAGTCCATCCATCTACCTACCAAGCCCCCAGAAGGAGATGTTTTCAAATTGATCCTCTATCAGGGTGCAGACATGACCTCTACCATACTCTCTCTTCCCTTTCTGCCCAATATCTCAGCATGTTGAGCAGTGCTCTTAGACTCTAGGTTAAATGTCATCCAAATCATGTCTTCTGTTACCTCCTTCTCTCTCAGCGGCTGCAGAAACAGCTGAAGGAGGAGAGGAGAGTTCACGAGGAGACAGAGAAATTCCTGCAAAATCAACACGAGGTTGGTATAGAAACACCACTCTTAACAACAGACTAATGTTGTATTTTCCTGGTTTCCTCGAGGGTGATTGCTGCTGTATTATGGAGCACTGCAGTAGTTATGATCACATTTTTACCCTCCAAGGACATCAGAGTGACTATTTTTAAGGGATGCACAAATTGTTGGTTGTGTTTCGCACCAGCAGCACCTAAGATTTTGTGTTTGGTCCTGTCATTAAAACTGTTGCTATTGTTGTTTCAGGAGTTGCAGCAGCAGCTGCAGCAGTGGCAGCAGCGCACCAAACAGATGCTGCAGGAGAAGGAGCAGCAGCTCAACTATGTGTGCTGCAAAAGAACAGTGAATCTGGACCGACTGATGGAGATGAGGAGGAAGGTGAGCAGCTCCTGGTGCTGAACATGACACAGTGTGAACAGCTGCCGATGCTGAACAGGATGCAGTTAGATGAACATTAATGAGATGCTGAACTGTGCTCAGTTCAGGGAGATGGAGCAGGTGGTGATGGAGGACAGGGAGGAGCAGGAGAATCTGCGTCAACAGCAGGCGAAGGCCAGAGCTGCTACCAAGGTAACAACATCCAATCCGAACTCAGATCCATGCCTTACCATCATGCCCTATCATATCAGTCGCTCTGGTTTAGTGTACTGATAAAGATCCGTTAAAGATCAAATTAAGCGCTCTACACATATTGACCGTCTTCTTTTCTTGTAAAGATGCCGTCCGGTGTAATCGGTAACACCGGTGTTGTTTATTAACCGGTGGGAAAATGTCCTCACCGTCACACCCCTAGTACTGATCGCTAATTCTGACCTTTGACCCTGCAGCTGCAGGCGTGGTGGAGAGGCTGCATGGTGCGCCGGGGCCTTGGTAGTTTTAAAAAAGCAGAAGAAGGCAAGAAAGGCAAGAAGAAGAAGGAAGGAAAGAAGAAGAAGAAGAAATGAGTTTTCTCCAACACTCCTTTTGAGACATTGAAATTAATTCAAAGACAATAAACAGCAATCTCTGTATCTTCTTTGTACTTTATATAAAATTGTAAAAACATGTTTTTTGTCATTTCAAACATACAATATGCAACAAAATTCCACAAAAAAATCAAAAACTTAACTTATCTTATGCAATATTTCAGAAGTAACATAAAAGTAGTACACTGTGTGAAGGGAACATGGAGCATATATACACATATATACCATATTATGTACAGTATGAATGCAAGAAATCAAAATGACTTCCACAATGAACACTACTAAGTAGTCTACTGTTAATGACCATAGGCCATACATGTTAAAATAAGTTAACACCTTTATCATGATAAGGATTTCTGTCAGACTCACAGTATTTCAATACTGATCATCTATGCAATCACACATTATAAACATTCATAAACAGATAAAATGAATCCTACAGCCAGTTGTCTTTCAGCATATAAGACCACTGGACATCAACTATTGAGAGATCTGATGATCACAGAGAGATGAATCATCAAAAAGTCACATCCATGTATGAAATTAATGCATTAAAATTCCCAGCTGCTCCCAACTTTATGTCCTCACGTCTGACAGAGGAGCAGAAGACCCGGCATTGCAAAACACATTTTTTTGAGGATAAAGTTTGAGGAGCTGACGTTAGTTTGTGTGAAACTCTTACAACACTGATGTACGGTGGTTATGTTTTGAAATCAGTACTCGCAAACGTCAGCGTCAAGACCAGTTTCAAGTCACGTCAAAACCAGAAGGCCATAGCAAATAAAAAGTCCCATTAAACTAAAACAGTGATGTCAGTCAAAATGTAAAAATAACAGCTGAAACAAAGAGTTGATTAATCCAATAGTCGATCAATAGAATAATCATATTTTTAAGTAAAATATTATCTGCTTCCATCTTCTTAAATGTGAATATTTGGTGTATTTTTGGCGATGGAAGCCATGAAGTCGACCGAGCTAAAGCGACATCTGATTACAAAACACCCAGAATATCAGAGCAAAACAAAGTGGTATTAACATGATTCACATTGAAATATGTTTCTGTTTATCAAACAGGTCTGAAGTATTTAGGTGGAAAAGTTTTAGAATAAATAGTTCCAATGGCATCTAAGAGTAAAAATGGTAGTAATCATTATGCTTAGTCGGTGTTACGATTATGAGGGGGTCCTTGGAAAATGTTCTTCCCTTTAAAGGGTCCCTGGCCCCAAAAAGTTTGAGAACCCCTGGACTAAACAATGAATAAATTACCTGGAAAATAATCTACAGGTTTACCGCTAATTAAAATATTTGTTAAATGTGGCCATAAAGAATAATGCTAAAGGAGGAGAAGAGACAGACATTGGGTGTGCAGCCAATGGTGAAAAGGTTTGATCTCATCCTGAGTTTAAGTTGTGATCCAACCAAAGTTGCTAGAGTGTGTAGTAGTGTGTGTGTGTGTGTGTGTGTGTGTGTGTGTGTGTGTGTGTGTGTGTGTGTGTATTCGCTCTGTGTGACCAAAGCTTCACATTTGTGGCTCTTCTGTTTCAGTCGAGTAGGTCTGCTCAGCGTGCATGTAGTTGTTGTCTCCGATGATGACACAGTTGAGATGGGAGCCGTGGATGCTGATGTTCGGAGGCTCGGCCGATGGAAGGGGAGGAAAGAGAGGAGGAGCAGAGGTATGTGCTGCTCCCTGCTGTCTGCGGCTGCAGCTGCACCTCGACTCATCTGTAACACATGAACAAATGACATGTTTTCAACTCTCATGAGTACGGTGCGAGTTCTCTAGTGCAACTACTACAAAAATATTCAAATAATTAGGGCTCGCAATCGATTAAAATAGTTAATCGTGATCAATTACAAATTAATTACACATTATTCATCTGTTCAAAATGTACCTTAAAGGGAGACTTGTTAAGTATTTAAAGCTCTTATCAACATGGGAGTGGGCAAATATGCTGCTTTATGCAAACGTATGTATATATTTATTATTGGAAATCAATTAACAACACAAAACAATGACAGATATTTTCCAGAAACCCTCACAGGTACTGCATTTAGCATAAAAAAATATGCTCAAATCATAACATGGCAAACTGCAGCCCAACAGGCAACAACAGCTGTCAGTGTGTCAGTGTGCTGACTTGACTATGACTTGCCCCAAAACTGCATGTGATTATCATAAAGTGGGCATGTCTGTAAAGGGGAGACTCATGAGTACCCATAGAACCCATTTTTATTCACATATCTTGAGGTCAGAGGTCAATGGACCCCTTTGAAAATGGCCATGACAGTGTTTCCTCTCTAAAATTTAGCATAAGTTTGTACAAGTTTGCAACAAGCTAGTATGACATGGTTGGTACCAATGGATTCCTTAGGTTTTCTAGTTTCATGTGATTTCATGTGATATTATCACGTTAACTTTGACAGCCCTACAAATAATACAACACAGCATAGTATATGCTGCAACTCAAAGTGCTTTAAAGTCCTAGAAATTACTATAAAGTAGGTTTGGCTGTTACCCACCGTGCATTTGGAACTCAGAAACCCGCATTAGAGGCTGACTTTCAGCCACCGCTGATGGGTAGGAGTCGCTCCCGATGACGCAGTCGATCAAGGTGGAGTTGCTGATGTTCAGAATCAAAATGGTAGATGGCGGATTCTGGAGTGCCACTGTTCATGAGTGGGCGAGGGAGATAAAGGAGGAAGAAGGAAGAGAATATGAAAATGGGAAGTTGTTGTTCCAGAGTGATGTAACGGAAGATACAGTATGCGTCACATAGTTCCTGATTATATGGAAAAACAGCTTATATGAAAAGCCACAGCAAAGAACGTGTGTGAGGTGTACAGAAAAGTTTAAGTATACTTGGCTTATACTTGTACTTGATCGAGATATACTTAAGAGAAGTATAATTAAGTATTCTTGCCTTATAGGCCTACAGAAAGGTATACTTGGCTTGTAGTTGTGCTTACTTTTTGATAGAGTAGCCTATTAAAGTGGAGGCACGTGAGGGAAAAATTTATTTTTTTATCATCACAAAACATCAAGTCAAATAACAAAAGTCTCTTTAAATCATTGGATAAGTACTATAAGTTAAAGTATACATGTACTTTCATAAACTAAAAAGTGGGCTACAAGTATATAACAATTAAACTAACAGTATACCTATTCACTTGTAGTATAATTCATAGTGTAGTTGCAGTACAAAATAAAACTTAGATGTAAACTAGTTGTGTACTCAAAGTTTTACTTTTCTTACACTTAAAGTACACTTTATAATATAAAGTGAAATGCAATGCAGCATGTTCCTAATGCTAAGTGCTAAAAGGTTAATGTGAAAAAAGAGTTTCCTTTAAATTGTAAGAAAAATAAGACAGACAAAGGATTAAATAAAGAGATATGAGGAATAACTAAAGACCCTGAATGCTCTATTGTAAAAACAGAAATGTAACACAAATATTAGGACTTACCTTGTGTAGTTTTATCCTCTGTAGGCTGCTGACAGCATGTGGCCTTTTCACACAGCATCGAGTCTAGTGGGCAGCAGAACAGCTGGCAGGCTCTTCTGGAGCTCTTCTGCGCCACCCTCTGCACCACCTGGATGATTTGCTGCATGCTGGAGGTTTTACAAGCCATCACCTAGAGGAGAGAAGCACACAGAAATCCCCCTTCAGCTTTAAAAAAAAAAAAAAAAGAATCTCACAATGATCTCATCTCAAATGCACCTGGGTGGGCTTTCTGAACAAACAACACCGCCAAGACCAACTGGTGCTCAGCTCTGTTTTTCTAGGTCACGTGCACTTTCTCTTGCCAATGGAAAGTTGCTAAGCTGGGGACTTTTTTTTTCTGCCACTGCAACTAACAATACATGGAAATGAATGTACAGTATGTGTCGGTGTTGTCTAATAGCTATGGGCTGTCAAAGTTAACACAAATACATCTTAACGCCACTGATATCTTTAACGCAGTAACACAACTCATAAGAAACTAGAACATGCCCATTTTATGATAGTCACATGCAGTTTTGGGGCAAGTCATAGTCAAGTCAGCGCACTGACACACTGACAGCTGTTGTTGCCTGTTGGGCTGCAGTTTGCCATGTTATGATTTGAGCATATTTATTTTTATGCTAAATGCAGTACCTGTAAGGGTCTCTGGACAATATTTGTCATTGTTTTGTGTTGTTTATTGATTTCTAATAATAAATATATACATACATTTGCATAAAGCAGCATATTTGCCCACTCCCATGTTGATAAGAGTATTAAATACTTGACAAATCTCCCTTTAATGTACATTTTGAACAGATAAAAATATGTGCAATTAATGACGATTAAATATTTTAATCGACTTTCAGCCCTACTACTAGCTTATACAGACTACTAGCAAGATGACAGGTAGGTGTGTGCAGGTTTACTGGAAGTCAGTCACAGTTGGGGGTGCAGTCTATATATAATGACGTCATGCTAAATGCTTAATTTAAATGTCCAGGATCATTTATATCTAATAGCATGAGGTTAACATTTGACACCAATTTTAGAACATTTTACAGAAAACAAACCTGTGTGTCACAGGCCACAACACGGAAGTCAAGATCAAAAATTATTATTATTATTAGCAGTTATATTTCTATTATTATTATTACAGCTATTATTACAGATATTTCTATCATCGCTCTATTACATCCACTGCACCCAGATTCAGGTTCTGCCCAGTTTCTACCCGTTAAAGGGGATTTTTTTTTCTTGCAATTGTCGCATAACAATGCATGGGGGATCTCTTGTTTGGTCTCTAAATTATAGGGCACGATTTAGACCTGCTTTATATGGAAATTTGCGTCTGGAAGTAACTTCTATTATGATTTGATGCTATATAAAAATAACTTTAATTGAATTAATTCGGTCAATTCTGGCGCGAGTCGCATTGCATGAGGAAGTATTATAGCATACTACATTTTGATATGTAACGGATAAAAAACAATATAATACAAGTCTTTCCCACTACAAATACCGGTGCACTACAGCAATAAAGAGGGAAAACATAACTTTAAACAGGTGTCAGCTGGGAAATTATATATAATAAAAATCTCACCTGATAGAAGGACGTTCTTTCTTTCACTTTAGTAAATGTGCTGTTATTAAGAGGACTCAGAGCTAGAGGGTCAGAGCTGTCCATCATCCGTATGTGTAGTTAAAGTATCATCTTTACAGCGACCAACAACGACTCATATAAAGGCTGCAGAAGTTCTCGGAAAAGTCCCCGAGCATGCGCACTTCAACCCGGGGTTTCCGTCTGGACACGTTTTCTACTGAAAACAAGCTTGGAGTTAAAAGTCACGCAGGGTGGTGTCTTTTAGCTTTTAAGCCACGTATAAAAAGCTTTGCAGCCTAAATTCTGCACGAGACTGAGTTGTTGTGTGTGTGACTGATGCAACAGCAATATAACAACTGTTTTTCAATGTTATTTCATGGGTTGGTTTCTCCCCTATAGCTCTGTGCTGGTGCCTTCAATGCACCTCGTTCAGCTGATGACGGCTTATTGCTGAAACGCGTTCGTTTTTATTGCCAAGAATCAAATCAAATCAAATCAATTTTATTTGTATAGCCCAAAATCACAAATCACAAATTTGCCTCGTGGGACTTTACAATCTGTACAGGATACAACACCCTCTGTCCTTGACAGTGCAACCCTCACATCGGCTAAGGAAAAACTTAACTACAAAAAAACCTTTTAACAGGGAGAAAAAATGGAAGTAACCTCAGGAAGAGCAACAGAGGAGGGATCCCCCTTCCAGGATGGACAGATGTGCAATAGATGTCGTGTGTACAGAGTAACAACATAATGAAAACACAACATAGACAATTCATGACAAAAATGAATACATATAATGTGAATATATGTGAGAAGGTGGATCCAGGAGGATGTCAAGCAGCTTCCAGGCGACGCCAAACCGATAGAGCCAGAGCAGCACGACCTCCTCTCCACTCCATTCAGATAGAGCCTTAGCTACGTAACCTCCTCTCCATGCCATATAGGTAGAACCTGAGCAACACGACCTCCTCTCCACGCCAGATCGATAGAGCCAGAGCAACACGACCTCTTCTCCACATCAAGATAGAATAATAGAATAAACCTAAAGACTCTATATCTGTGAGTGCCGGTTATTTGTTTCTTTTCTTCTATTATTCAGACACATTAACTAACAACAGATACAAAATTCCGGCATGTTAATGCACAATACACCTGCATCATCCAGACATAAACATCATCCAGATATAATCATCTAGACATAATCGTGAATGTGAACCTCCCACAAATAATGCTCTGGGATATATCCCACAATGGAAATACAACAAATAAACTGTCACAGATATACAAACACATATTATATTACATAGATTTTCTCCTTTAGTTGGGCATATATCATGGCAAATTGACAATACAACCCAAAGTTCTACCAAAGTTCAGCATCACTTTAACTGTGATTAGAGGTCACTGGTGACCCAGAAATCTATCCAGCAATATCTCTGTCTATTTTACTGCTAATGAAAAGATAAATGCACCGATGGAAAGCTGAAGATCTTGCCGTTCTAACAGTGTATTGGTCATTGTATGTCATGTATTGTCATTCTATCATGGAGGCAAGGGGGTGAAGTTTGACCCTGAAGTGACGAATGCTCTTTTTATTCGTTTTTTTCGTCTTTTGGATGAAATCCAAGTCAAGTCTCTTGCAAATCAAAAAAGCAAATCATTCTGTTCTATCAGTGTTGAGTATGCAAATTATAATCATTGCAGGAATTTATGGCACAAGTTGCATGGAGAAGAGAAATTGTCTTAAAGGGTCAAAACGCCAGCAAGAGTTGAAGTCCAAAAAAAAACTTTATTGTGAGACCAACACATTTCATCTTGTGATATTCATAAGGGTCAAAGAACATTTGAATAAGTATGAAACAATATTTAGTAAAACTGATATTCATTCATTCACACATGAGTGAGACAATCATATTCCTGAACTATCAAGGGGTTTTCCTAATGATGGATATTGGTAACATCATACTGTATATGGGCCATAAATGGGAGTTGTGAGGAGGTACTCTAGCTGGTCTTTTTGCAAAATGTGCCTCTTTCCAATCAGTTGATAATTTAATCATTAAATCGACTATTATTTATTGATATATATATATTTTTTTCCCCCTTGTCTGATAACCTTTTACTATTGTCAGTTTCGGGGCTCTATAATGTCGCCTAGACCTACCACTCGTTCCTTTGCAGTTTATGGCGTGACTTTTTCCGACTGCACCTGAAAGCAGCATGAGTACAGTGAAATAGCCAGCAGGAGCAGTGAAGAGTGGAGCTCAGCAGAGAGAGAGCACTGCTTCCTGGATGGAAACAAAACGCAGGAGCAGAGCACACACACGCACACACACACTCACACACACTCTCACACACATACAGGACAGACAGCAGCGAGCAGGACGCTTAAACATGTTTTAGTGTTTCAGTTGATGTGTGTGTGAGAGAGGAGGGGGGCGGTGACGGTGGAATCACAGCAGACCGGATCAACACATGTGCCACAGTTAGAGGAGCACTGCGGCTGTGGATCTGGACCCAGGCAGCTCCTACACCCAGTGGTCCACAAGCAAAGGTAGGTCCCTCTGCTCAGCTGGCTTTTTGTCTGCATCACACACACACACACCATCCATTACCAAAAAATACACCTTATGAAATATCACACAGTGAATGCGTCATGTTGACCTATGTGAGAATGCAACCTTGAGAGGGATGCAGATGTGTCAGATTTCATCTGTTACAGATGAGACTTTGTCATAAACAATACTAACCTTGGGGGTAGTTATAGAAGAATATGCACAGGAAGCAAGGGATGTTACTTTAGGGATACACCTTTAAATCACTGCAATCAACTCACCACACTGATGTACAGTAAATGGTTTGCATCTCCCCCACCACATCTTCATATTGCTTTATTTCAACTTTATGTGCTCTTGTTTAAGTCTGTCTCCCCCAAAAACACACAGGTTATTGTGCCAGAAACCCAGAAAGACAGACTGGGAGTGATTGCAGCTGTATAAATGATGCCATATAAATTCTGCTACACACTCCCCGAGCACACAGCTCCAGCTGCCTCAACACAGAGGCGGCCTGTGTAGAAGCAGCAGCAGCTTTTCACCGGGCAGATCTGGTTTTTCCGTTTCTGCCTCTCTCTCTGGTCAACAATGATGCTTTGATCGAATGCCATCTAGACCTTGATCTGGGCAGACTGCTAATCACTGGACGGTCAGCTCCAACGCCTAAAGGGAGCTGTTGGCACGCAAGGGCGTTTTGATTAATGAATAGAACTTATTCTCAGCTTTAATTGCTGGCTCAGGGGCAGGGACTGCAGTCTGGGATGGCTTTTTGAAGGCCAATACTAATAGTGATGCATTTTGTATTGAAGTGTCTGGTTGGCATTGACATTTAATATATTTAGATGCAAACATTCAGGGTGGAAATGCTTCTGAAACAGACTATGGTCTAACCCTCAAACTCATTCATGCAAACTTAAATCTGTCCACTGTATTACATTAGAATCAGAGCTGTCTAGTATACCATTTTTTGAGGTTCAGCGAGAAATATTCGGAGGTATTCGAAAGCTTTGCAACGCGGCGCAGCAGACTGACATGTTCTTCTGTCTGTCTGTCTCCATCTGTACTCACAGACACCTCTACACACAACAAACAGTGATATCCGTCTGAGAAAAACTAACAATAATTAAGGATGTGTGATTATTCTTAATTTCATGTTTTTTTGGGGGTATTTATACATTATCGAATACTGATTTGGAGGTCGATTACCATGGCAACGGAAGGATTCGGGTCAGCCCTACAGGCAACCATGAAGTACTGATGAATTCTACAGTTCACAGTCAATCAAACTGCCTCTTATCTATCATATCAAAGGTGGGAGACTGATATGTCTGTTCTGAGATGTTATCTCAGGTTCCTCTAACTCTGAAGCTGTTCAGGAATGAGAGGCTGTTATTAAATACATATTGGAGTTTCCATGCAGAGACCTGTTATTTTCCCATGGGACTGCTTACGCTCGGGCAGGACAGGACAGGCTCGACAGTATTGTGGGATGACGACTGCAGCCGGCTCAGCTCGCCCGTCTACAAGGCAGTGCAGGCGAATACACAGTGACTGTGCAGAAATACCTACGTGCGCTGCTCCACTATCACAATCAGTCATCTGCATGATAATCGGTAGTGCATGATAAAAGAGCACTCACTGAGGAATTTAGGACACTGGTGTTGGTGTTTGGTGGTGGTGGCTCTATCGATTGAGCTGCCCCTAAAGTTTTCCTGCCAACTCTTAACAGCCTGCTGAAATAGAGAACATTGTGTGGGATAACGTGTGAGTTCAACACCCGCTCAGGCTGAAGAGTGTGTTTTTAACACCACCGTTTCCTGTGTGACCCCGTTCTGTGTCCAACCACTGTTATCTACGTGATTAATCGCAAATCCCAGATTATGGGTTTATTATTCCTCATGCTTTTTGGGATTGGACAGAACCAAAGGGACACTTTTTTGGGTTTGGTGACTTTGTTTCCCTTTAACACCAGATTAGGCCTTTATTATCCACCCACCTCTGTCCTGCTGTCCCAAAATATGACAGTAGTGCATGATAGTTAAAGGTGGAAGTCACTGATTACATTTAGGCTTCATGCTGTAATTGAACAGATTTTTTGTAATATGCTTTTTGGTCAGTTGGTTTACCACTTTGGTCCACACTGAAATATCTCAACAACTAGTACATGGATCGGCACACAACTTTGTGCAGACATTCATGGTGCCAAGAGGATGAATCTCAATGACTTTGGTGGTCCCCTGATTTTTCCTCCAGTGCCACTATGAAGTTAACAATTGCTGCTTAAAAGGTTCTCTATACCAGTGGTTTGCTGGGGACCCCTTGGAAACCCCTCAAAGAACCCCTGGGGACCCCAGACCCCCACCAAAGAACGTGTGTTGCTAAGAAGTGAAAGTCAATTGTTCGTTCCATTGCAACATCAAGTACATTGTGTCATCTCTGCGAGAACTTAACATCAGAAAACGTTGAACTCCAAAATAAAAAAAAAAGGTTCAGAAATGTAGCCCATCTTGGTTAATCTCTCTTTTATCTCATTATGTAGTCAATTTTAGTCAAAAAGTTTTCATTTGAGTGAGTTTCTATCTTTCTACCCCCTGAAATGTAGCTCAATGTTGACATTACATGCGAAACAAAATAGCTTCCAAGTACCTAATGTGGCCACACAAGCGTGTATTTGCCATGTTTCTAAAAACGATCGACAATCAATTCTTCCTGTCAGAGTGAATGAGGAGCTGGTCAATAACTGTAGACTCAGTAAACACAGACCTTGGACTTCGGCCTTAAAAATGACACGATGAGTAATCAATAATACTGCGGTAATTACACATAATTATGTTTGACTTCATGCACCACGCAGCTTTAAACGGTGACTAATTTGTCTCTCAGGTAACAAGACATTGGCAATGTAATGCCTCAGAGAGAGGTGAAGTCATCACAGTTGGTACACCGGTTACCAGAAGAGATGACAGGTTCCATGAACAGGGTGCAGCGTTGTGTGAACTGTAGTTAAGAGGAAGTGTTAGACCGAAGAGACAAATACATTAGTGCTGTTTCTGCTTTCAGGAACATGGAGACTGTAGCTCCTCTCCCTCCCCAGCAGAAGGGCTAGGAGCAGACTGATTCCTCCCTCCCCGTCTGCATCGCCCCGCCATGGCCAGCAGGAGTCTCACCCTGAGCCGGGACACCGGGGATTCGGCACCGGGGACCCCCGAGGCCGGCGCTGACCCCAAGCCGGGGCCCGTGGCCTTCTGCAAGCTGTGCCTCAGCGAGCAGCCGTCTGCAGCCACCAGGGAACTGCAGAGCTGCAGCTGTGTCTTCTGCACAGCGGTAAGAAAAGACATTTAACTGCTGTGGAAATGAAACCTGTGAACCTTTGTTACTGCAACATAGTAGGGAGCCTCCAGGCTATCTTTAGATTAAATACATGCTCATCCTCTACTCGTATTGCTCATGCTCTTAAGTCACTTTCTGTAGGCGGTGAAGGTTTCACAAAAATTACTCCAACTTTTCTTTGGGCAATTTAGGCAAATCTCCAACGTTTAAATTACTTGGAATGGGATGCTACTTTTTATTGCAGCACCACTTCCTGCTTTAAGATCTTAAAATAGATCCTTTTATTGGCAAATTCCGCATATTACAGCTTTAGTGAAATGAAGTGGTTTCAACACTGGACTGGCTTTCTCTCACTTTCTTTGTCTTGTCCTTAGATATTTTTTGTGATTTATCAAATCTTTTGGCATTTTTTAACAACTTCTTGGAACTTTCTTGGAGCTTTTTTAGTCCTTTTACTAGAGAATACAGAGCGGTCTCATTTCGAACAGAAGCCCAGAGGTCTACTACACGTCTGAAACTGAGATGTTGGTGTTGTGCCCGGACACAGAGAGGTTGCTAGACAGTGGCAGGTGTTAATCTCTTTCCAAGGTAGCCAAGTTGTCACAGTTGCACGCACAAGGTCACGCAGATAAAACACACACGCATGCGCAGCGTGAGGGGGGAAGAAGGAGGGAAAGGGATACTGTAAACCTTGCTTATCAGTTGAACCGTATTTTATAACCCTGAAATACCTCCTCCAGTCTGGTTCAACAGCACAAACTATTGCTTGTGTTGTTTTATTCAGCTCAGTTTTTGGATGAACAGTACATCATGTTTTATGAGAAAGCACACGATAAGCACAAGTTTGCTCGTACAACTGGGTCTAAAAATTCATTCCAGTCCAGTTTGTTTCTACACAGAGAAAAGTGACATTACATGTTTTATTTTCTGTTCCTCAAAACTGTCTGCCTTTGCACAATCTTGCCATAGTTCCTCCTACCCTTTCATATTTCATGGCTGAGGCAACATATGACTTTTGACGTGTGAGCGCTGATAAGAAACTTTGGCATTTAGTTTGGCCTGTTTGTACAACACTTTTCTTTGCTTACTACATTTGTCATGAGAAAATTGTCATGTTTTGATATTTTTTTTAAATTATTTTTCACCTATTGGTGGACAGTTAAGATAATATGTATGATTATGATATATTAAATATTCAATTCAATGTCCAATGTTCAATGCTGCGGTGTTGCTTCTCCCTCTCCAGTGTTTGGAGCAGTATGTTCATCTGGCCATCATGGAGGGTGGGGGGGCACCCATCACCTGCCCAGATATGGCCTGCCAAAAGACTGGAGTGCTACTGGACTCTGAGGTATGCCCTGCTTAAAACCACTGATATGTAGGTCATGAGTGAAACCAAAAAAGTCTTCAGAGGCCATAAAATACAAAAATAATGTTGATGCACAAACATGTACTCAACTCAAACCCTGCTTTATGCAAACATGTGTTTTTGGAATATATATATATATATTAATTTCTAAGTTGCTGCAGTTTTTTTAACAGTCCAGAGTGCTGCAAGCAAACTTCTAAAGTTGGATTTCCACCTTTGTGTTTTTTAAAGTGCGTGGGCTGGATTAGCTAAGATCAAGTGTTGTGAAAATGATGTTTACCCAGGGAATTCTTTTGAGTGTGTTGAGTAAAATGAGGTAATGTGTGAGCAGTCAAGCAGAAAACGAAACTCCTTGAGCCGTCACACGTCGTAGATACCAAACAGTAAACACGTCAGAGAAGAAGCTTAAACTGCTGATTCACAAACAAATGGAAATTCTGCTCCTCAGTTCTTCATTTGTAATGTTTTGTAAAAACTCTTTAACTGGTGCTCATTGGACTTCCCTCTGAATTACAATAGAATTGATTTGAATGTTTAATTTCTATCCCCTGTTATCCAGGAGGGAAATTAGGCAGATGTTAGATATACTGGAGGCAAATAACCTGCACTGCAAGCAGTTTAAATTCTTATTTTAGTCTTTAGTCTTAAAAGATTGGAGGAAGAAATAAAGAATTACCTCGAGCTTGCTGGTCTTGAACCTTTGGCATTTCTTACTGTGAGCTAATGTTGGTTTAAGCAAACATCTTCTGTATTTGCAGACCTTTGCAACATCTTTCTTGTTGATCGTTTGTCATCTTGCAGCTTTTACTACAACATAAGAATTACTCTATAATCGTTGCCTCCATTTTTCGGTATTTTTCCCCCAAACCCTCACCCATTGCCGATGCAAAAAGGATAAAGAACAAAAAAAAAGGGTTAAATTAAATTAATTAAAAAAAGAAAATAAGTAATAAAAAATTAAGTATACATTGACAGTAATAATAATTATCGGATAAATCCCAAACTACAGATAAAATAGGCTAATAAACTTTACCATGCACAAATAGACATTTTAACTGTTACTTGTCATTTCTGTTTACATACATGTAAATCAAACTTTATGATGTCATACAATTTAGCTGAAAATACATTTTATATGTCATAAGTCCATTAGTCTGCCCAGATACACTACATCCAAATAAAAGCAGCCCTTTTTTCATTTAGAAACCCCTTTTTTCCTCTCAGTGGCTATTCACCAACTACTGAGGTGTCTTAGAAATAATGCAGCAAATTGCAGTTGCTAGGTGACCAGTTGATCCTGGATGATCTTTGAGGTATCAGCTTCTCAGCAACCACACAAAATAGCCTCATTTTAATCTTGACCACCGTGTATTTTTTGCATTTATCCATTAGGGTTTTGAAAAAGATACTGGGGTTTTTCAAACTTCTTGCATGCACACAAAGTTCAACATCACAGCTCTGAGTGAATTAAAACATGTCCTCTCTGTGCTGTGTGATTGCAGATAGTCAGCTTGGCTCCAGGAGATCAGGCGGAGCTGTATCGGCGTCTGAAGTTTGAGAGAGGTGGGTATTGTTGCATTAGCATGCTGATGGCCGGTGATGGGCATCGGGCTATTTCAGGTTGCACTTCAGCTGGTGTCATTACTCTAAGCGGCACCACAGAGTGCTGAGCTTCACATGCCTGGGATAATGTGGGGCCTCTTTTTTTCTATTCTGCTCTGGTCCAGTTTACCCAGGAGCTTACTGAAACTGTGCCTTCATTACCTTCAGTTAAACCAAACAAATGCAGCTGGAAACTCAATAACACATGCTGCAAGAGGTCCATAGTACTATTCTGTTGTATTTGAAGTAATGAGAGTGCTAATAAATTGTATGACCTATATGTGTAGCTGCATTAGTTGTGGAAGTGTTTGTGAAGACAGATTGTATGTCAGTCTTGCACCGCAGGCTTGGTGGGAACAGAAAGAGTTAAAATAGGTTTCTGTTGACATTTACAAATTGCAAACTGAGGTTAGTTTGCCTTGTAGCTATATCGGTCTTTTCCAGTTGCACAGTAACAATACGCTGTGAAGCCAATAATAGTTATTGTTTACTCTGGCCATAAATCATAAGACTCATAATATTTGGAGTATAAACAAGTGCAAAGTACAGGCTATTTCACAACAATGTTTTCCTTCTGTTATGATTCACAATGAGAGTACGAGCTGGTGCAGGGGATCAGATCATGAAAGCTCCAGTTTTGGTTTCTGTTGTGAAACAGGCCAGATTATTTTTTTTGTAAGCATTTCACATTCGTATTTGTATCCTTCTGTCATTGTAAGCTACTTAGAAGGTTGTTTGCCTTAATAGATAGCCAATTAGAAATGAGAAAACAGTGGATTTATTAGATGTTTTTGCCTCCAAATGGGTTGGTGTTTACCGTGTTGACGAGAAGAGTCCATGTGAACGCCCCCCTCTTGTGGTATTCACAACCTCATATCTCATATCACAACCCTCGTATTTGACCTCAATCACAGTCCCTGTGCTTTTACTTTGCCCACCTCCCAAAAGTTGTAACACAGTGACTAACTAGTTAAGTTAGTCTGTAGTTGCAAAATGCTAAGAGTAACCAGCGTTCTTTAGGGCTGCAGGATTTTTTCATTGTCAATGAATCTGTTGACTTGATTTTCTCATCTGCAGTCCAAAACCCAAAGATATTCAATTTACAGTGATATAAAACAGAAAAAATGAGAAGCTCGAACCAGTGAATGTTTGGCTTTTCTGTTAGAGAAATGACTTGATTAATTATCACAATTGTCAATTCATTTTCTGTTAATGGAGTACTTTTCTAGAGTATCTGTAACTGGTATTACTGATAAAGTTAGTAGTGCTAGTACTACTACTTGGGTTTTAGAGAATTTCAAACAACATGCGTGTATTTTGTTGTAACATCTACATCTACATCTACATCTACATCTACATCTACATTAGGGCTGTGTATTGGCAAGAATCTGGCGATACAATACTTATCATGATACAGGGGTTACAATGCAATATATTGCGATACTGTAAGCAAGGCGATATATTGTGATATTTAAATACCATAGAAGCCATAGAAGAACAAACCAATATATGCATAAAATCTTCAAGTAAAGCAATCAGGACAGTGGGATGTGCATTTGCGTTTATCACAGTCGCTGTACCATCCAACATCATAGCACTACTTTGAGAGGGCACATACACTGAGAGGGTGCATCTCTTTGCAAATGAAATAAAGTATTGACTGAGTTCATCTTTGCATGTAAACTATTCATTAAAAATCGATATAGTGTTTTTGAGAATTGATGCAGTATCACAAAACATAATATCGCGATACTCGATATTTTCAGTATTTTCTTCCACCCCTAATCTGCATCTACATCTACTTAATGTCTACTTCAGAGATGCACAATCACATCCCCTCTTTGCTTTCTGCAGGAGTGAAGCTGGACCCCAGTAAAGCCTGGTGCCCGATGCTTGAATGCCAGGCGGTGTGCACTGTGCAGCTGAGCACCGAGGGCCGGCCCACCGCCGTGCCCTGCCCGACCTGTAACACCGTCTTCTGCTCCGGGTGCAGAGGGCGCTGGCAGGACGGCCATACCTGCCCAGAGCGGCAGCTCATGTTGTCGCCCGCATCCTCTCATGAAAGCAGGTCAGTTATCCAGCTGTTTGATCAGCCACAGAGTCTGAGCTGCACTTTGAAAATGATACTGTGCTGAAAGCAGGATGAGTGTGTTTTAGTTCAGGACACTGAGGAGTCTACAAAGAGACACTTGTTACTACTGCGAACAGACTGAATCATGATACGTCTAAAGCTGCAGTGGGTAGAAATGGAGCAAATATGATTAAAAAAAGATTTTTGCTAGATTTTTTTAAAGCCTGAAAACAGAGCCATGAGGAGGTGCAGGAGTCTAGTTTTCTCTCAGAACACTTGAATTACAATATGCTGAAAGGTAATTATGGATTTTTTTGCCCAATGATGCCAAAAACATTCTGCCTACTGCAGGTTTAATGTGTTTTATTTACACATATTTATTATGTTTCTAAGATATTGTATATATTACCTTTAACTGTTAGAGGAAAATCCCATCTCTCCATTTAGTATAAAAACACCTGACAGTTATTGTGGCAGGATATATTTACATTGAATAGATTATACAAGTGATGTGTGTAGTTCCTCATCTCCCAGTAGAGAACCTGAGCTGAATATACAATAAACACTATTTCAGGATTAATAGCTTAGTATTCATCAGCAGTGCCCTCTGTGTAGTCCCCGTTGTACAGCGCTACGTTACCGTGCTGCTCCGAGCTGTGGCTCTGCCAGACTGACTGATGTCATTGGGGAGTCACTGACTTATATCGGAATTCCATTGTCTCCGTGCCAAAGGGAGGAGGAGGGTGGGCACCGAGCCATGTGGTTCACTGTACAGAGGGGGCCTGTGCACTGCGGTGAAGCAGTGGTGTCTGCAGTGTGCTGTGAAGGATGGAGCAGATCATCTTTATGTTTGAACTTGAGAGCATGATATACTGTACATTAGCCTCAGCCTGCAGGTTTAGTCATCAAACACAGTGTAATTGTACCAGGGTCATAGCCAGTACTTTAGAAATACTGCAGTAAAGAGTCTGACTAGGCAACAAAAAATCTATTATTTTTAGAGCTGTTTTTAGAGCTATTTTAATTGCGTTTAATCACATGATTGTCCGTTGTTAATCGTGATTAATAGCAAATTTATCGCTCATTTTTATCTGTTCAAAATGTACCTTAAAGTTAGCAATTAGCAGAGGTGCACCACCCTCAGGTGGTGGAGACCAAATCAGAGCTAAAAGGAGAGTGAATATTGGACTTACATTCGTCAGATGGCCAGAAACATTATTCCAAATGAATTCTAATGTTGCTCTGTTTCTTCTGGATATGTAAATAGGCAACTGTTTGCTAACCAGTTAGCCTTTATAAGGTGTTAATGTGTCCAAATTGTGTTCACAGCTTGTTGTCCTGTCACCAGCAGGTGGCCAAACAAAACAAATTAATTCAGGTGTAAAGATAATCAGCGTGTTGTGTGAATGTAAACTCTTCAGGTTGTTGAAACCCTCAAACACGAGTTCAGTGGAAGCTATGTCCCTGTATTGTACGTACAGAATACTTCTCTCATACCTTTGAATCCCAAAATAATTAACCCAGTTCAAAGTGAGCACTGACCCTTAACTCTGCTGCTAAATAAAGAATTCACACTCTGCCTGGAGACTCTTGAGGCCTCCGTGGCTTCATAATCCCCCCCGCTAACTGCATATCTGATGCCTCTGCTGTGTCTTTCTCCTCATATACACAGGGCCCGCTCCAGCAGCGACTCCGACATGCCCATCAAACAGTGTCCTATGTGTGGCATCTACATCGAGAGGAACCAGGGCTGTGCACAGATGCTGTGTAAGAGCTGCAAACACACCTTCTGCTGGTACTGCCTGCAGAATCTGGATGTGAGTCTCCCCTGCTGTCTAACTCACACGCTTTAACACAAGCTGGAAAATCACTACACTGCCTTGCCACCTGTTTTACAGTGTTTTTACAACATCGCAGCCTCTGCTTCACTATCTTTAGTTTGTGGTGGAATGTCCTTGGTGATTGCTGGATGGTAGATTTCTTGTCTTCACATGCGCGTGTGTGTTTTGTACAGGGCGATATCTTCCTGAGGCATTATGATAAAGGACCGTGCAGAAACAAGCTGGGACACTCCAGGGCCTCGGTTATGTGGAACAGGACGCAGGTGAGGTCACGTAGCAGACAGCAGACATACAGTATTCATATCAGGGTTGTGATGACGCCGTCATCGTCTGAATGGATTAGCCTGCAGAGCCAATCATCCGTGAGTGGTCAATTATTGCGTGGATGGCTTTGATTTTAGTAAAACTGTGCCATCACTCGATTGGACGCTAAAGATTTTGGACTCCATCCCAGCTGTCAAATCAATTAGTCACTGTTGGAGTACTCTCCAGTGAGGATATTAAACCTACACAGGACAGTAGAGCTTCCATTCTGGCACATTTCTTGCACAATTTATTGAAAATTTCAAACAAAAGCTGAAAACTCAACTCTCAACTTTCCCTTTAAAGACCCATAAAGTCTGTGTCAGCTCATTGTTGGTGGTTTATTTTCCACTAGTTTGCCCTTTATCAGACAATAAGCTGAACTAATCGCAGTGCTAATCTCAAATTCCTGCCCTGTAACGACCGTTCAACAAAACCATCGGCCTCCAAACCTACTTTCTTTTCACTGATGCCATTATCACATGATTAGTCTCAAGATCGCAGTGAACCTATGTGGAGAGTCAAAGTACGACAACAAAGCAGTTGTTCTTTGGAAAACAACTCATGACGAACTTGGTTACACCCTTGCCTAACAGGTCCAATAAGTTTCACAATCTGCTTGCCACAAATTCCTCAGCCAATGTGACTCCTTCTGAGCTTCCTGCAAACGCTGCTGTGGTGACAGTGCATTTAAAGTGCACAGCATTTGCATTGCACGTTTTTGAAATTTAGATTTGAGATGATGAAGTGGTTGATGATTATGCTGACTACGTGTAGACACTGCTATGTGGACACCCGAACCGTGGCTTTTGATATGCTGCTGTAACAGCACACTTTCAGCCACAAAAGCATTAGTGAGGTCAGACGCTGACGTTTGGCAACAACGGCTGGCTCGCAGGCGGCATTCCAGTTCATCCCACAGGTGTTGGATGGGGTCTAGGTCAGTGCAACTTTTTGCATGTCAAGTTCTTCCATACCTAACTTGGAAACCCTATGTTCTTTGAGAACTTGATAATTGTCATGTTGAAGGAGGAAAGAGCCCAACACTAGCTGTTGGCACAACGCTGGAAACACATTGTTTATTATATGTAGCATTGATAAGATTTCCTTTAACTGGAGCTAAGGAGGCTAGTTCAAATCATTAAAAAAAATCCTGAGATGAAATGTACACAAAAACATGTGGACAGGGGTGTTCATGCACTTTTGGCTATTTAATGTAGAACTACAGTGTCAAAAAAAAAATGTAATTGTCAAATGAATAGTAATATCTTGTAATGAGATCATGGTCTAGGTTGACTCTTATTGGATTTGAATGGTTCAAGACTAGGACTACATTACCCATAATCACGCTTAAACCCTTCATCAACAGTGTGCAGTGGCGGCTGGTGACTCAAAAAATTTCCATTTTATGTTTGGGCTCAGATTGAGACCATAAACTCATGTTTACAATGTTTACTGAGGTAATAAATCAAGTGAGTAGTAGGCTCCTTTTCTCATAGACTTCTATACAATCAGACTTCTTTTTGCAACCAGTGAGAGAGAGTCGCCCCCTGCTGGCTGTTAGAAAGAATGCAAGTTTAAGGCACTTCAGCATTGGCTTCACTTTACAGACCCCTGAGTTGCACCACTGGGAAAGATGCTAAAAACTGTACTGAACTGTAGAGTTGGGTGATAATTCTTCACTAACCTTAGTTAGTATAAACTATTGATTAGTGCAGCTTTAAGGATGTTGCCGTGTTGTCCCTCAGGTGGTGGGTATCCTGGTGGGGGTCAGCATCATCGTGCTGGTGACGTCCCCGCTCCTCCTGCTGGCCTCGCCCTGCATCCTGTGCTGCATCTGCAAGCCCTGCAGCGCCAAGAAAAAGAAGAAGAAGAAGAAGACGAAGAAGGACCTCAGCCAGCCAGACTCCTCCGCATCATAGCAGCTCCCCCTCTCATCAGCCCAGCCTGGGATCGCTCCACTAATCTCACCAAGCCCAAGAAAACCAAGTGCTGCATGTTGGGAGAGAATAAAGTTGGAGTAACTATGGAGTACATTTTCATGACTGGACAGACTGGAAGCCTCAGTGGTTCAGTAATATCGTCGAGACCAACAAGTGCAGACTTGCTCGGCGACAGAGCTGCTCAGAAATCACTCAAGAGGATGTACTTTATGTGGTGGAAGTGTAAATATGGGGAGAATGAATGTAACTCACCTCGTTGTTTTCAGACGCACAACAGGTAGTAAGGAGACGGCGGCGGCGGCTGTGAGAGTTTTGCTGGACAGGGCTTTTGTTATCTCTCTCTCTCTCTTGCACACACACACACACACGCAGTTCAAAGTGCAACGCCACCCTCATGTGCCAAACGTCATGATGCCAAACCAGAGGTGTTGGGTGCTCAAGTGCCTCGCTCTACAGTGCCTGGTGCTTGGTTGTATTTGTTTTGCCTTCCATTCTATCTTTATCTTATGCAAAATCTTAGCATTATGAAAATGGACAACCGTCAGGATCCCACAGGGTTATAAATCCCTGAATAATGCAAAACATTCTTTCATAGTGGGAGAAAGCAAACGGCATCACGTGTGCACTGTATATTCTGTACTGATACGAAATATGATAGGGCTTCAATGGTGCACAGAGAACTTTTCTTCTGCAGATGTTTGTTGTTTTCCACCTGGCGTATGTTCCAGACCAAAGGCTCTAAAGGATAATGTGTTCTTTTCTAAAGTGTGTGTATTTATGGGTTATGTGTGTATGGTATCCTGTTATCATTTCTACATTTCTGTTGATGTTTCTGCATCAGATATTTTGTAAAAGCGCCATTGTAATTGAAATAAACATACTGTATTGAACATGCATCAGATGGTATTTGTGTTTGCTGGTGACATTTATCATTTCATGGCTCATTGCTTCACTTTTGTCTTTGCACACAGGTCATGAGAGGAGAGCACACGGAGGCCGATAAAGCAGGAGTGAAAACATATTGTTGTTCTCGCTGAGAACAAACTGAGAGTTGGAGCAGACCTCGCAGGTATTCTGGAAGTTTGCTCCAGATACACGTGGTGCATAAAAACTGAATGCTGCAAGTTTATTTTTTTACTTTAACACCGACTTGTGCATTACCAGCTAAAAATGATTCTAATATTATTATTATTATTATTATTATTATTATAATTATTATTATTGCTACTGTTGAAATATTAAAAGCAACTACACATTTCCCGACAATCTGAAATATGTGTTTACATATATTTTGAATGTTTGAATCTGTTTTTCCACATATATTGTTAAGATATTTGAATAATTTAATATATTTTAATTTTAAGTATTATGAAAATATCTCAAAAAAGGCTACACATTACATAATATAGGTATGTACAGTATGAATAACAACTATAGTATGTAGCCCACATGGATATTGGAGTGTCAAGAATTTTAAGTTTGTTTTGCAAATAATTGAAAATGTAATGAAAATATGTTTTCTATTACAGTACACAAAGGTAGAGGAAAAAAGTAATTCACTTCAAAAATTGCATATTTAGGGATGTTATTTTCACCAAATGGAGGGCTGTCTATACTTATGTCGACTAAGTAAGATAAGTAACATTTATGAGAGAAAATATACATGTTATATATGTGTAGAACTGTAAAAAAAAAAAAATATTATATAAAAAACATATTAATATATGTGTGTTTATGTTATACAATATACTGTATAGCACACATGTAATTGCCATATGGCCACATAGCAGAGTCGGTTTTAAAGGGATCTAGTGACACCTTGTGTGTGAACAGGGAACTGCTCTCCTTGTTTTGGAAGAAGGACGTGGACTAACTTCAGTCTGCCTGCAGGAAACTGAGAAGTTGTTGTGATCCAGAAATGGCAGCTCAGGAGGAATTCTTCACGGGTAAATCTTATTATTTCAAGTGCTGTTTACTGTCTGCTGTGCGTGTGAATGTGTGTATATATGTCCTTGTGTACATAAAGTGTCCGTAATGTTGCACTGTGACTGCAGCGACTCATGAACAATGGGGTCTTTGTTATGCACAGAGCTCATACAAACACATGTCTGTCTGCAGCAGCAGATCACACTGAACTAACCGTCTGAGACAGTGCAGTCGGCTGCATGCTGGCTATGAACTGCAGATATGTTTTGTACTATTTTAAGTAGTTGTCCTACAATTCTGAATGTGTAAAAAATATGTTTAGATACAGATACTGCAGTGTGTTATTCTATGCTCTCATATCCAAATCACTTTAATTGCATGTGTTCCCTCCATATGTCACATGACTAAAGGAGATCAATATGTGTTTGTTTCATTGCATATTGCACAATATTTATGGTGCACAAAGGCATTCCCAAGATCCCATACTCACCCAGTGCTGGGTCTGGAGATGTCATGTGCTTCAAACACTACAATGCAGAGGAGGTAGGTTTGGAAGACATACTGCATACCTGACATCTGTAGAGCCGTGTGTATGCCATGTTTGAAAACAGAGTTGGAGTTATTGTTACATTTAAATGCATAAATGTAAATTAAGAAAAAGTTACTCCCAATTTCACTGGATTTTTATGTGATTTTAAAGAATATATCAAGACTCTCAAACTTATAGCCGACTAGGAAAACTGATAAAACTGTCAAAAGTGAATAGTAAACTATATAAAGAGGAATAATGTAAGCTTTTTTTCTTTATTATAATTTTATATTTGTGAAGGTTATTTATCCCAATTCTACTTTTTTAAATTATGATTATTATTTCTATTTATTTCTTTAAATTAATTTCCTTTTTTTCTTTAACGTTATGTTGAGTACATGTCTGCAATGTTTGTACATTTGAATGTTTTTTCAATTAAATAAAAACAGAGTTAATGTTATCTGTGTTGGTCTGTGCAGGTGCTGATGGGGAGGAAGATGAAGGACTGGCTGAGGTTCTCCGTCTGCTACTGGCACTCCTTCTGTGGCACTGGTACTGTAACAACCACGCTGTTGTAAACACACATGTACACTGTCATTTCATTGTCTTCAGTGCTATTATAGTTTCTACATCTTTTTAGATACCTAAACAAAAATACATTTTTAATTGAGGCCAACAGATATTATCTTCTTTTTTTAGGAGCTGATCCTTTCGGGTCTCCGACCCTCCACCGGCCCTGGAATGAAGGAACTCCTATGGAATCAGCCAAGAAGCGACTCCGGGCTGCTTTTGAGTTTTTCACTAAGCTTGGTGTGAGGGAAATCACCTCAGTTTTACAATGAAAGTCACAGTTACACAAGGTTGATTATACAGTTTATTATACTGTGTGTTTCCTTTGTGACCTCTGCTTCCTTTCACAGGTGAAGTACTACACATTTCATGACAGGTAATTGACCATTTCATTTTTTTTTTTTATTTCTTTATTATTATATTTATTAACTGGGCTTGCATACACCAAACTATCTGTACTTTACATGTAGATGAATAATGGTTTGAATAGATTATAAGATTATCTATCTAGTACCAGCATGATTTGCTCAGCTGGGTTGTGCCTTTAAACTCTCTTTTGTCCACCTCTCCTGTGCACAACTGCCACAATAAATTAATTTAACAATAGCATTTAGAAGTACTGAAATCTTAAAAGGACAAGTATTTGATGTTTTGGGTGGGTGCTCAGCTTTTCCTACATACAAGTAGAGGGGGCTTCAGGTTGGGAACCACTGCACTACAGTATTCTGAACAATGTCTGTCCTCTGTTTCCTACAGGGACATGGCTCCCGAGGGCTCCACCCTGGAGGAGTCCAACAGGAATCTGGATGAAATAACCGACCTGGCTCTCCAGCTGCAGAGCCAGACTGGGATCAAGGTGCTGTGGGTCACCTGCAACCTCTTTGCCCACCCGAGGTCAGTGTTTTATTCAGAGAACCTGACAGTTAAATCCTGAGGTTTAGCAGGGAAAGAGGTTCTTGCTCATTCAGGCTGTAAAAAACATCATGATATATGCATGTTTTATTCATGTGACAGGTACATGAATGGTGCAGCCACCAACCCTGACTGTCATGTTCTGGCCTACGCTGGCGCTCAGGTTAAGAAGGGGCTCGACACTGCCAAGAAGCTGGGTGCAGAAAACTTTGGTATGAGTGACAGGAGTGTCTAAAATATCGCATTCAATGCAGCGATGTTGCCACATCATTGTATATTTGTCTCCTCAGTGTTTTGGGGAGGGAGGGAAGGTTTCCTGTCCGTCCATAATACTGATGTTGCTGCTGAGCTGAAGCACATGGCCAACTTCTTCAAAATGGCTGTCAGTAAGTGAACACATGAATTTGGGATTAATTCCAAATCAGAGTTGTGGTCAGGATGTGGTACACTCTCAGTTTGATGTCTGTATACTTGTCACCAGAGTACAAAGAGAAGATCGGGTTGAAGTGTCAGTTTCTTATCGAACCCAAGCCGAAGGAGCCCTGCAAACACCAGTATGACTATGGTAAGGTTTACCAGAACAAAACATGCTTTGTAATCTTACAGTCTTAATGATGCATTTTATATGTCACTTTCTTCTATAGATGCTATGAGTGTCATCGGATTCCTTAAGCATTATGGTCTGGAGAACCACTTTAAGTTGAACATCGAGCCCAACCACACCACCCTGGCAGGACACTCATACGAACATGATGTTGTCATGGCCTCTGCGTGAGACATTTTACATAATATCTACGTGAACACTGTTGCACAATGTTGTTGCATCACAATTTTGGCACATCCACAGCATCTTTAACACATTCTGTGTCATCTTTGCCTGCTGGTGGACAGGTTTGGCATGCTGGGTTCAGTTGACTCAAACACTGGCTCTCCTGACCTGGGGTGGGACACAGACCAGTTCCCCATGGACATCAAGAACACCACCTTGGTCATGAAGGTGAACTACATTTCTACTAATACGCTTATTTGTAAATTATTATAAGTGTATTTCACCGATGTTTCTGACCATGAGTAGCGGCGACTTGGGTGTGTTTTACAGGCCATGCATTCGGCCCGTTCTGAACAGGCATGTTTTCAAAGGGCACTGCACTAATACTAAGCAAAGTTTGATAAGACAAATAATTTGGTTAATTGATATTTTGGCCACTTGGGGGCAGCAGAACAAGCTGTAATAGCGACATAATTATCACCATATAAAGTTGATATGGTGAACGTGTTATGCAGATACAGAGCAATGTTAGCATTGATTTGGAGTAATGTTTCTGTCTGCATGGCGAATGTAAGTATTCACTCTTTCTGCCGTTTTGTGGCTGAGAAACCAAAAGATTAAGATAGCTAAAGAGGCTAAAAAGCACTGTAGAGCTGAGGGGAACTGCAGAAACTGTGAAAAATCTTAGTGTGTTAATCTCTAGGAGGGACCACTTTACAATACACATCAGTTAATCTAAAAATATTGATTAGTGCTGCTTTAATGTTCATATAAATGTTTATTGCACAGTCTGTAGTACACAGTAGATCAGAACAGTGATACAGGAACCTAGTTATTCTTTAACGTCTAATCTTCTTGCAGACCATCATTGAACAAGGTGGTCTGCAGCCAGGAGGCCTGAACTTTGATGCTAAGGTGCGCAGGGAGTCCACAGACCTGGAGGACCTGTTCATCGCCCACATCGGAGCCATGGACACCTTCGCAAGAGGACTCAGAAATGCTGTACGTCTTATTGAAGACGGACTCATCGCTGGTATGGTGAAGGTATGTATGTGTGCAGCTAACGGAGAATCGCTGTTAAATAGACTTTAATTTTCAGGTACAGTGTTATTAGGAAACATCCTACATTATGTTTGGTCTCTTTGTGTGATTCAAACAGGAGCGATACTCAAGCTTCAGTCATGGTATTGGACAGAAAGTGGAGGATGGTTCTGCCTCCTTGGAGGAAATGGAGGTAAGATTATTAGAGACTTGTAGCTTCTGATACTTTTAGAAATATAAAGTGAGTGTCTCAAATATATGAGGTTATGTGTTTTGTTTTCTCAGGCCTTCATCAAGCAGAACGGTGAGCCGAAAGTTACATCAGGGAAGCAAGAGAAATATGAATCCATCTTTAATCACTACGTATGATAAAAGCATCACTCCCCTGTGTCTGCATATGACATGATAGCCTTTGACCTTAGATAGAGTGTCAAACAGAGTGTTAGAAAGGTAGAGCACTTTAATAATGCCACTGGGATTAAGAATTGCATTTATTTGCAGTAGTTTCACTAACTACAAAAGCACAAATACAGATGCTGAACACTGCCAGTAGAGAGCTGAAATGTTGAAGTATAACATGACCATGACTGACAGACTTATTAACATTTTGGGAATCAGTGTAGCAGTATGTACTAGTATTGCTATTGACGTAACATCTAGCATTGGATACTCTGAGAGGTTATATTAATATTAGCTGATGACTACTGATGTTAACTGTGTAACAATACACATTTTCACAATGCAATTGATGAGTGATCATGTTTATCTTACAGTTTATACAATCTAGTATACACAGATATTAAAGAGGATCTATTATGCTTTTGATTTTTTCCCGCTTCCTTTAGTGTGTTATATAATTTTTTGTGCATGTAAAAGGTCTGCAAAGTTACAAAGTCCAGGCCAAAGGGAGTTACTCTCCCGCACAGAAACACTGCTCCTGAACTGCCTGAAACGCCTTGATTGAAGTCCAGCCTTTTCTTCCGTAACGTGGTGATGTCACCAAATAACACATTTGCATAATACGAAAGGCACAGCACGCGCAGTCGGTGCGTAGTTAAATATTCAGTGGTGCACGACAGAGTACCGCGACAACTTGCGGAGCCTTTGCACACCACTTGTCAAGTCGTGTCGTAGTCTCATGTAGCGACTTATTAGCAACCGCCTTTTTGAAGACAAATAAAAGATTCAAAATTCACGAGTTGTGTATGTATTGATTTATTTTATGTTGTAGAACAAAACGTTAAAATCTCTTAAGCTTGTGTTAACCACAGACCCTATTTCAGGCATCTAACCAAAAATCTATTTTAAAAAACCCATTGACTTTCAAACAAGGGAACCGGAAGTGCTAAAATGCTAACTCATTTCCGAGTTTTAGGACTAATTCCAGTAGCACTCTTATTAGCCAGAATACACATGGACACATTTGGTCTTGTTTCTTCTGTTACAAACACTGAATATTTATTTAAGTGCACACAACAAATAAGAAATGCTAAAATGTAGATTTCTGTGATGTATCTAGGCTACATGTATGCAATTGTTGTTCTCAGTATTCACAACTTTAGTTGCCATGGTAACAGCTTGCCATCAGAATCAGAAACTCGTTTATTGCCAGGTGTATGAGGTTTACACTAGGAATTTGCTTTGGTGGGTTGGTGCAATAAAACAGTAAAAATAACAGTAGGATAATTAAGTGTTAGACTAAAATAAGAATACAAAATTGAAATCTACAAATATACAATATAATATATACACAAGAATTAAACATAGTATAAAAGTATAAACAGATGTGCAAAATTAGTGCAAATTATTGTCAGTGTGCAAACAGTCAGGTGGTATTGGGTGGGTGGTATTTGTCATCTGGAGATGGAGAACTAAAGCAGCTGTGACAGACTGAAGGATGGTCCATGTTTACAGCACAGAGTGGTTTATCCTGTCAAAAAGGAACGATCTTTGCAGCAGGTCCCCTTTCACTGTCTGTAAAGTAAATGAAACACGCACCTTTCCACTGACATCACATCATACTACCATCCTGCCGGCCGACCGTCCAATCAGCGGCCGAGGGGAGAACAAGTGCCGGTCGATCGTCCAATTAGCGGCCTGGGGGAGGTCCGTTGCCGGCGCGGCCGTCCAATCAGCGGATAGCGTGAGCTCTGCTCACCGACACGTCACTGCTGATTGGAGGGTCGAGCTGTAGAGGAGGCGGGATGTGAAAAGCACCGAATCCGAAGTTGTCCGTGTTTCTCATTATCATAAAATATTCAGCAGCATCCCTCCGGCTGTCTGCCAGCTAGTTATGATGAGTTTAAGGTAACCTTTTGTTTGGGTTGGCTGACTTGTGTTTGGAGCACCTGAGAAACAACATGAAGACTTATTATTAATTGTTTGGTGATTTTTCTGTCAGCCTAAAGAAAACCTGTTTCTCAGTAGTGCTTTCACCATCTCATTATTTTATTTTTTAAACTTTTTTTTAATCCGACAAAGATGTGGACTTTCCTGGGAATAGCAAGCTTCACATACCTTTACAAAAAATCCAGCTCACTCTTGACTTTGGATCACAGAGAGCTTGTGATGGCCGCAGCCTTATTCCTTACAGTCGGGCTGCTGCTATCGTATATCAGGTATTTCCACATGCAGAAGCTCAGAGTCTCTCAGGTATTTCTTTTGCCTTTGAGCCTCTTGTCTTTTTTACCTGTTATCAAACATTTAATCCCCCAAACTTCATCACAGAGGAGCGAGAAAGCGGAGAGCAACTATAAAAAGGTAAGACAACTCCTGTGGATACATGTTAGACTAATCATATGAACAAAGGAAGACACAGACAGATTAAAAAAAGAAGACCAAGTATCGTTTTTTCATTTAATTGAAGCAATTATGATTATTATTTATTTTTGTGGGCTTAATCTCTGGAAAAACTCATGGCTTCTCATTATAGACTCTAATATAGTTTTATTGAAGCATTTCTGAACTAAAGTGTTTGAAACGTTCATGTACTGATCGTATTCAATACGACTGAACTTATTGTATATTCAAAGACTATACTATAACTGAAATCCGAGAGATATAGCTGGTTATTTGGATATCTCTATCTATATACTGTATCTCTATCTTTATCTATATATCTCTATCTATATACTGTATCTCTCTCTATATATTTCTATCGCTATATATAGTGTCTCTCTCTCTCTCTCTCTCTCTCTATATATATATATATATACAGTATATGTCTAACTCTATATCTTTATATATATCTCTATATATATATGTCTGTCTGTCTCTTTCTCCTCTATCTATCTATCTATCTATCTATCTATCTATCTATCTATCTATCTATCTGTCTATCTATCTATCTATCTATCTATCTCTATCTCTCTCTTAGATATAGATATAGATATAGAGAGATATATAGAATAATTTTCCAGTGTTGTCCTTACAGTCCAGTTTCAGTTTGGACTTTACACTAATGAGACTCTCCACCTCATTGTTTCCAGAGCCGGAGAACAAGGAAAAGAGTAGATCCAGAGTCCTCTACCTCACAGAGCGCCTCAGCCGGTGGCCCCTCGGTGGCCCCGGAGCCAGATGTGGTGATAGTCGGGGCGGGGGTCCTGGGCTCAGCTATGGCGGCCGTCCTAGCCAAGGACGGGAGGAGGGTGACGGTGGTGGAGAGGGACCTGAAGGAGCCTGACAGGATAGTAGGGGAGCTGCTGCAGCCTGGAGGGTTCAGGGCCCTCAAAGAGCTGGGACTGGAAGGTCAGTGACAGACACTGCTGCTGTTAGTCACCTGTAAACACACTCTCAATGTACAAATAATCACAGTCAGCTCTTTTGCATTATCATTTTAGTTCCTATAGGTTAAATGCCCCGAAAACATATTTTCTCAACCAGCTTCTTACTATGAGTGATGAACACACACACTACATGAAGTTTATTTCACATGAGAGGTTTCTTCTCACTGGTTTGAAGTGGGGAGGTCACAAATTTCCGTGCATCAATCAGAGTTGGCAATATTTGAATCAGAATCTGGTGAGGGCTGTTTGGCTTTTTGGCTGTTTGCTTACGTTTCCTGCGCGGTTTAAGGTATCAGCTCTGTGTCTGTCCATTTTGTCTGCATGCACTGAGTCCCATGTACTGTGTGTAAACAGTAGCAGACTGAGTGAACAATGGCTGCGTGTTGTGAAACCAACCTGTTGTGTGTGTTCGCCCTCAGGTTCAGTGGAGGGTCTGGATGCCCATCTGGTGAACGGCTATGTGATCCACGACATAGAGAGCAGCACAGAGGTGGAGATCCCCTACCCTAAGGGGGAGGACAGCGTCCAATGTGGACGCGCTTTCCATCACGGTCGATTCATCATGGGCCTGAGGAGAACCGCCCTGGCCCAGCCAAAGTGAGTAGAGTCATGAAAAAGAGTCCATATGCCAACTAGCTGATTGGACGACAATGTTTCTGACAGCGCTGAGGGTTGGAAGGAACAGGAGTATAACTAAAAATATGTTGTTCACACGTTTCTCGTTTATTCTGCCCTACAAAGACAAACTACACGACTAGTTTGAGAAAAAAAAAAATCTAAACTCAGGATCCACTTACTGTCTTTTTCTGGTGCTTTCAATTACACCTTTAATCATCATCTAAGATAGTAAAAAAGTAAGTAAGTAAGTCTAGGTAAAGTATTTTTTAAGAATTTGAGTGCAAGATGAACATAAGAGAATAAATAAATAAATATAGACCTAGCCCACATTGCGATAGAAACGATATAGAAAAATATATACGATACACATTTTTATATTGTTTTGATGATATATATATCGTGATATGAAATGACCTATTTCAGATTTATTTTTATGTAGAGGACTATTTACACAATTATCAGTGTTTGTTAAATATAATACGGTTTTAAAAAAAGCCAATGATGGTTTAATGAAAAGGCAGTTCTTGATTAACTATTCAGCATTTTGACAATTATGTCAAATAGGCATTTATTTAGCTTTTTCTTGTCATGTCGTTCTCCTAGTCTGCCATACGGATGCAATGTCTCTAACTGCCTAATTGCGCCCCCCAGTGTCACATTCGTAGAAGGCACCGTGACCAGTTTGCAGGAAGAGGACGGCTGTGTAACCGGAGTCAAGTACAAGGATAAAGAAACTGGAGACATCAAGGTCAGAGGAGGAAACTCTGCTGAACATGTACAACGTTATATTCCACTTTCCATTCCCCCCTCTACCTCATGGAAAGAGTTACTCTATTTAATGCAGAGGAGGCTGTATGATGACTGTGTGAACTTGTTCCCTGTAGGAAATCCATGCAGGGCTGACTGTGGTGGCCGACGGCTGCTTCTCCAAATTCAGAAAGAATCTGGTCCCTGGGAAAGCTCACACCTCCTCTCACTTTGTTGGATGCCTTATGAAGGTAAATACCACCCTGTATCGTTGCTGTCATCACACTGCACTGAATAAACTGAAATGACTTAAAGCCCATCAACCGATTAGTCGAGTCGACAGAAAATTATTCAATATTTCAGTAATTTTTCAAGAGAAAATACAAAACATGATGCTAACTTCCTGGTTGGCCTACACAAATACATCATCCCTGGAGCACTCTATAAGACCTTTAATAGCATTTGGAATTAGGCATTTCTTTTAAAATGTAATGTGTGATTGATTTGGGAAATCAATAATGTCTGCTGTGCAAACCTTACAAACGAACCTTTACTAATTTGAAACACCACCTCGAGTGAAATAAAAATCTTCATTTCTGAGTGATCACTGTGCTTCTCTCCAGGACTGTCCCCAGTTCAAAGCCAACCATGCTGAGCTGGTGCTGGCCAACCCGAGCCCGGTGCTCATCTACCAGGTCTCCTCCTCACACACCAGAGTACTGGTGGACATCCGGGGGGAGATGCCTCGCAACCTCACCGAGTACATGGCTGAGAAGATATACCCTCAGCTGCCAGGTAAGACACAGATGGGATACATTTGTATTTTGAAAATGTCTCTGAGGTTTTATACTTATGTAATTAATTAGGGCTGTCAAAGATATCGCGATAATAACGCATTAATGCAAATTGCGATTTTTTTGGGTTGTACCATGTCATACTAGCTTGTCGTGAAGGAGGCTTAATAACGCTCCAAACTTATGCTAAATGTTGGCGAGGAAAAACTGCCATGGCCATTTTCAAAGGGGTCCCTTGACCTCTGACCTCAAGATATGTGAATGAAAATGGGTTCAATGGGTACCCACGAGTCTCCCCTTTACAGACATGCCCACTTTATGATAATCACATGCAGTTTGGGGCAAGTCATAGTCAAGTCAGCACACTGACACACTGACAGCTGCTGTTGCCTGTTGGGCTGCAGTTTGCCATGTTATGATTTGAGCATATTTTTCATGCTAAATGCAGTATAAAGCAGCATATTTGCCCACTCTCCCTTTAAGGTACATTTGAACAGATAAATAATATGTGATTAATTTTCGATTAATCACGATTAACTATTTTAATCGATTAACAGCCGTAGTGATTATTTCTAGTGAAAAATGACCTTTGGCCTGAGGAAGAACCCCTGTTATGTGATAAATGATCTTATTAATAGCAGTGATGCCAGATGTAGTGGTAGGCAGGAATATATCCAGACTGCTGCCTGTGCTGTTGTGTGTACGCCAAAGGGAGCAACAGTTGAAGGATTTGACATTCATGGTGCGCTCTGCTATTCAGCTGAAATATCAAAGCCACAATATCAAAGCAGCAGCTCTGGTAACCTTGACAGAGGTCCAGCAGAAATGGCAGAGTCAGTCACACTGATACCTTAATAAACGTACATTCACACACCAAAAGAAAAGGCTTTTTGCTGTGCATGTGCCCAGCGTGCACCTTTGGGTTTTCATCCACAGAGCCATCTGAGTGATCGACCGCCTGCACTCTCTCTTTCCCTCAGAGCATTTAAAGGAGCCTTTCATGGTGGCACTACAGAACGATCGACTCCGGTCCATGCCTGCCAGCTTCCTCCCTCCCTCCCCTGTCAACAAGCCAGGTACTGAGTGTTGTTAGAGACGGCCAGAGGGAATCTATTGAGCTGATTTCAGCTTGTGTACTGCATGATGCATGTCTTAGAGAGTAGGGCACCGCTTTGGTCATTACTGCGTGATGAAAAAAATTAAAGAGCTTTCCTGGTTGTCGATTAATTAGTCTGCATTTTAAGTTGAATAAAAAAAAAATGCATGCTCTTTCCAAGGTTTATTGAAAATTGCTAACAAGTTGCTAACCCTAGCCTTTTTAGGTATTTTTTGTTTAATACTACAAAACCCAAAGTGTAAAAAATGACAAGTTGTAGTATTTACATTTTTTTTTGTAGGCTTAAACAAATAAAGTACAATGTGTTAATTAGTGAACTTTAGAGTTGCGGGTAGAGCCAGGCTAGACGTTTCCCTGTCTCCAGTCTTGGTGTAACGCTGCCACATGTTACATGTTTGTAAACAAACAAGATTTAATGTGTCAATTATTGCTTTTTAGAGGCAGATTGTGTTACCTTTGGACAGAGCCAGGCTAGCTGTTTCCCTCTGTTTCCAGTCTTTTTGCTAAGCTAACTAGCTTCTGACAGTAGCTTCACATGTAGCAAGCATGAGAGAGTTTTATCAATCTTCTCATTTAACTCTCGGCAAGAAAGTCAGGAACTATTCCTTTAAATTAGACTGTATGTGGGTGTTGTATTGGAGTTGTAACACAAGTGAGCTTTGTTGTTGTAATAATGAGCGATGACAAACTTAAACACTCCCAAAAGGTTTCAACTGTCAAAAGATTTGAATTAAAAACACAGAGAAACACTAAAATTCATCCTCCAGACGTCATCTTGTTCACCGTGTTTGACACTAATTGGAGGATTTTATTATTACAAAGTGCTGAGGGGGGGGGGGACAACAACTGGTGATGTATTTTGGATGAGAGACTAACAGCAGTCTGTCGTTTGCAGGCGTGCTTCTCCTGGGCGATGCTTACAACATGAGGCATCCTCTGACGGGAGGAGGGATGAGTGTTGCTCTCAACGACGTTCGCATCTGGAGGAGTCTGCTCAAGAACATCCCAGACCTGTTCGACGACGGGGCGATGCTGCAGGTGAACACGGGGACTAGACCTAACCATTTTCATGCCAACATCTCACTGTTATCTTGACCCTAAAAGCATTCACATTAAAATGGAATGATATATATGAAAAACAAAGCCTGTAGCTATATTTGGTGCCTCTACTTCATCACATTTGCCTTGTGCTGTTATTCCCTCTGCTGTAGGTGAGAGAGACTGCAGACCAGTGTGTAACATTACACTGCTTTCTTTCTTTCTTCTCAATAGGCAAAGAAAAAATTCCACTGGGAACGCAAGTCATCACATTCTTTCGTGGTGAATGTGTTGGCCCAGGCCCTGTATGAGCTGTTTGCAGCCACAGACAGTGAGTCCCTGCCTGCCTCTAAATCTAATAACGCATGGAAAACAAATGACAGGGGATCAGAAATGATTATTTTGCAATACAAAAGTCAAAATCTGCAATAAATTCAAACACTCAATGGTCATTTTGATTGTCATCATGTCCATGTGACTGTTTTGTGTAAACCAGAGTCTCTCCATGAGCTGAGGAAAGCCTGCTTCCAGTACTTCAAGCTCGGTGGGGAGTGCATCGCTGGGCCTATTGGACTCCTCTCAGTGTAAGCATTAAATAATGTCCTCCACATTAACATAGGATAGACAGAATTCTTCTCATATGGCATGATGGAAAGCAGTCATTTTTGGGAAATATTCTTTTTGCTTTGCTTACTTGTTGAGAGATAGACGAGAAGATTGATACCAAACATGTAGCCTACTTTAAATAATGAAACAAGAGCCACCTAGCTTAGCTTAGCATAAAGAATGGAAACATGGCTAGCTTGGCTCTATCCAAAATCCACCTACTAGCACCTCAGAAGCTCACACATTAGGCTATATCTCCTCCTATGGCAACCTCCCATTGATGACAAGACTCCAGAAATGCTACGCTAAAGCTAGCATTAAGCAAAAGCTAGTGTGAAGCTAAAGCACACTAATTATGCTACATCTTGTTTAACTGTGTAAAAATGACAGGTGTAGTTTTACGGGGGATTATTATGTGCTGGACTATGTCTTAGCTGGGCCCAGTGCGGAGCAAATGCTACCTGTTTGTGCTAAGCTAAGCTAGTTGGCTGCTGGCTGTAGATTTTTGCTTTTAGATATTTTATTACAGAAAGTGTGAAACCCATGACCAAAGTAGACATTCTGTCATTGTGTTACTTATGGATGGAATTATAGTGAAAATAGATGATTCCCCTTTTTGCTGGGGACCCCCTGGAACCCCCTCAAGGACCCCTGGGGGTCCCCGGACCCCACTTTGAAAACCACTGAGCTAGGCTACATATTTATCGTACAGACAGGAGAGAGGAATTGATCTTCTCATCTCACTCTCGGCAAGTGTATTTCACAAAATGTCAAACTATTCCTTTAAATACACGAGACTTAAAGAGACTTAATATGATTTTTTTTACCAGGTTGACACCCAAACCCATGACCCTCATTGGACACTTCTTTGCCGTGGCGATGTACGCAATCTACGTCAACTTCAAGTCCGAGTCGTGGTGCACCAAACCTCGAGCTTTATACAAGAGTGGAGCCATCCTTTACCGAGCCTGCACAGTCATGTTTCCACTCATCTACTCTGAACTCAAGTACCTGGTGTACTGAGGAGCTCCACATCTGGGCACAGAGAGGCCAATCTCTACAATACAATATGCCCTTGCCTTACCGAAGATGTCATTTGTTTCAATTTGGACATATTATTCAACAATGCCTTGGTGTTGCCCTTTTCGTGCTCACCCACAGTTTGCCCTATATGTTAAAGGAACATGCAGTATACTAGCTCACACCCTGAATTACACTGAATATTTAATACTGTGGAATTATTCCTGCCCAACAGAATTGCTATGTGGAGCATGGCATCTGAATTTTATAATAATGATTTTGAAATAGAGCCACTTTTCTGCTGTATATTTTTCCTACTGAGCTAATTTGTATGGGTATCCTCATGTAATGATGATATATTTTTAAAATGTTTCATTTAATATCAAGCACTGATGTCAGAAAGCAGCAAGCTGTCTAAATTTTTATCTGTGATTCATACAAAAATCCAGAATATTTTCAGCCTTGTTTTGTTGAGGAAAATATCTGCTTTAGTGCTTTACACATATTCTTACTGTAATGATCATTTCCTGCCTTCCTGATACTGTGGCTCTTTACATAATGTAATAAGGGACTATTTGTAACACATATTGGCTTCTACACTCAGTCTGAAACATGCTGACAGTGCAGCTTGACAAAACTATCATCCCAGAACTCAAGAATGATCCCTGCACTATTTTAGTCCTGCTGGATGTCAGTAAAAACCTGACGCAGCATGCCCTGGAGGGGGGGGGGGTGAAGTTGAGGTTTGACGGGGACCTGAGATAGAAGGAACGATACTCATATCAGGACCAAGTCAGCGGATGATACTCAGGTTGTGTTTTCCTGAGCTGACACAGACAAGGATCTCCTGACATGTAATTCACCACAGCGTCCTGCACTGTTGTGTTTACCTGTTGTGGGCCTGCGTTGGGCTTAATGGGCCGTTAAATAAATCATATGTGACAGACAAGAATTTCTTTGGATAATTTGTGTAATTAGGCAGTTATTGTTGTTGATTAAATATCTGATAGGCTATTATATACCTGTTATTAGTAACTGTAAACTGAGTTTAACCCTACTGGACAAACACTAACAAATACGACCATTAGATGGTGCTCACTCACAGCTGAAGGATTTCTGTTTGAATGGAGGCCCTGCCTGTAAACCTTTCAGCTCTCAGTAAGGACTGGATATGGATTAAAGCTGCAGTGGGTACAATTGGAGCAAATATGATTAAAAAAAAGTTATCTTTATTAAACGGTCACTATATCCTGACATACATGAGACAGGTAATTTGAAAGAAATGTGCCTCTGGTGTCCTCCGGTGCTCCTAATGGCATCTGCAAGATTTCACAAACCGGAGGAAAACAACCAATCAGAGCTGATCTGGAGTAAGCTGTCTATGAGAGCCGGCTGTCAATCACTCGCGAACTCCGATCAAACGGTCAAACCAGGCAGCGCTGATCAAATATGAATCAATATTCTGTTACTGTAAGGCCTGTTTCTCTCCTCAAATTTTCATCAGAATCAGAATCATCTTGTAGTGTACTGTTTACACCACCCACCAGCCGGAGCGAACGTTCTCATTTTACAGCTAAACGGTACACTACAAGATGTTTCTGTCGGAGTTTGCGAGTGACAGCTGCCCTGTGATTGGCCAAAGTCTCTTGTCACAGGGTTAGTAACTTTTTTAGGACATACTATATTTAGAGTTTTATACTTTTTTTCTTTTTTTAGGACACTATATTTTGACTTTTTCAAACTTTTTTTTTTTTTTTACATTTTTAGGACATACTATACATTGACTTTTTTCTTAAACTTTTTTTTTTTTTTTTGTACTTTTAGGAACATAATTTTTTTTTTTTTTTTTTTAAGACTAAGATATTTTGACTTTTTTACACTTTTTTTTTTTTACATTTTTAGGACATACCATACTTTGACTTTCTTTAAACTTTTTTTTTTTTTTTTTTTTTTTTTTACATTTTTAGGACATACTATACTTTGACGTTTTTTAAACTTTTTTTTTTTTTTTTTTTTTTTTTTTTTATTTTTTTTATTTTTTAAAGATTATTTTTTGGAGCTTTTTATGCCTTTATTTATAGGACAGTGGATAGTCTTAGAAAGGGGGAGAGAGAGGGGGCGACATGCGGAAATGGCCACAGGTCGGATTCGAACCCGGGCCTACCGCGGGCCTCAGCCTTATGGGCGCCCGCACACCAGCAGAACTAGCGGGGCGCCCTTTTTTTTTTAGGACACACTATATTTTGCCTTTTTTAATTTTTTTTTTTACATTTTTAGGACATACTATACATTGACTTTTTTCTTAAACTTTTTTTTTTTTTTTTTGTACTTTTTAGAACATATGAATTTTTTTTTTTTTTTTTTTTTTACATTTTTTGGACATACTATACTTTGACTTTTTTTAAACTTTTTTTTTTTTTACATTTTTAGGACATACCATACTTTGACTTTCTTTAAACTTTTTTATTTTTTTTTTTATTTTACATTTTTAGGACATACGATACTTTGACTTTTTAACTTTTTTTAAAATATTTTTTTATTTATGTGTTTATCTTCACGTTTTTAGGACATACTATACTTTGACTTTTTTTTTTAATTTGTATTTTTTAATTTTTATTTTTTTAGGACATACTATACTTTGACGTTTTTTAAACTTTTTTTTTTTTTTTTTAGGACACACTATATTTTGCCTTTTTTATTTATTTTTTTTTTTTTTAAATTTTTAGGACATACTACATTGACTTTTTTTTTAAACTTTTTATTTTTTTTTTGTACTTTTTAGAACATATGAATTTTTTTTTTTTTGTTTTTTTACATTTTTTGGACATACTATACTTTGACGTTTTTTAAACTTTTTTTTTTTTTACATTTTTAGGACATACCATACTTTGACTTTCTTTAAACTTTTTTTTTTTTTTTTTTTATTTTACATTTTTAGGACATACTATACTTTGACTTTTTAACTTTTTTTAAAATATTTTTTTATTTATGTGTTTTTCTTGACGTTTTTAGGACATACTATACTTTGACGTTTTTTAAACTTTTATTTTTTTTTTTTTTTTTTTTAGGACATACTATACTTTGACGTTTTTTAAAATTTTTTTTTTTTTTTTTTAGGACACACTATATTTTGCCTTTTTTAATCTTTTTTTTTTTTTAAATTTTTAGGACATACTACATTGACTTTTTTTTTTAAACTTTTTATTTTTTTTTTTTGTACTTTTTAGAACATATGAATTTATTTTTTTTTTTTTTTTTACATTTTTTGGACATACTATACTTTGACTTTTTTTAAATTTTTTTTTTTTTTACATTTTTAGGACATACCATACTTTGACTTTCTTTAAACTTTTTTTTTTTTTTTTTTTATTTTACATTTTTAGGACATACTATACTTTGACTTTTTAACTTTTTTTAAAATATTTTTTTATTTATGTGTTTTTCTTGACGTTTTTAGGACATACTATACTTTGACTTTTTTTTTTAATTTTAATTTTTTTTTTTTTTTTTTTTTAGGACATACTATACTTTGACGTTTTTTAAAGTTTTTTTTTTTTTTTTTAGGACACACTATATTTTGCCTTTTTTAATTTTTTTTTTTTTTTTACATTTTTAGGACATACTACATTGACTTTTTTTAAAAACAATTTTTTGTTTTGTACTTTTTAGAACATAATGAATTTTTTTTTTTTTTTTTTTTTTTTTTAAGACAATATATTTTGACTTTTTTACACTTTTTTTATTTTTTAATTTTTAGGACATACTATACTTTGACTTTTTAACTTTTTTTAAAATATTTTTTTCTTTATGTGTTTTTCTTTACGTTTTTAGGACATACTATATTTTGCCTTTTTTTAACTTCTTTTTTTTTTTTTTTTTTTTACTTTTTTAGGACATACTATATTTTGACTTTTAAACTTTTTTTTTTTTTTTTTTACATTTCTAAATTTTTAGGTCATACTATACTCTGACGTTTTTTAAACCTTTTTTTTTTTTTTTTAGGACAATATATTTTGACTTTTTTACACTTTTTTTTTTTACATTTTTAGGACATATTATACTTTGACTTTTTAACCTTTTTTAAAATATTTTTTTATTTATGTGTTTTTCTTATACTTTTACTTTTTTTAAACTTTTTTTTACATTTTTAGGAAACACTATATTTTGACTTTTTTTGAAACTTTTTTTTTTTTTTTTACATTTTTAGGACATACTTTACATTGACTTTTTTTTAACTTTTTTTTTTTGTACTTTTTAGAACATAATGATTTTTTTTTTTTTTTTTTTTTTTTTTAAGACAATATATTTGGACTTTTTTACACTATTTTTTTTTTTACATTTTTAGGACATACCATACTTTGACTTTCTTTAAACTTTTAATTTTTTTTTTGTGCAATGTTTTTTCAAGGGAAGCACCCTCTGGCAGCCATGATTGGGGTCCTCTATGCTTTGTTAACACTGTCTGCGAATAGCTTTCTAAAAGAATGATGATAATTTGCATGCTGACTTGTTAACTAACAATGTTAAAAAAAATACTGTTGGTCAACTGAGGGAACTCCTCTCCAGCAACAACATGGATTGCTTGGGAGAAGGAATAAAACAAAAGGGACTGGGGCTGCAATTAACAACTATTTTCATTATCAATCAATCTGCCAACTATTTTCTCGATAAATCAATTAATCACTCCGTCTGTAAAATGTCAGAAAATGGTGAAAGTTTTGCTTTGGGTTTGTCCGACCAACAGCCCAAAAATTCAGTTTACAATCGTAAAGGAAACCGGCCAAAGTCTTCTGTCACAAGCTAGATTTTTTAAAGCCTGAAAACAGAGCCATGAGGAGGTGCAGAAGTCTAGTTTTCTCTAAGAACACTCGAATTATAATATGCTGAAAGGTTATTATGGAATCTTTGCCCAATGATGCCAAAAATACCCACGAGTCACCCCTTTCCCTTTAAAGTGGGCATACTTTATGATAATCACATGTAGTTTGGGGCAAGTCATAGTCAAGTCAGCACACTGACACACTGACAGCTGCTGTTTGCCATGTTATGATTTGAGCATATTTTTTATGCTAAATGCACCTGTGAGGGTTTCTGGACAATATCTGTCATTGTTTTGTGTTGTGAATTGGTTTCCAATAATTAATATATACATATGTTTGCATAAAGCAGCATATCAGCCCACTCCCATGTTGATAAGAGTATTAAATACATGACAAATCTCCCTTTAAGGTACATTTTGAACAGATAAAAAATGTGTGATTAAAAAAAAATACAACCCAATAGGAGCAGTTTATAAAAAATGGCTGAATGTTTTTTCCATGTTGTTGCAACCACAAATGCCAGGCGAGATACTGTTCACTTTATACAGACCAAGATGTGGGTCTATCATATCCCTCCAAGAGGCCCAAAGTCATGTTTTCTTTTTAACCATTCCATTGAGTTTTATTTAACATTACAGGCAACGCCTTCCAAGTAATTTCACTCAGACTCACTCAGATGAGAAATTCATACTTACTGGCTCTCAGTAAGTCTCAAGCCAAATTAATTTGTGCAAGACTGTTTACAGTTTTATGATGGGTGTGAGAATAATCACACACACACACACTAAATGTTATTGCTGCAAATGAAGAGCCTCTTTAACTAATTTCTGATGAATGGATTCTCTGTTCCATGAAAAACAGGATGCGTATTTGCGGAGTGAAGAATATCTAATATCTTAATGGGTGTTTTTTTTCTGCTCTATGGATGATGCAGTGTGAAAAGGTATACGGAGGCCCAAAGCAAGCTATTTTTCAGGAAATGCACTGTCTCCCTCATTTATTTATGAGTGAGCTCTGGGGTGTTCAGGAGGGTAGGCATCACGGCCATCGGTCTTCAGCCCTCTGTCTTCAGACTCCATGTGGCGCTCATCGATTTCAGCCCCTCGCTGCTGAAGTGCACCATCAATCAATACAGTAACAAGTCTTCATTTATACTTGAGAAATGCAGTTTCCAACTCAGTGGGCACGGAGTCCTGGTGTTGTCGGTGTGGTCGAGAGAGAGAGAGAGAGAGGCTGCATTTGGCCTTGGGCCTCATCCAGCCAACACGACTGTACATCACCATCATGACACAACAACAAGACGTACATACAGCACGACAACATAAATGCAACCACAACATTTCAAATGGTTTTCAGACGTTCATGTTGTTTCTTTTCTGCAAAGTCCCAACACCGAGCTCGTTTGATATCTGTATTTTCCCTTTTACTCCCACAATGACAACTTTATAGTGCACGGGAATAATGCCTTGCAGCGGTTTATAACAGGCTGTGTTCTCACAAGGCCACACATGTAAAGCAACAGCCCAAGGTGCTTTCAGTTCATCACTGCTAGGACTTTTTGATACTCTTCTACAGACACAAGTGTGCAGTGTAAAGCTAATATTATTCAAGGATGTTGCCTTTTATGCAGGTATAATAGTTCATAACATCTTTCTATAAGCTGATAGTGTTATATTATATTGATATTTGTCTAACTGGATGTTCTGTCATTGAGGTTCTAACTCAGTCAGTAAATGTGTCTGAGTAGCTCACACACATACGACTGATTAGAGTTTAAAGAGCCCTTTTTGCTATTTAATTTATCACCTATTGCTATAATATTCTATTAATATTCTGTCGGGATGTATGGCATCTCTGTGGGTCAAGTGAGTGACAGTGGCAACCTTTTACATCCACTCTTGTCGGATTAAATTCCTACCGGGGACTTGCACTGTGTCAATGGTTTAGAGTAAGTTAATAATGCCCTTTTACCTACTATATCATCATAACATATCATTATAGTATACTTTGCAGTACATAAACTGTGTGCTTGATTGGCTCCAGTCAGTTGACCGCACTGCAGTTTTTTTATTTCTGTAATAGTCCTGAATGGACTTTATGCTGTTATTTGTGAAGCATCCTTTTTACATTAGGGGATTTAATGTTTACTGATCAACTTTAAGCTGGTGAACACACCAAGCCGACATCATGGTGTGTCAGGACCTTAAGTATACTTGGCTCATACAGAGAAGTCTAAGTATACTTGGCTTATAATGACAACAGAAAAGTCAAAGTATACTTGGCTTATACTGACAAGTGTAGAGAAAAGTCTAAGTATACTTGGCTTATAGGCCTACTTGTACTTAATCTTTTGATTGAGATATACTTAAGAAAAGTACAGTATAATTAAGTATTTTTGCCTTATAGGCCTACAGAGAGGTATACTTGGCTTGTAGTTGTGATTATTTTTTGAAAAGTCTAAGTATACTTGGCTCATACTGAGAAGTATACAGAAAAGTCTAAGTATACTTGGCTTATAGGCCTACTTGTACTTAATCTTTTGATTGAGATATACTTTAGAAAAGTACAGTATAATTAAGTATTCTTGCCTTATAGGTCTACAGAAAGGTCTAAGTATACTTGGCTTAATACTGACAAGTATACAAAAAAGTCTAAGTATACTTGTCTTATACTGACAAGTATACAGAAAAGTCTACTTGGCTTATACTGACAAGTATACAGAAAAGTCTAAGTATACTTGGCTTATAGGACTACTTGTACTTAATCTTTTGATCGAGATATACTAAAGAAAAGTATAATTAAGTATTCTTGCCTTATGGTCCTACAGAAAGGTATACTTGGTTTGTAGTTGTGCTTATTTTTTGATAGAGTAATTGATTAAAGTGAGTGAGATAAGAAGCTTCCTGGTTAAATATAGGTTGAATAAAATAAACATATCAAATGGAGTAGGCTAAATAATACATAAGCCTACACTGTTTATCTTTCAGCATGGACTTAAAAGCACCTTTAATGGGGGAAAACAGCAGGGAGGGTGAAATGTGTAGTGAAACTGAATTGCTAATGAAATTGCTGCTATTTCACTCTATTTCCACCTACTAGCTCCACATTTATTTCCACCCTTCACTGCAACTACTATATCATACTCATTCCTGCAGTGCATCCCAGGATGTCAGCTCTCCCTCCTCCCCCTCGCCTGGCTGGGACTCCCGCTTGGTATAGTCCGCTCCTCCCCTATCATACGTCTCACCGATGGTACTTTCTATTGAGAGAAGGTCAAATGACTCCGCATGTCTGCCTGTGTGTACATTCCCGAGATGGTGCACGCCTGATGAACAAACACTTCTAAAAAACCAAACCGAGTGTCCGAATCTGTTTGCGCCCATCTGAAGCGGCTCCTCGCGTTCTGTCCCTCTGAAAGTGAGTACCGGTGCGCGGAGACGCGCTGTGTTGTGTTGTGTTGTGTTGTGTTTCCGAAACCATTCACCCGGCTTCTGTTTTCATATGGCCGGATAAGTCGTTTCCTTATAAAGCTTTAATGTTTGCAAAGTGTTGTGTTTCCGTGCAGCCGGTGCAGCTCAGCAGCCCGGAGGGTTTATAAATAGTTCTTTTCGGATGCTGCTTCTGGTGATGCTTTCAGACAGTGCAGGTGAAATTCAGGTAAAGGGTCGCTGCAATTGTTCCTGAACGGTTGCTATTTGTGGCTCTTAATTGTATTTATACTACTGTCAAGAGGTGGCTTATATCCATTTTAATCTTTTAGCATTACTAGTGTACCAGCCATTTCACTGTTCTAGAAAATGGACAAATATATCAGTAAAAGTAGGTAGAGGACTCCCTGCAGGAATATTATAGGGGTACTAGAGGAGAATAAAGATAGCATTAAGAGCAATAAGGTCAGACTTTTTCACAGAATATTATAGAGATAAAAGAAAACAAAATGCAACAAACATACCAGAAATTCAAATTATTTCATTATAAACTCACATGTGTGTGTAAAATAATGTTTTCTTGTCCTAGTGAGTTGATAAGTGGATGCTTACTCTACTGTAAATGCCATCTGAGGTCAGCATTAATGTGGGAGCGTGGAAAGTTCACTCCTCAGCAACTAGAAAGCTCTGAGGAAGGGAGACTTAATGAAGTGAGTCATCAGAGTCAGCCCAAAACTCCCCCCCCCCCCCATCCTCACCCCCCCTGCAGAGAAGCATGTTGCTAAGCCTATTACCACATTGCATAATGCAATAAGGTATAGCCCCATAAGGTGCAGAATGAGCTGCCTCCGGGGCCTGTATATTGTCCAGACTCCTTAATCTCTTATTATACATCCTAATAAAACATATCAGTGCAGAGCGGGGTCAGCGCGTTCAGGTAAAGGAGCTGTATTACTGTCCAGAGACACACTGTTCTCTGCTGATGCTCTCAGTAGTTTGTTCAAGGTTGAGTGTTTAATGAAAATGCTGATGAAATGTGTCACGACACGACTTGTTTTGTGACCACCATGGTTTGCGTTGTTTTACTTGGTGGTTCACATAAGTTAGAAAACATAGACTTTCTTCATGTTCTGTTCATTTTAACATTTTCCTAATAGGGCTGTCAATTAATTAAAATATTTAATCGCAATTAATCTCATGATGTTCCATGATTAATCGCAAATCAATTGCACACTTTTTATCTGTTCAAAATGCACCTTAAAGGGAGATTTGTCAGGTATTTAATACTATTACCAAGATGGGAGTGGGCAGATATGCTGCTTTATGCAAATGTATGTATATATTTATTATTGGAAATCAATTAACAACACAAAACAATGACAAATATTATCCAGAAACTCTCACAGCTACTGCATTTAGCATAAAAAATATGCTCAAATCATAACATGGCAAACTGCAGACCAACAGGCAACAACAGCTGTCAGTGTGTCAGTGTGCTGACTTGCTCCAAACTGCATGTGATTATCATAAAGTGGGCATGTCTGTAAAGGGGAGACTCGTGGGTACACAGAGAACCCATTTTCATTCACTGGAGGTCAGAGGTCAAGGGACCCCTTTGAAAATGGCCATGCCAGTTTTTCCTCGCCAAAATTTAGCGCAACTTCGTAGCGTTATTTAGCCTCCTTCGCGACAAGCTAGTATTACATGTTTTTCCTAGTTTCATATGATACCAGTATCTTCACTCTAGCTTTAAAACTGTGGCGCCTTAAAAAATGACTCAAACCGATTAATCGATTATCAGAATAGTTTGTGATTAATTTAATAGTTGATAACAATCGTCGCAGCTCTTCCGCCAAGTATTATTGATTAATCGTTTTGTCTGTGAAATATTAGCAAAAGTAAAAAGAAAGTACCTAGGTAACATATTCAGATGGCTGGTTTTGTCCAACTAATAGTCCAAAACCCAACAATATTTAGTGTAGTATTATATAAAATAAAGAAACTGAGAAGATGGATCAAGGTAATACGGCATTTTTGCTTGAAAAGTGACTCAAGCAATCATGGTTGCTGGTTCATTTTCTGTCCAATCAATTAAATGACTAATTGTTTCAGCTCTAACTCCAACATTTAAATATGAAATGCTCAGCGATTTCCCTAACCATGCTGTAGTCATCAAATTAAAATTAAAATCTGTCATGTTGGAGAAAACAATAACCGTTTAAAGGATGGTGGTGACAGATGACACACGCACCTTGAACGATGCCTCTCATGATCAAATTATGCTCGGTCCTGCTGGCTTTGATTAATCCTTCACCCCGCCGTCGTCACTGAGTGCTCGCTGTTACCAATTGATTACTGCACTGATGAAACAGAACTATATTCACTTAGCAGAAATGATTATATACATGGTGTTTTAAAAAGAAAACAAATTCAATTGGTTCTGACAAAATACATTTCAAGTATATCAAACTATGCTTTCATGCTTTTGATGCTTTTGTTTTGGCGCCGAGAAGCTGTAATAGATGAGGCTTGATGTTTATCGAGGTGGCCTCGACTAAATTCAGTATCTCCCGGATTCATCTGTGAAAGACTCTAAAGTCATGTGGTGTTTTAACAGCTGCGACTATCTCATCTATCTCTGCAACCTCATTAATGCACACACACACACACACACACTCACACACAGCTCTCAGGTAGAGCCGGGAATCTCTGCGAACACACGCTGAATTACCAACATCACACTTTTTTGCCAGGCAGAAGGTTTCCTGACAACACGTTTTGTGAGTGTTAAGCTGCTGCCAGTTTTTTGTACAACGGCAATATCTAGTACAAACTGCTTTCACATTGAGCTGATGCTATATGACCTTCCATAATCTGACGGTAAATTAGCGGTTCTTTACAACCCTGAGTGACTCCATGCAGATATAAGTGGTTCCATGGGGAGTCTGTGGTGGTTAAGTACTAGGGCTGGGACGATTCACCTATCTCCCGATTCAATACTATCATGATACTTGGGTGTCGATTCGATATACATTGAGATTTTAAAGTATTGCGATTCTACAATATTACGATTTATTGCGATTTTTGTTAACTTTATTAACACTAGACCATGGGAAAAGTTGTATCATTCACTTCTAGGGACTTTTACTTTGGAAAATCTCTAAATTAATACAGTAGAAATGTTTGATTTTCAGCATGTATGTAGTCAGAGATGTCCTGAGGTCAAATATATCAGTCATTGTCAGGAATTATTTATTCATTTTTTCCAGCAACCCAAAAATCAAAGAATAAAGACATTTCCCTCACAAATAAGTGGTATTTTCTTTTTAATTTATAATGGACATGTAATGTTTTATACTTCTGGGGAATATATTCCAATAAATCTTATTTCCATATATGTATTTTGTATATACAGTTCCCTTTGTTATCACCTTATTTTGAAAACTGGACGTAGTCACACGTGTATACTTCCGCTAACCGTCTAATGCTAAGTCCGTCTCTAGCTCTCCAGTTAGCTCCGTTCTCTTTATACATCCATGGTCAGCTCCATCGGGGCCGTTTGAATGTATTTAACATAAATGTCAGTATATGGGTGCTCTACAGTTGTAGCGTCGGCCCATTTCACCACGGAGATGAGAGTGACGGCCGACTGGACCGCACGTTACCGCGATACGATAACGTTTCCTGTCCATGACAGAGTTAGCATGTAGCTTTAGCCTCGATGTCTAGCTCTGCTTTTCCCACAATGTGTGAAACCCAAAGTGTTTCCATACTTTACTGGATGTAAAGTATGGGAGGGTGCAGATTGTATCCATGCACACCCAACTTTATCGTTTCGGCTCGCTGCGGGTTGTTTTGGTTGACAGATACGGAACGGATATGACGTCACGTTACTCAGACTACAACAATAAAAGCGGTAACTTCCTTCTACCTCTGCATAGACTCAAATGAAGCAAATATATTGATTCTGGCATTAAAAAATCAATTTCAAAATCGCGATACATAGGTGAATCCTACTAAGTACTGCAGTTTTATTTAAAAATTTGTCATTAATGGTTCTTATTTGTTCTATAATAGTGCCATGCAGCCAGTAAGGAACTGTTTTAGTATGTATCTGTAATACATATGGTTCTCCAGTGGTTCTTTGAGAGCTCTTCAATCAAACAGACCAGAGGGAGCCACCATCACTGGAGTCCTAAGTCTGCCTTTGTAACCGGCTGATGCTAATCCATGTTCAGACCCTGTGCTGGAACTCATAGAAGCTGTCGCAATGAAAAAGAATAAAGAAGCATTTGAGGCTGAATGATGCTGGGCAGTGCCACATGAGGCTGTTAATCTTACATAATAAATCTCTAAAAGAGGGTTTGTCTGCAACCAAAATCACCTTTCCTCTGATTACAGGCCAAAGTTTTGACTCCGTTAAGCACTTTGTTCAGGCTGCATAAGAAGCTTGTAGCTGCCCAGTCTGCTCATGTGCTATTTTACAGGAGCTTCGGTCGTTTTCGACATTTGAGTCCCGGGTCAGGTCATCAAATGTCTTGTTTCCTCTAAAAGTCCGCAACCCAGAGATATTCAAGTTTATGAATATTTTTCTCATATTGGAAATGTTGCAATCAGAGAATTTGAGTTTGCTTTCAATCAATTAATTAACTGGTTATCAAAATAGTTGCCAATTAATTTTCTGTCGATGGATTAATCGTGTAATCGCTGCAGCGCTGCCTGAAATGATCCCCACTTGGTTAAAACTTAACTACTATTCATTCAGCATGTAGTGAAATAAATCTTGGCAAGCAGCTGCATGTGCATTTCAATTCAGTCCTGGTGCCACTAATTAAACTGCTAGATGAAGGAATTAATTCAGTTTTATTTTAACTTTGCAATTATTAGTTTTTCATAGACTGTACTTTTTGGTGATGTTTAATTTTTGGAATAATAGAGAAGTGTGTGGTGTGGCAAAAATATTAATAGATAGAGGGAGAGAGACAAACAGAAAAAAGGGAAGGGAGTGAGGGGAGGGTCCTGAATCCACAAGAAAGTAATTAGATAATGACAAGGGCAGTGACAGTGATTTGTTGCCTTCTGTTGTAATGTGATTCCAGGAATCCAGCTGCTGATGAATTTTAAAGCTTCCAAGAAATACATTCTTCCATTATGTTGCTTTATGGGTCCATACCGGCTGGAGACGCAAAGATACGCCAGCGATTCCCAGACAGGACGATGCTTTCATGCCACTTTGATGCTTCGTGTGTGGTGTGCTTTGCTAGAAATGACTTACGTTGATCTGGAGAAAGCTCCAGTTCTCCATAATGATTTTACTTTGTATCACGCAGCCAGACTGCAGGCCATAAAGCAGCCCCCCCTCCAGCCCTCCCTCGTTTTGGTATAAATATCCTGAGGAATGTTTTGTTTCGCGCCCCTCTCTATGTGATTTTCGTCTCTTTTGTCTGGCTCCCTGCCTGTTATCCCGCCGTCTAATGATGATAATCTCAAAAAGAGATTTACGGAAGGATAAACATCCTCAGCACTCCTCTTAAAAAGAGAGCAGGTGAACAATAGTGGAGGACCAGCTATGTGGCTTACATGTTAGCGGGGCGGGTTTGGTCTGGGTCCATAATAGCTTTACCTACATACAGTAAACAGCGCCATGGGACTGGTTGGAGGATTACAGAGGATTTGCCATGCTAAGCCACAGGAACCTGACCCAGTGACCCCCCCTTCCCCCTCATGTCTCCTCCTCCCTTCTTGAGCATAGCAACACCTCCCAGTTTACTTGGCCCATGATGCACCAGGATGCCAGCCATGTAACCCAAATCACTGATTACATGGATAGGATAAAGGATGGCGGAGGCACTCTTTGGTGTTGATGGTTGGTGTTGAAAGTGATTAAACCTGCAGTAGGCAGAATGTTTTTGGCATCATTGGGTAAAAATCTGTTGTAATCCAAGTGTTGTGAGAGAAAACTAGACTTCTGCACCTCCTCATGGCTCTGTTTTCAGGCTTTAGAAAATCTAGCCTGTGACGGGAGACTTTGGCCAATCACAGGTCATTTTAGAGAGAGAGAGCGTTCCTATTGGCTGTTCATTCAACGGAGGCAGCTGTCAATCACTCGCAAACTCAAGCGGTCAAACTAGGCAGCGCTGATCAAATATGAATCAATATTCTGTTACTCTAATGCCTATTTCTCTCCTCAGATGTTTTCAGAAACATCTCGTAGTGTACTGTTTAGCTGTAAAAGGAGAAAGTTTGCTCTGGCTGGTGGGCGGTGCTTCTTGGTATTTCCTCAACAGATGGCTGCCGGGTCACAAACTTTCTCATTTTACAGCTAAACAGTACACTACAATATGTTTCTGGAAACATCTGAGGAGAGAAATAGACATTACAGTAACAGAATATTGATTCATATTTGATGAGCGCTTTCTAGTTTGATCGGAGTTTGCGAGTGATTGACAGCTGCTCAGAGACGACAAGGCTCCAGCTCAGCTCTGATTGGTTGTTTTCCTCCGGTCTGTGAAATCTTGCAGATGCCATCAGGAGCACCGGAGGACACCTGAGGACAAAGAGGCACATGAGTTCTTTTCAGATTACCTGTCTCATGCACTACTGTCAGGATATAGTGACAAAAAAACAACTTTTTTTAATCATATTTGCTCCATTTCTACCCACTGCAGCTTTAAATCTATTTCCCTGTAGTTGGTTTGAGAGGAATGAATCTGCGATCGTTTCCTCTGTTCTACTGTTCTTCACCTCCTGCACAGGCACACGTTTTCTGATAAATCTGCAAAATTTACTTTAACGTCCAAACTTATCATCCGAATAGCTGTCAGGGTAAATTAAGGACATGTTCCGAGTGCGTCCCCCGGCCCCCCGTCCCCCCCCCCTTGCGAACGGAGTGATAATGTGACAGCAAGATGACATACATCACAAAACTCGCGCCAAGTAACTTGATGGGAAGAAGGCAACGCTGTCAGCAAACTAAAATCAGATTTGGCCCCATCACTTAAGTTGAGCGAACATTGCCTTTGGTTCCACTTTGGGACACTGCTTGAAAGCTAATTGAATCAAAGTAAGGGGACGGGGGTCATTTTTGACTGATACTCCACGGGCATTTGTCTCTGTCAGCCTAATATCACACAGTGAAGTGACTCAGCAGAGAGCAGTCCCCCAACCCGACTGTGTACACGTCTTTAACTCAAACTGACAGTGTTCTAGCTCCCGTACATACCTTGCCATGAGCTACTCTGCTGGAAAGCTGAGGTTTTCTCTCTTTTTTTTTTCCCACCATTGTCATCATCATGTGCAGCCTAAAAGCACATAGAAAACCTCAGGAACACTCACAGACAGAAATAGATCAACGCAGGAAGGCAAGGGTTTATTTTGAGTAAACGGTGAGCTGTGAAGAAGAGATTCTCAGTAGTTTTCTTGGCATAATGTAATCTCATGGGGCTGTGTAGTTCCCGCCTGGAATGGTGTTATATTGTACAAGCGGGCGAGAGGAGGGAATCGTTCCCCTGGTGTGAGGAATGACTTTGTTGCTGGGCCCTCATGTCAATATCTCTTTAAGTGGTTCATTTTTTTTCATCGACCCTTTCGTTGACTGAGCCTCCTCAAATAGAGCTACGGTACGACATATTTTTATGTAATGTGCGGGAGATAGCGTTTCTCATGTGGGCTTGAAAGTTGAAGGAACTGAGGGAAGTGTTCAGAGAGGGAACTTTCTAGGATTCTACTACTTTCTATACTGTATGTTACAGCTTCAGTAATGTCATTTTATTAAAGGTAGGTAGGGACCACATTGTTGGGCTGATTTATGATCTGGGTGTCACAACTGATCAGACCGTCAGAACTGCCTCAGGTGTCATCATAGGTAGTCATGAAAACGCCAACCTAGGTAGAAGTACAGTAGTTCCAGCACGTTTCCTCCTTTTTTTTTTGTTCATATCCACAGTTTGTTCATATTTTGTTAGTGCCTAATCTTCTCTTAGGTCAGAGAACATTTTATGACTGGAGAGCACTCGTACCAAGATAAGAAAAAACATCGTGTTTTCACAGTCCACAAATTGTCCAACGCAATGAAACATGAGTTTTAGATTTGAGGAACATAAAAAAAAACGCATGAATATCATCATATTATTATGTTTTAGAGTCATTATAGTGATTGGATTATTGAATTTGTCGGCTAAAGAAATACAACTGGTCCATTGATCCCAATTAGGACTATAAAGCCCTTGGCTGATACTGCCTGTGTTCAGCTTGGCCATGCAGGCCTTACGCAGAGAATGCACTTTTAGAGATCACTCAGATCTATTTAATTCAGATTCAGATTGCCAAGGGCACTGCTTTTGCTGGGTTTTCCATTTTCCTGGAACTCCAGTACTGCCGCTCTGGAAAATCACGTGTTTACTTTGTTTAAGTTTATTTAACAGTCCCTCAATTTCACTACTACTGAAGTTCTTCTTCTTACAGCCTTTTTTTGGTGGCAATTCATGTGCCCAGTGTTTACACATGGCACAACACCTGTCCTTATATAGTGTTTAGGGGGCGTTACCTATGCTAACACCTGCCCTTATATAGAGTTTAAGGGGCGTTACCTATGCTAATACCTGCCCTTATATAGTGTTTAGGGGGCGTTATCTGTGCTAACACCTGTCCTTATATAGTGTTTAGGGGGCGTTACCTATGCTAACACCTGCCCTTATATAGTGTTTAGGGGGCGTTACCTATGCTAATACCTGCCCTTATATAGTGTTTAGGGGGCGTTATCTATGCTAATACCTGCCCTTATATAGTGTTTAGGGGGCGTTACCTATGCTAATACCTGCCCTTATATAGTGTTTAAGGGGCGTTATCTATGCTAACACCTGCCCTTATATAGTGTTTTCCCAAAATCTCTTTACTTTTCCTTTACATTCACCTCACTATTATGAAGTTTTTCCACCACCGTAATATGTGCTCATTTCTGACTGTCGAGAGTCAAATCATCTGTGAAAGTTGGAGGAAATAGTGCAATGTCTAGTCTTACCAGCTTAAATGTACCAACAGAGTAATTGTACATTTTGTACTCATCTCTCCATCATATCCCACAGTCTCTATGAATAACTTTATGGCAAATTTCTGAAGCCATTGGTGTTACAGGGAGCTCACTTTACAACCATGCTTTTTTTAACCTTGTTATCTTGTATTTAAATTCATTATGGGACCGGGTTCAAAAAATTTAATAAAACATATTAAATGAACTCAGCCAATGTGAGCTCATATTCTGTTTAGTGGAAATGGTAATTTAAGAAGTCTTCCATATTTTAACCTCATTGCAGTGGCATTCCCATAAGCATGGATACAATATTACCCAAAGCCCGTTGTCTATAAAAGATATAGCTGTTATGATTCAGGCTGGAATTAGCCTCCTGGTGCTTTATTAGGGTAGATGGTGGAATATGAGGAAGTAAACTGGAGAACTCTGTGTTAAAGTTATTATCTTACTTTTATATTTCATCATATTTCCAGCTTTTCTGTCTAAATCAATCCAGTAACTAAATAGAAAGAAATTGTCAAACATACTTCTATTGTCATTCTTAAGAATAAATAACTGAAGATGGTGTCAATTCAGGAATACAATTAAGGCTACGTGATGTTTGGACATTGAAATCAAACAAGGTGAATCCATGATCCCATTCCATTGAGATGTTTTATTTGCAGGGGAAACGCTCTCATCCAGGGCAACCCAACAATCCAACAATGACACAACTGACCTCGAGCATATTGCAGAGTTCCTCCGGGGAGACGCAGATAAGATGCCCCTGAGCAGATAACAACCATGCATCGCAACCATTAGCCCAACGCAAATATGAGAGTCAAAAATGACAGAGGGGGTGTTTATTCGTTGCCCAGTAATTGACTGAGCATTTCCATAATGGCATTGTGTTTCCTGCCAGGCTAATGTGACCCCTATTAGTTCAGGAAACGTGCTGCAATCAGGCTCTGTGTGCGCCGCCAGACACGGCCAAGGAAATGAATTGGGGAGAAAGGAGAGATGAGGGACCCGGAGGAGGAGAGATGTAAACAATGGTGAGGTGCAGACAATGGAACGACCAAGGGACGGGAATAGAGAAGATGAGTCATATCACTGCAACGAACCGGGCCCTGATTGAAATGCCACTGCAGCTACCGGACTATATTGGAATTTAATACTCGCCAAATACTCATCATTTCAATTTAGGCATCTTCACTGAATGTTTTACTTTGAATCCTTGTGCTATACTGTAAGGAAACATGAGCATTTTCTGTGTTAAAGCTGCACCACGCATTTTCACACGCTGAGAAATCTTTTGCTGTTGCATGTCAGTGAACTGTTCACCCTTCAAGCCTACGGCAAGTATCAATACAGTCAGGATACCCGATAATAGAAATCGATTTAGACAAAAAGGGTATCGCCTACAGCTGTCAGAGTAGCCAGAGTTCAGTCTTTCCTGCTCTTTCTTGAATGTTTCCGGGCATATTGGAAAAGAAAACGGCCATACTTCAGCTCTACCTCCTGGGTTACGTGGCTGATGTTGTGTTGTTTCCCTCCCTCTGTACTTCTTCATGGCTATTACTGATTTAGCTGCATGCTGGGCCAGCTAATCCTGCCTCTGATCAATACTCCACTTCTCCTGCTCACACTCTGGATTTCATCCAGGAACCAGCACAGCTGATATCTTTATTTACCTCCTCTGCTCGTCATTCATAAACCACACAGCGCCAGGGAAGATTGAAATTTACATCTAAAACAGTATGGATTTGAGAATGGAGTTGACTCTATTTGCCTCGGCTGGGATGCCGTTTGGCCTGATGTGTTTTCAGTTGGTTGTGTTAACAGACACTGGTTACATGCTTAGCTCATCTTTGTTTTGTGTGAAATAGCTCTGTCAGCCCTGAGCTTAGAGCTGCGTGTGTTAAACCGAACACATTGCCCCTGTGTCATTTGTTGTTTTACGGCCACAAGCTTTCAGCAAAAGTGCACACCCGAGCACCGGCGATACCTGCTGTCCCCCTGTCTGTCGGAGGGATTCACCTCAATCCATTACATGCTCGGATGCTGATAGTGTTTGTCAGGATGCTCTGCACGCATAGAGACAATTAAGCTGAAACACAAGGCTGGCTTAATGAAGCTCGGCAGGGAAAACATCCTCAAACAAGGTCCTTTTTGCCATAGAGATAGAAGTAGACAAGGTCCGTTCATGTCAGCAGGAACCACATGGCTCCACTGGTGCATTCTTGTGTTGTAGGTTTATATATTGGCAATAGTGCAGAAAGACAGATAAACCATACAAATAAGCTATGACATTCAGTGTAGTCTTTTGTTAATTACACTCAAAAAGGAGGAATGAAACTGTATGACCAATATGTTACTGAGTGACAGAACAAAGCAATATTGTGTGTTCACTGTAAATCTTTACATGGTTGCATAAAATGGAACCAAGCTTGCGAGACAGATCAAGCAGAAAGCCTGAGTGTGCTGCACATGACGTACACTACTCGCTGTAACTTAAAAATCCATTTACTTTAATTCTATTTATCTTTCAATTACAGGGCTGTCAATCGATTAAAATATTTAATCGCGATTAATCGCATGCTTGTCCGTAGGTTAATCGCAAATAAAATCACACATTTTTTATCTGTTCAAAATGTACGTTACAGGGAGATTTGTCAAGTATTTAATAATATTATCAACCTGGGAGTGGACAAATATGCTACTTTTTGCAAATGTATGTATATATTTACTATTGGAGATCAATTAACAACACAAAACAATGACAGATATTGTCCAGAAACCCTCACAGGTCCTGCATTTAGTATAACAAATATGCTCAAATCATAACATGGCAAACTGCAGCCCAACAGGCAACAACAGCTGTCAGTGTGTCAGTGTGCTGACTTGACTATGACTTTCCCCAAACTGCATGTGATTATCATAAAGTGGGCATGTCTGTAAAGGGGAGACTCGTGGGTACCCATAGAACCCATTTTCATTCACATATCTTGAGGTCAGAGGTCAAGGGACCCCTTTGAAAATGGTCATGCCAGTTTGTCCTCGCCAAAATTTAGCGTAAGTTTTGAGCGTTAGTTAACCTCCTTCACGTCAAGCTAGTATGACATGGTTGGTACTGATGGATTCATTAGGTTTTCTAGTTTCATATGATACCAGTATCTTCGAGTTGTGTTAACGCGTTAAATAAACTAGTGGCATTAACTTTTTGCAGCCCTACTTTCACATTTCACCTGAAATCTCTGCTAAAAGCGCTGCAATCATTTGCTGCTGCTCTTACACCGTTTCATTAGCCCCACCTCCATCTACATGTGGTACACCCCAAAAAAAGACTGTGCAGCAGCTGGGTTTATTTTAATTCATGTTTTGTACTTGTTTTCCTGTAGTATCGTCTCCTTTTTCCTCTTTGTTGGCTTCGAGTTGCTTGACTGTATGTTGCTTAAATAAGAAACTCCCTGCTCACTTTAAACCCACTGGCAGGGGAAGCTGGCCTCCTATAATGTCTAAATGTATTTTCAGTTTTTGTCTTGGTTCAGTATAGACCCTTGAAAGCTTGAAGGTTTGTTGTTATTTTTCTGAGGGGAGTGCTGGTTTGGTTTGGTAAAGCACTCTGTGTAATCATTTTAAAGCCCGGGAACACTGTGACGAATGGGAGGATGAGTCACATTTTAACAGCAATGGAAAAGGAAATTATGTGACTCTTTGAAATTATCTCTCTCTGTACTCCCTGGGCTCTGAATTTTCCCTCAGATTAGATAAACAGTTTGCTTTAATGAAATGAAATATTTTATAATAATTGGCTGTCAGCGTGCATGTACCTGCAGCCCTTTATGGCGAGGTATTTCTCATCTCATTAATGTCCCCCTGCTGCCATAATAGAATGAAATGTTTCAGATATAAAAAAACAGAACCTGTTTAAATGTGATGTACTGCATTAAAGTTAAACGATTTTCCAAACTGATATATCTCAACAACTATTGCATGGATAGCTATGGCATTTTGTGCAGACATCAACTGTCCCCAGAGGATGAATCCTGCTGACTTTCCCTCTAGCACCAAGAGGAGGCTGACATTTGTGGTTTTAAAGCCCAACTGAACTGATCACATTTAGTCATCCCTTTTTGCATAATATTTATTCTAGTTTTTAAATTATTAAAAGGAAGGAAAGAAGGTATTTTTCTGTCTCAATGTGTCATGTTTGATTGACAGCAGCTGGCAGGCTGAGCTCCAGCAGGGGAACAAGAGAAAAGGTAAACAAAACCTTCGGTAGACAGTTTGTCGTTGGCGCTGGTAGTGAAGAGTAAGGACCGCACTGGCATCCTAACTGGTGACAAACTGTTGACAATAGCTTTTACCCTTATCTGAGATGTGTGTTTTGTTTGGCTTCTAAAAGTGAGACTACTCTAATCCTTAATCCAGCTAATTGCATTATCAAACGCACGTCATACCTTCACAGGAATGCAGTGTCAGGACAATCAATCTTAACTGCAGGCTGCATTTAAAATAGTCTGTAAAACTCAAAAATGTATTATGAAAAAGTTATTTCTTCATATTATAACTGTCAGACTGCTTGCCTTTACTGTTATTGTCTGTGAATATGGAAGCCACAAAGTGGGCTTCTGCACTGCCTTAGATTACTTACAGAACGGAGTACATCCGCGGTTTCCATGTCACCTGAATGAATTATCAGATGTTTCCAGTGTCACACTACTTTGTTAACCTTTACGCCTGCTTATTCAGCTCTCCTCAGCTCCCTGCCAGTGTGTAGCTGAGAGGAAACACACTCCAGGTGTTATAAATGAGATGGCGTGTATGTGTGTGTGTGCACGCCGGTGCGTCTAACTGATGGAGGGGGGAAAGGAGGTAGATGGGGCGCTTTAATCACCTCATTCTCCTTCCCTTTCCTTCCCTCCTTCCCTCTGGCCCTCCACTCATCTCATTACAGACAGGAGAGGGTGAGAAGTGAGGCCTGCGTGGACTTCAGCATTAATTATTGAACCCTATCTTCTTTTACTCCGGCTCCTCCTCCACAGTCTCTGATAACCTTAACTCCCAGCCATTATACAACGCGGTGGGTATAGCACAGACAGTTTGGGGATTTAACCATTCAGAGCTGCTTAATAGCCTGCATGTGGCATGTTTGCCTACACAAGCACATATACTGTATATAGTTTTCCTTTTTTAATTGCATTTTAATTGTTCCTCGTCGCTCCAGCTTCAGTGCTAATTAATTCCACACTGTTTTAATCAGTTGTGGCGAAGTAAAGCAAATGATTGTTAAAGGACCCATATTATGCTCTTTGTCAGGTTCATACTTGTATTTTGTGTTTCTACTTGAACATGTTTACATGCTGTAATGTTAAAAAAAACAACTTTATTTTCTTCATAATGTCTGCCTGAATATGCCTGTATTTATCCTCTGTCTGAAACGCTCCGTTTTAGCTCATTTCAACGGAATTGCGTTGCTAGGCAACAGTTTGGGTCCATGTTTACTTCGTCAGCTGATGTCATTTACATACACTGCAACCGGAAATAAACTGGGACACATTAAGAATGTTTACGTTTAAAACCGTGTAATGGTCTAAATATTGTATATTTGTGACATCACAAATGGACAGAAATCCTAACGGCTTGTTTCAAACGCACAATTTGTGAATAAGGGCTGTGTATTTCTCTGTATATTGAACATTTCAATACTTTCACAGTATTTATATAGCACTTAACCCTTCTTTATACTATAACAGACATGAAAATCTCACTTTTTAAAATATGGGACCTTTAAAGCTGACATTTGACTCCATGCATTGTTTGTGTCATGTTGGCTGAGTTCTGCTCTGCTCACTCCCTCCTGCCATGCCCAGTCAATTTGAATCGCTCAGTTGGAGGCCAGCTAATGGAGGTTGTTGAGGTCAGCGTGGCCTGGGCGTTCAGACAACTTGAGGGCAACCTGATTGTGATGCTGAAAACCTCACTGTTATCTCCTTCTGTCTCCTGTCTTTCTGCTTTGTATGTATGTATGTATGTATGCGTGTGTACGTGCTTCCTGCAGGTTTGAAAAGTCAACATCAAACCTCGACCTCCCAAAGCCTCTGAGCACGAGAAAGAAGACGCTGCCAAGATGTTCAGCACTAAAAGGTCAGCACAATGTCACTTTTGATCTATTCTTATCCAGTCAAATAAAAAAAGAAGAAGAAGCCCGGCAGAAATCTCAGGGAATTTTAAAATGGCTTCTGCTGATAATGGCTGACATTTCTGGTCAGCTATGCTCCACTGATGACTTTGGATTTGAAATGACATTGATGTGAAGAAAGGTGATGGTTGATTTCAGGTCACAACACAAAAAAAACATTCCCCTTTCATTATTTGTTTAGTGTAAAGTATGTAAATTATATAATATATCTTTACACATATACACGCTTGAGTTAATATTTTCAGCTACTACGTTTCTAAATGGGGAGAGACCCCCAGAGAACCCTTTAAACTGAAGTGTAAATACTCTCACACAGCCTTTGTAGGAAGTATAGGAAACCCAGTTCACACTCCTCCTTGGTTGTGTGTACATTCTGTATTTTTAATGTGTCTCGTGGTAGCATACGCACAGTCTGCATAAATCATTTATCGCTTTGGCTTTTCTGGATGTTGACTGCAAGGTAGAAGTGGTCAGATTGCTTAGCCAGTATGTGAACGGTGGGTCAGGTGGATCAAGACAAAATGCTTTTGCTTCTTTCTTTCATGTTGTTTTATTCCTATAGGTGAAACGGTTCACAGCCTGCGTTTGGTTTATATTTAAGTATCTTTATTACTGGATACATTATACTGAGAACAGCCCGTTCAAAACACAAATTATTTTCTCTTGAATAATTAATTCCATGGATTCTAAAAGAACGGTACATTTTGAATCAATAAGGTTAAAATGTGCAGTCTTTTGTTTTCACAGCCTTCAGCTATAATTATAACCTCAGGAGGTGCTGTGCAGAAATTGAAGCCTGCATGACTGTAGTTTTTCAACAGGAAATGTTAAATATATGTGTGGACGGCCCATACTAGAGGAAAAAAAAATCACAAAATTATATTTATTTTATGATTTATTGTTTGAAAATATGCGCAAATTGTCAAGAAATGTATTATTTGTATTATATTTGTTAGGGATGCACCGATCCGACTTTTTCAGTCCTGATAGCGATACCTGGGCTAATTAACTGTGGCTTTTCAAATATCTGTTCCACAATACCTGTAGTTTCTATTCTGCAACGGATCCGTACAATATCAGATGTTCACACCTGTAGGCTATACCACACACACACACACACACACACACACACACACACACACACACCACACACACACACACACCACACACACACACACACACACACACACACACACACACACACACACACACACACACACACACACTGAGTTGTTATCTGTAGCTAAGCCCGTAGTATTGATGGCAGCAGAATCAACAGTGTAGGAACCACACGGCCACCAACGTTTTAATAATCAGGCTTACCGCGGCTCAAGCCTGGTGTGTGTGTGTGTGCGTGTGTGAGTGAGAGAGAGAGATGGATATTGGTCTACAGTGACTTGTACCTTTTGGTGATGCAATTTCTGTATTGTATATGTATGCTTCACTATGGGCTTATAATGATTATATGACTATGTATTTATTCTAGATTAAACTGTAGTCGTGAGTGATCGTTGATGCATTATTGTATGCAAATAAAGCGTGGCTGATGTTTGTGCAGAATGGACGGGGCAGTAGTTAAGAAAAAGTCGTAGCCCCGGGGCACGTGGTACTTTTTAATGCGGCCTTGCACACGGAGAGATTAGTCTGACATCCACCTCTTAAATCCTGTTTTGCATTGACGAAGAGGACTGGCCACTGCATTGGTGAGATATTGATTGCTCCTTTGGCTGCTCTTTGATAGTCATATAGGGCTCCAGAGTGCGACCATTTGGTTGCATATGAGTATTGCATAAGTATTTGTTGTCTGCCAGGACGAGATGTCCACAAAAAGGAATAAAGGAATGTGTTCTGTCATGGGTAAGTGAGGTGTAAGGTATCATAATGTGATGGGGACTGAGTGCCGTCACAATGCCGCATCCATCCACCCGTCTCCCCGCAGTGTGTGTGTGTGTGTGTGTGTGTGTGTGTGTGTGTGTGTGTGTGATCATCGTACTGTAGGTGAGAAGATGATTAAACCAAGCCAGCTCTCCATCTTCAGGGAGCTGTGTCAGCACAGTCGATGACACGGATACGCTGAAAATGACTGTAATAGGCTGCCATCTTGAAATCCAAAGAGTCCAAAAGCTCATTCACATTTTTTTTTTGCTGAATATGAAACAAAGCATTTTTCTCTCTCGCTAAACTGCTGAACCAAACATAAAGCAGGTGAGGAAATCTGTGTATCTGTCAGAGATTGCTATGTGCTGTTGTGGCTTTATCTGTGAGGTTTTTAATACTGGCTTTCCTCTTGGGTTCCCTTGAGTCACCTCAAACAACATCCGTACAATGCAGGACCCAAATTAAAAAGACTTTCATTAAAATGTAATCAGTCAAACGTCTTAACATGGCAGTTTAGCTTTGATTTGAATGGACTGGAAGCGTGGAACAGAGGCACGGAGAATGAATCCAAAGCATTTGCACGTCTTTGTGCTTCTGACTTTGTTTAGCGCTCTGTGCTCTGATGAACTGGCTTCACTATTATGGATAAACTGAGAGTGCACGTATCCACGGCTTGATTGTTTGTGTTTACATGTGCTCATTAAAATGTAACTGGAGCGCCGTTAATCCGAGTCTTTCATTCTGGATGAGAACATTTATGAAGCGATGCACCATAGCTGTGATTTGGGTTGCATGTTTAAACTCTTAACTTACAGCTGCTTGCTGACTGCTAGCATACACCGACTCCATAAAGAGGGAGAAGAGGTGAATTTTGATGAAATTTGTAATGTTTTCTGGACAGAGCCCGAACCTCCAGATACCCAAATGTATGTGGAAGAGTGAGGTTTTCATGATATGTCCCCTTTAAACCAAATGGAGCTTTACAACAGACAGATTGTGTAATAATATTAACATTTGCCTTCATTTTCACTTCCAAAAAGGCAAAACTGGGCTTTTTACAACCAATGTAAAAGCCAAAGCTACAAAAACTCGGCGCTTTGTGAATAACCAGGATATTCCCTTAATACTGCTGACTCCAGGCGTTTTTATAGCAACTTTTTCACGGGTTTTTCAAGGTTTTGTTTGTTCAGTATCTATTTTTGTCATTTCTCCCAGCAAAAAGGTTTCTTACATGGCTCCTGGCTCCTTTTTTTTTTCGGACCAGTGTGGGTGGACTTGGATTCAGTCCAGGGCCTAGAGGAATGTCATTGCCATGTTGACAGCTATTTGACCGTGACTATTTTCTAACCTGTCTTCTCCTTGTAACTATTCTCATCTACATGCCATCTGCATGGATGGAGGTAACGGCTCTGTTTGTAGTTCATTTTTGCGACACTACTTGTGCAGTTTAAACCTGGAATGGTGCAGACGTCGTGTAACTGAAGCTCTAATAACACAACACAGCCCTAGTTTGACCCCAGCTGAAGTCACTTAGCATTATCTTCCCGGGCTGTGGAGGTGTTTGCTTGGATGACTGTCACAAAGAGTAATTCGGTTGTCAGCCACACGGGGTCATCAATTCAAAGTAGTTCCTCCCAGCTGTTTTTTTTAAACTATCAGGACAGGAACAGGAAATAACTGTCATGGCAGCAGCAGCTCAGACAGAGATCACGGAGAGATGGCGCGAAGTTGTCACAACTGGACCAGTAATCGCTTTCAGTGGGAGCTTTGATGAAATTACCACAATATAAGTTGGACTCATTAGTGGCAAAATGGCAGACCTGACCTCGCCAGATCTCTCCACAGCTTTTCCACATTTAATCTGACAGAGTTGATGTTTAATATAGCTTGACTGGGATGTGTGCTAAACATACCATCGTGGCAGGGCTCCAGAGTCTCATATGCAACCAAAAATCTGTCCAGTGTGACTAAATATTTTCATTGGTTGCACCGGTGCACCTGACATTTAGCAGTCTCTGTGTGTGTATGTATGAAAGCTCGCCCTGTAGTCCTTCTCGAGAAACATCACAACCATAAAACATACCGCTAATTAATAATAAAGAGAACTAGTGATTGTTTTTACGTCAAGAAAAATGCTGCGGTGCCCGTTACACCTGTCCCCGGCTCTGAACGTTCCAGCCCAGATCGATATCACCGGCGGAGCACCGCTCTGTCTCCCCGGTCCCCGGTGAGATGCCTAATCTTGAACATGGCGCCGGATTAATTTCACAAGTAGGGCGAGTAAAAAGTGTGAGTCTGTGTGAGAGTACATTTAATAACACGAGACAACTTTACTGCTAATTTCTAATCTGCTCCGGTGATCACCAAACAGCTGATCTGCTCGTAGCGCATCTCTCTCTCTGTCACTTGACCACACACACATTACATTACACTACTAACGTAATATGTAAACATGTCGGTAAACATGTCGGTTTACATATTACTGTACGGTACTGTAACTCACTCTCAATAATGCAACATTGTGAACAACAAATCTGTCTTGAAATCGGTAGGACGAGAGCTAGTTAACGGGACGTGTCATTGATTTACATTATGGTGCGTTCAGGCTCTATTAATAATAATAATAATAATAATAATAATAATAATACATTTAATTTATATAGCGCTTTGACAGCCTTCCTGGTCGCTAGACAGATATTCAGTAAATGTGGACGAAGGTAAATTCTAACGTTATCATGTTGTGTTCAAATGCAATCTAGTAAAATGTAGTTTTTAGTGAGAAACTTGCATAAATCCAGTTGTTTGAAGGAGATGTTTTCACAGCAATATGAAATAGATAATAGAGAGGGAATTATGACCAGTATGAAAACAGTAATAAAGGAGTTTTATGTTAAAGTACATGGGATTTATAGTTTTACTTTTGTTTTTTACCGTGGTATCAAATTGGTATCGAGAATCGTGAAATTTCACTGGTATTGATATCGACTACTAAATTTCTGGTATCCATCCCTAGTGTAGGCCTATGGGAAATGATAAAACACCTTAAATGTATTATTGCGGCGCCAAAAGGTGCGGTGAAAAATTTTAGGAGCACCTAAATTATGTGCTGGTGCACCTAAATGAAAAAGTTAGGCGCACCAGTGCAACCAATGTAAAAAGTTAGTCCGGAGCATTGCATTATGGGATGCCCCATTATAGTGCATGCATTGTGGAAAGGTGTCTTCCTGTGGTAGCTGATCGGTTCTCCCTCAGCTTGAAAAAGTACTTTATCTGTCACGCCACAGGCTCTGTCCATGATATGAGCAGTATGTCCTTGGCATATACTCTTCTACCATGATGACATAGCGTGGATGTTCCTGCACCTCTGCCCTCATCCATACAGAAATCAATACGTCACATATTCATCATGGTAGTTGAGCTCCTAATGGCACGTTAGTAATTACAGTCTTAACGAAACATCAGATCCGACATTGACCCCCCACTTATCCTGACCTTCATAAGGAGTAATTGGATATCTGACTGTCTGTGGCTCTGAGCTGTTGATCGACATCAATGGGCCTTGCACTTGATTACTTATGTATGCAGAGGGAAGAGAATGGTGTCTGGGGGGTAGAGTGCATGCTGGGATGTGTTAACCCCCTGCGAAGGCCTGCTGATCCAATCATGATGAACAGGCTGCCATCCCGACGCCGCACCGTGACTCTCCTTGGACCGACCTTGAAAGGCGTTGCAACAGTGTGGCTGTGACTCATTCAAAGATATTATCTATGTTGCACTTTGAGGACTTTGTAATGTAATATATATAATACATGATTGATTTAGTTGTAAACTAAGCAAGATTTTGCATTTAATTAAACTGTATGCTTGGCTGTGGAAAGTAGTAGTTTCTAAGAAGCTGGCAGGTGTCCATTATAATCAAATAACTTGACACCTCAATAACCCCAGTCAGCATTTTAACCATCTGTGGTACAGTGTATTGTACTGATAACAGTAGCAACAGGCTCCGTCTCAGCTGTGTCTCACAGATGTAACCGCAACCTGAACTGAAGCGTTTATTTACGCTTCAAGTCTATTTTTTTCCGACAGACATAGATCAGAATGCAACGCAGCTACAAGACGTGTTGTCTTTTGTGTAAGTGACGGTGAGTTTTTCTCAGGTGGAAGTTAAAGCTCTTTCTGAGTATTACCATATTTACCTATGTGTAAAACACCTGAAGATAAGACCCATTCTGTGGGACAAATGTAGGAAATCATGCAGTGAAGTACAGGTCAATGGGGTGGACTCTGGTCACATTAAAGGTCAACACTATAGACATCATAAATGCATGCGGGCCTTGGATGGGCTGTTAGAGCCTCTTTCCTAGTGAGTAGTGCTGCTGATAGAACACACCCAGAGTGGACGAGAGGCGGCTACGCAAGCCAGCAAGAACAATATGGATCTAATCAGTCTCGCGGCTTGAGATGTCAAAGTTAGCCCGTACCTCCACTGCTTAGTTTAACAATGCAGACGGCAGCAGCATTTTGATCAGGCAGACTTGGTTGTAGCAGGTCCTGGACATAAGAAGTGACAGCATCAGTAATAGAGCCGGAGGACTGCTAAACTCCGCAGGAAAGTGACGAGGAGAGCGCTTTCTGCTGACTCTGGAAAGATCAAATGACAAGGGACACATTAATTCTACTGTTCTTTCAAGGAGGGTAAGGTTTTGTATATGTCAGTATTTATACAGTATGTATTAGGATTAATCGCTAATTAATCAGACATTTTTTATCTGTTCAAAATGTACCTTAAAGGGAGATTTGTCAAGTATTTAATACTCTTATCAACATGGGAGTGGGCAAATATTCTGCTTTATGCAAATGTATGTATTTATTTATTATTGGAAATCAATTATCAACACAAAACAATGACAAATATTGTCCAGAAACCCTCACAGGTACTGCATTTAGCATAAAAAATATGCTCAAATCATGCTCATGTCCGCTCTCACTGCACAAGTCAGTTTCTCCGTATAATGAAGGCATTGTTCAGTCGAACTTCTCTTATTGATTGAAGGCAGTTGATTTGACTGACTGGACCACTCTATTGATTTTGCGTGCTATTTAAAGAGATTTTGATGCAGAGTTGGAACTGGTCGATTATCAGTGGCCAGAGATAAAATCATAGCTCCTGCTGTGTGTTCTGACAGGCAGATCACCAGCTGAGCGTTACAGCCGACGCACCGAGCGGCATCACAGTCGGTCAGTTCCGTCGACAAGATGACGTCTTTTGTTGTATTTTTCCGGGGATGAGGCAAGACTACAGCTTACCGCAGGT